>VZRU01016809.1:20963-39864 GCA_013398155.1 Pedionomus torquatus | reverse complement strand
AGCAACTCCCCTATGAAGACATGCCAAGATAATTGGGGTTGTTCAGCCTGGAAAAGAGAAGGCTCCAGGGAGACATTAGAGTCCTTTCTAGTACCTGAAGGGGGGCTACAGGAGAGATGGGGAGAGACTCTTTGTCAGGGAGTATAGCAACAGGATGAGGGGTAGTGGTTTTAAGCTGAAAGAAGGGAAACTTAGATTAGATATTAGGAAGAAATTCTTTCCTGTGAGGGTGATGAGGCACTGGAACAGGTTGCCTAGAGAAGTTGTGGATGCCCCATCCCTGGAAGTGTTCAAGGCCAGGCTGGATGGGGCTTTGAGCAACCTGGTCTTACGGGAGGTGACCCTGCCCATGGCAGGGGGGTTGGAACTTGAGGATCTTTAAGGTCCCTTCCAACTCTAACTATTCTATGATTTGATATCCCAACCTGATGATCAGCAATTTCAGTCTTCCTCAAATGTACTAGAAACCCCGAGAATTGAATTAATCTGTCATTCAGGTTATGCTGGCAATATATATATATTTGCAGGACAGCACATGAAAAAAAATCATAGTTTCTGAACTTAATTCACAGAATGGTATGGGTTGTAACGGACCTTCAGAGATCTAGTTCAACCCTTCTTTCAAAGCAGGTACACGTACAGAATGCATCCATGTGGGTTTTGAATACCTCCAGAGATGGAGACTCCACAAACTCCCTGGGTATTTCACAAGATTTTATATTTTTCACACTAACAGCCAAACTTAACTTAGTTTCATGTACATCTTGGGTATCTTTGCAGGTTTGAAACCAAAAGAGCAAACATATTTTGAATACTACTGAAAGGCTACTACTTCTTAAAGACTTGTGTTCACACATTCATATCCTGACCCTTCTAGACATGGACAGAAATGACCTCTAGCTCAGAACCTGTGCAGCAGTGTCTGGGCTGACATGCTCTATGAGCTGCACCCCAGGATGCCTGCTTTTGAAACAAAACAGTTTATTCACACAAGCATCTTACTGCAAATCCCTCCACATGCAACATGAATGTACTTAATCTGCCATGCTAAAGGAAGTGTCAATGGTTTTGTCTTCTCAATTGCTTTACCCTTCAAAGAGATTGATTACACATCCTTGCTTTAATGCGATTTGATTTGGTAACTGCTGTAATTTTGTTCGTTAGATAGCTGTGTCTTATCAGGCTTGTCTCATTCACAAAAGGAGGGAGAGGCTTAATTTATTACTGTTAACATTTGCAAGAAGTCAACAAAATAGCTGCTAGACTAAAACGGAAACATTAAATATTTTAATTTTTCTTTTTGTATAAAAGCTAGCCTTGATATTAGAGACATCTTAGTTTTGTACACTGATAACAAAAACTCTGGGTCTGAATTTTATTTTTTCCTCTTAGGACTTAGACAACACAATGTCCTCAGTTAGTAAAAGGAGGACAGTTATTACAGAAATAAAAGTTTCAATCATGACGCTGGGTAGGATGACATCAGGCTTCATACTAGTGTTTGAACTTATGTGAGAGAAAAATGGCTGGCAAAGAAGCAAAATAAAAACTAACAATCTATGAACAACAGTTTAAAGCTAAGAGCATCTTACTTGAAATACAGAGAAATATAGTATTTTAGATACTAACCTAGAGTACTATGTAAGGATGGAACCAGGATGGAGAACAACAAAGACAAAAAAATGGGAACACAGATACATCTGATCTTAAATTGCTGCAATGACAGAGAACTTTGCCACCTGCACCGAGATATTGATGTTTAAATCAGTCTTTTTGTTTCCCAAGAATGAGACCCTGGTGACTTTTACTCACCCTTTGATAAAGGCTGTTTGTTATCATCAGGTATACAAATATTCTTTTTCTACTGTTTGAACTGATTGAAGGGGTTAGTCATATTCATTCTCCGCCTCTTTTGAATCCTTACCTGTTGTTCTTTCCCCAAATAAGCATTTATCTTTCTGATCTCATTGCCAGCTTAGGCAAATGGTGTATCTCTTACCCTGTGTAAAACACTATTTAATTCTACAGCATTTCAGATAACGTCTAATTTAGCCATCAGTTCCTTCTACATGCAGCACTGTAAAATTAGTCCCTACACAGTATTATATCAACATAATTAATTGTATATCATATTAGAGTTTAATAACATTAATGACTTTTATATCGACTTTTTTAATGTATATATATTTCTACTTGAAAAACTACAGTTCACCTTTAGGATCTCCATTAAAAAGTTAAGTAAAATTGCCAAACCCACAAATAACTGCTTCCCTACTTCTCTCTTTTCCTATCATAATGTTTACAGTGGCTCTCACTTAACTAGAAAATAGCAGCATTAACTGTTAAGTCTTTCTTCACTGTTTATTAGGTAAGGATTTTAATTCTTATATTGTCTTCAGTGTGGCCCATAAATCATGCTAAGACTGACACAAACAACATGGTCAGCATCCTGCCTAAGCAGATTTTCTTTTTTAGTCTACTGCTACTTGGATCCAAAGGGGACAGAGAAGAGAGTGAGGTAGATGATAAAGGGATACCGACTGAAATAGAATTCTAAGACTTGGAATATCATGCTTTAATTCCTGCTGTAAGCATATTTTAGGAACCTGGGCAAAAAGTTTAGTTTCCTATGCACCAAAGTCTTTAAATATATGCTTAAGTTTAAACAGAAGTAGCCTCCTTCCCTTTCCCCTCATTATCTTGAGAACAGGCTGGCACGTAGTAAAGTGTACAGTTAAAATCAGAGTGTCTTGGTCTTCCAGAGCTACTTCTGGTAAAGGAGCAGTGCTACCAGTAAACCTCTCTGACCTCTGCCTCATTTGTATCTTTCAATCTATGAGACTGAGAGATAGGAAACAGTCCCAGACCTGACAAGTCCCTTGGGATGGCACAACATCAGATGACAGTACATGTACTGTCACACTAACAAATTATAAGTAAGAAAACCAGCACTTTGAAAAGACTTTCTTTTTTTACCCACTAAGCATACCATACATGTGGTAGAGGCATTTTACTGTCAACGAGTTAGTTCTTCAGAATTATTCTCCAGCACAGCTTTGTGTATCAATTTTTTCTCCTCTTCCCCCTCAAACATAGATACAAATAATTTAGAAGCAATTACCAACACGTCACACTGTTTCAAGGAGACTCTTAAAAAATTAATGTATGAATTTAACTATTGGCATGATTTATTATTGAAGTTCCACTGTTATAACTTGACAATTAAGAAATATTGATAAATGTAAGCACATTATTGATGTCAATTAAAAAGCACAAGATTGATTAACCTCCCAGAGGTATACTGGCACAAGCAGTTAGAAAGTAATCCACCCCATACGCATTCACTACTGATAAATGTGCATAAAGATTAGACTGCTGTGAGGAGAAAAAAAAAAAAAAGAAAAAGTACTTCCAATTTAAATTAAGATAATTTGAACACATAACCAAAGCACTGGGTCAACAGCAAAATCAACAGAATTACAAACAACATCTGTATTAATGTGAAAGGCTAAGTGATTAGGTCATATAATGTCTCATTAACTATACACTCGCATGAAAATATGGTTAAAAATTACTGAAGCCACTGCTCAGCAAGTGAATTATGCTCATAGGAAAAAGTCTACGAACTCATTATTTAGTCACTACACTGCAATATTCATAATTGCCCTGGTAAGAGATGAGACCTCGTTTACAGGATGAAGAGCAGATCTTTGTTTCAGATTACGTATTTAGGTACATTCTAGCAGTGACCAAATTATAAAGGTGAACTCAAAACTCTGCTTAGTAATGGTTCATTTCCTGCAAAGCCAACAGCCTAGGAAAGACATTTGGGCAGTCCACACCTGGAAGGGGAGAAGCATACATCTGACAACATCCCAAAGAGAACAACAACAGCAATCAGTCGATTTGTGATTTAAATGTGACTGGAAGATTTTGGGCTCCTTTTTTCTCCTCCTTTTTACTTGCTTTCAGAATTAATGTACTGGCATAATGCCTGTCACCAAGATGAAGGGCACTGCAGCTACAGCTTTTAAACGGCCAAAAAAAACCCCAGGCTCACCTCAGAAGGCACAGCGCTAAAGACAGCAGCAATGCACCAGTATCAAGGAGACTGCGTAAACACTAATTAAACTTCTCTCTGTACTCTTGTCTAGAAAACAGTTTTCCCTTCTTAAACTTCCAAGGGCTGGATCAGACACGCTGATATTGGAGTCTGGCAACTTTCTTCCCTAATGCTTGGCCTTCATCACATCTTCATGGATCAAACACATTTCCCTCAAATACAAGCAGCTGACTACAGAGACACCAGACAGAATCCAAATTACAGAGAGAGAAAAAAAAAAGAAGATAAAATTGAAATATAACGCCCCAATGATAAAGCTTCTTTGCTTGAAGGAGCTTCATGTGAAGGCCACACATATGTTTATTGTAAAAATAAAACTAGATCACTGTGAATTTACCCGGCTGCAAATTCAGCCTAATGGCATTAGGAACAAAGACCATGTTTGGTGCTATGGTAAACCAGAGGGGTATATAACGGATCCCCAGAAAATGACAATAGACAGAGACACACTAGACAGAAGACTGTGAAGAAGACTTATTTTTTTGTTTTTTTACATAAGAAAGCAACTGGCACCTTTGCAATTGGGATAATGGAAGAGCTTCAGTGACTGAACCGACAGAAGAAACATGAAGATAATAAGACGGGGAAATAAAAAGCACTCATGGAGCTAGATTCTTGGAGTAATTAGGACAAATAGAGCTCATCGCAAGCTGGCCTTATGCTGAGAATGAAGATCAGAATAAAGTCTTCAGACTTGACAAACTATCTGTGGAAGAAACAAAAAAAGGCATGTGATTTAAAGTGGCATGGGAACATCTTATGTTTTCAATGTGCTGAGGGGAGAAGTATGGCCACCTGAAAGGCTAGAAAATAATGCAAGTAGCTTAAAGAGGAGCTAAAGTGCTCCCTCTTCCTTTTTTGTGTTAGCTGTAAAGGGAAAACCTGTAATTGTAATATGCTGAGAGACTGATGACTAGGCATAGGGGGAGAAAATGTCATTAAAAAACCCCATCATACCACAGCTACAGGACCAGATGACTTGTCAAATAGTGGGGGTGTCAACACTCACAGCATCATCCTGAATTGCAGGCTGCAGTTCAAGGGCGACAGAACAGAGTCCTGGGGATCTGAGGCACCAGACAAATGTGCCAAACCTCCTCCTGGAGGGAAGTGTGCCTGCTCAATTGCAGTGCTCTTGAACCTGACACCACTTCTTTTCGATAAACAATACAAAACCAGGAAGGAAAAAGTTTTCTCAGCATAGAAAGCAAACTAAATCAACATATTAAAAAGCAACCAACAAATTGTGGGAGATCAAAACAAAGATTGCTGTTGTAATAGCAGCACTGCTGTCTCTCTTACTTTTTTCAAGACCTCAAAACAGCAATCCCTTTATTTTCCTCAAGGTCTAGCTGTACTTAAAATTGTTCATCCCACGATAACACCACTGCAAATGGACACTCGGGAGAGATCTATGCTCTGACATGAACGTAAGTCACAATACATACGCAAGGCTTTTACAAGGCTATACGCTTCATAAATAACACACCAAACTGCCATACTTCTTTTTTTTCCTATTCAGGAAAAAAGAGAACTTGCACAAATGTTCTGCTCTGCAGCAGACACCACACAGCAAGAAAGATGGGAAGTTGTTGAAACATTAATACACTTTCATGCAAGAAACTCAAGTCTTCACATCCTCCCTCAACTCTCACCAACTAAAATCCAGATTGGCAGGCATCAACCCATGATCACACAGTCACATCAGAAACATGGCAGAAGTCACCTGAACTGTGATCAAAACGAACAGTACTTATGTCTACTTTCCCTTGCTTGGCAATATTTTATATTTACACTAGGACACACATGCACTTGTTACCTTTTTTGGAAGGTGTCCCCTTAAAGTTTTGTCACAACAGCCAGCCCTTTGAATCGTATTCATTTTACACACTGGACAGAAGCCCTTGAGATGCCAAACATGGTAAAGCAGAAAGCATGAAGACATGAATAGCAGATAAACACATCTCTCTGAAAACGGTGAGCTTTCCTTGCTTCTGGACCTTTCTTTAGCACAGACGGGTTCAATCAGTGTCGCTGTTTCAAGAAGCTACTGACCAGCCAGACACTGACGAAAATTACTCTTTTCCATATGGAAGTTTACAACTAGCATTTACTTGATCGGATGTGACACCCTGCCACGCCAAATTGCTCACCAGGAAAGTAAGTCCTTCTCCTGTCCTTCAGACAGCCCTGCTCTGCATAACATCAGATGCTCAGAGCTCTGGATGCATTATGTAACTACTTATTATTTATGATAACGCCTCAACCCCACTGGATTAGCCACTAAATACAACTAACAAAAATAATGACAGCTCCTTATGGCAGATAATTGAAGTATTTTAAAAGCAACTGCCAACACTCAGCAATTTTTTTTTTTTTTTTTTTTTTTTTGTAGGAAATACATACATCAAATGCCGTGTTTTACACCGAGGCTCTTAGATCAGAAAAACAAAGCCTCATCTTACCTCTGAATCGCTTCTGTTTATAGCCTAAAGGTTACTTTTAATGCAGGGTCTATTTTGGTATTTAATACTGCAGGCAGAAACCGCCACTTGTAATTTAGAGAGCAGGGCAAACACCAGCAAATCACTTGTGAAAATACAATCTTGCTCTCCATCAGGAGAGTTAAATGAAAGCCTAAGGAGTAGCACTGCTCTGGAGACTCACACAGGTGTAACCTGGAGAGGCAGCCCACCTGAAGACGGGTAACACGTCTATTATACTTCCTGCACATTCCAATTCTAAAAATTAAGCTGATATTACAGCTGTGCTTTTGGCATCTGTTACAACTTTGCGTATCTCCAAAGCTATCCTGCATGCCGAGACAAAAAAGCTATTTGAAAAGGCTGACCAAAGTGGACCGCATTGCTAATGTGTCCCACAAAAAGCCAGCTTCTGATTCACCTGGGTGTCTGTTCAAATTTAGTAAACCTTTGTCAAAGTTACTATTACGTTTGTTTCTTTGTTGCTCCCTCCAAAACTGTATGGATATTTACTGGACAAAAAAATGCATTTACTATCATATGGAACATGAAACCAGAATAGCTCTGAATTTAGTACCTGCCATTTCAATTTAAATGTCAAGCTATCTCTTCTTTACTAACAGCCAGGTATTATTAATCGTATGTTATACCTTCCTCCACCTGCATCTGTGTTTCTTCTCAAGTAAAGAGCACCAAAGCTTAACATATGTTAAGGATTTTTGTTGCTTTCTTAATCACATTCTTCCCTATAGGCTACTGTTATAAAAGAAGAAATATAAAAATTTATATTTCTTGAGTTACATTTTTACGTCCCAGGGAAAGTAAGTGTAACTTGAACATAACAAATAGGACTTAAATGACCTTGAGGAAAAACAAAAAACAAACAACAACCCTAAGAATATCAACTCCAAAGAGCTTTGGAATTAAAAAAAAAAATAAAAAGCAATCAACTGAAAAATCTCTCCAATGCCTTCAAAAACCCAAAGTCAGATAATTTTAAGCCAGCTTTTCCACAAGCTTCTGGTAAATGCACGTAGGGAACCAATCAAGTGAGAACTCAGAATCTGCTAAAGCAATTAAAAAAACTGACTACCAGTCTTGCAACAGACTAAAAGCAAGAGAAGTCCAAGAGGATCGTGTCAACCGTTTGCTAAATTCTAGAAGTTATTGCAAGTATTTAGAGATGTATAGACGCTTGATTACCTTCAAAGGCAGATACTGTGCAGTTACTTGATAAAACTGTTTTAACAGAAACTGCCCGTTGTTTGATTATGCCATCCACGTCCCGCTCTTCTTCTGTGACTGAAGCTTTTAAAACCCTTTCCTGCATCTACAGTTGTTTTAACAAACTAAATGGTTTGAGAGGTAGGAATAGTTCTCTCTATGCATACTGCTGGCTCTATCCTGGTTGGAATGTGTAGGTGCAACTGTAATAAATAGAAATATATGACACTAGTAAAAAGGCAGCAAACTTCCAAGGACATTCCTCTTAGATAAAAATGGTAAGTCTGTAAATTTCTGTAGAAAAATAGATATTTGCAATTGTGAAGCTGGGGGAAAATGAAAAAAAAATAATTCAAGATTCTTCTTAGGAAAAGCAGTAAATCATTCTGTGATTTTAAAACTTTCTTGCAGTGATAAACTTGACAAGAGGAAACCATATTTAGAGCTCCAGCATAACTGAATGCCAGCAGGAAAATGTGACTTGACAACATCATATACATTCCTGAACAGTAGAATTAGTACTTCATCTTGTACTTATGTGTGCTTAAAAAGTTTTTTCACCTATTCTTGTCTCTTCACTTCAAAGCTGCTCCTAACATAATCAAATATATTATACAGCAATTTGCAATTTTCTTACTTATTCATAAAAATTAGACAGAAATAGGACTTGTAGCCTGAGACTAAAATTACTAATAAGAGTTAATTTTCATAATGAACTTTCTCCTACAAAGGACATCCAGCCTACAGTGCTTTGCAGTATAAACACAGGTATTTTCAAAGGCACAGAGTATTTTTTTGAAGGCTGAGAAGTTCCTTGAGACAGTCAATTCCAATGTACTCACAACTGTGTAAAGTAGTACCAGCCAGTTCCCTGGATCTCAACTACATACTTTCAGTCCAGAAATACATACACCTCGGCATTTACTAATCTACCTGCTATTGCTGCAAATCAATCACAGGATTGCTAGAATTAAACAACGGAAACACATGGGAGTATTTGCTGATAAAAATCACAAAGGAAGAGGTAAAAATTTCAAGGCAGGTTAACTAAAGTACTTCTATCTTTTTTTTTTTTTTTAAGAATAACTATAATTGAAATTGCTTATCTTGCTAATAAGCAAAAATACTTTACACTATTTTGATTGACAGAAACATGCTTCCTTGTGCTGTGGCTATATTATTGCCAAGTCATAATAAGAGTGTTGTATTAGTACATTCATCCAGAATCATTTCCACTTCCATTCAGCTGTTACTTGAACTTATGATACTACAAAGACGAGGTACTGCTAATGAACACCTCGAGTAGCACAGTATTTGGTGCTGGCAACTTGGCTTGTGACAAAAGAAGATCCGTAAGAACTGTTCTTTTGCACCAAGTTTCAAAACAAGACCATATTAATCATTTTTACAAGAAATAGGAAATATGGAGAAACACGGGAGTGTGAGATTCTGGTTTCATTAAGTATGTCACAGGCTTTTACAAGGCACAGTCATGAAACACTTCTTTAAAAGAAATAGAGCTAAAAATGTAAGCAATGAATATTGCAAGGATTACAGTGTACTTACAACACGTTACTAACATGAAAAATATCGCAAGTACTCAATATTTATCATTATCAGTGGAACCTTTCTAATAGAATTCTCATATTTTAAAATCCCGTTCCTTCACTCTTCTGCACATCCAAAGGGAACAGCATGAGAAAAAGAAGTTCACCTGTTCCCTTAGAAAATACCCATGACTTGCCAGTTGTAAAGGAATTGGATGCACGTGTCCTGGCTATGTAACTGCTCATGGTGCATCTCTTGTCTCCCTGCTAAAAGGTTGTGCAAACAATGATTTTCATCAGTTTGGATCATTAAAAGAGGGGAAAAAAAAAAAAAAAAAGGCAGTGAAATATCAAAACTGTTTTACTGAAGAGTACTGTAGTTGTGTGATGTCAAAAATAGTACAATTGATACTAAAGCCTTCAGCGCTGCCAGGAAAACCAAATAATCCTTCTCAGCTGGACAACAAGATGATTGGTAGTTTACAGCTACCATCTAAAACGGAGTAGAAAGTACTGTGGAGGAATACGTAAGAGAGAGGTGTCCTATAAATCAAAACAGGAATTGAATCGGAGCACACAGTTCCAATACAGCTTTTGAATTTCTCTTTTATATTTTCAGTTCAAAACTTGAGACAGCATGCCGCAAAGAAAACTAGTGAATACTTCAAAACACTCAGTATTATCCTGTCTTCAAAGCAGCTTCTAGAAATCTTGAACCTCGGGAACAGCAGTAACATTTCAGGGCACATTCTCCTACCACTAACGCATTCCAATAGCAACAGAAACTCACAAATGAAGTCCTATTAGCACAGCTGGGGAACCGTTGTTGCAATAATCCTCAAAGGACCTCAACACTTGGCCTCCAAGCTTTTAAAAACTTTTTATTATTTCAAACTTACTTGTGACAATGCATTTCTTAGAGTCCCCTTCTTTGCAGGGAAGACACCACAAATTTTGCTGTTCACACAGTAAACACACACACACACAAAATCTTCACAAACTGTTCAGAAAAGAATCAGTTGTTCCTTCCTTTAGCCAGACTATTTTTAAATCAAAACCAATAACAAGCATAGGAGGACTAAGGCAGAGATTAATGTTCCCCCATGATTTTCAGCTTTATAAAGCTACTTTTATAACATTCAAGCAAATTGTACAGTGACTGACATGAACAAAATGACAGTAATCTGTCACTATTTCACATTTCCCACTAGGCTGATTCAAATAGTTATTTATGAACCTTACACTTCAGTGGTCACTTTGATGACTAAACCATAAATTTAAATGTAAAGTGAATATAAATTTGATTTTAGAGTAACAACAAATTGTCAAAGTGGGATATAATTTAATTTCTATCGACACACTATGAAAAAGTCAGCAATACCAAGATGCTCTACATCACAAACCCCAAACTTAGCAAAAAAAAGTATGTGAGATCTCATGTTTGCTTCAGCGCCTCTGCATTTAAAAATAAAAACACTTTATATTATGCTTGGTTAGTTTTAAACAAAGTCTTAATAATGTCAAGGTGACTTCATTACTTAAATCTTCAATTAAACAAGGGAGCAAAAATGAATTTTTTTCCACAGAGCATGATTGAATTTGACAGCAATATTAATATGGATTTAGATTCTAAAGTTTTTAATGGATCTGATTAAAACCTTACTTTTAAGACAGTGTTGCTATTTTTCCAATACTTATCTCTTGTTTCAGTGTCATCTCACTTTCAGCTATAAAGCATAACAGAAATTCTACAAACAACGACAGTTCTCAATTTTTTAGAAAAACATTTTTCTGAGAGGAAGGAAGGGAGAAGAACGACTCAAAAAAATAATTCTTATTATCCCGATGTCAAGCAGGGACTCGTGTCAAAAGACTGTCTTGATAAACTCATTTTCTTCCATCATGTTATTTTCTGTTAAGAAGTTGCATTGCCTGTTATGTCACTATGTGTGTTACTGTCAGTTACTCCTGCAGACATACAAGATAAATGCAACTCTTTCAAAACTGAGTGAAGCATGATTATACTTTGGAAAAAATTCTAGCAGTGTGACATGTAAGAAGAGATGCTTACATTTCACTGTTTTAGCAGTGTTAAAAAAAGGAAGTTGTGTTCAACTCTTACTTTTTCAAGTATATTTTTCCTGATATTCTTAAATGGAACAGTACCAAAATGTGATCCAATTTACAATGACTTTAGTAGATAGGTTTCGCACGTGGGAGAAACTCCTTAAACAGCTGAGATTTGAAACATCAAACAAACAAGTAGAACCCCTGCAGTTTTAGAAATAACTGAGGTTATGTGGCGTTATCCATTTATGTCCCAGAGACAAAGATACCCTCCAAATAACAAACATAACAGAAAGATAGTTAATTAATGTCATTTGCTTGACAACACTTTGACTATTATATATTTATAGATCTGTTTGATTATAAAATATTTAAAGTGTTTATACTAAACATCAGGGTTTTTAATGTTTACAAAATAAAACACGTGGAGAGATTTTAATATTCTGAGAATTCAAGCAATGCTGTTCCAGGGAACTAGAACCCTAAATGTCCTTTTTGCTCTGAAAATCTTCCTGGTTGAAAAATTCATACTACACATAAAACATTTTAAAGCAAGTTTTATGTACTACACGAAAGAGTAAAATGCAGCTCTCAATGAATTCTTGAGTCAAAAAAGATTTCTTATAAAATTTCTTTGCTATTACTACAAACTAGCAAAATGGAAAAAAAAAACAGATCAAAATGGTTCTGCTGGTGTAATGAAAAAAGCAGAATCCATGCTAAGAGAAAATAACAAATGTTGTCTAACCTTTTATTTTCTTGAATGAAGAATTAAGTGCACAACATTTTTACCAGTGCAAAATGCAGGCTGGTAGATGAAACAGTCACCTTTTGTTCACAAACAGGCTTGTTAGAGGTACTTGTGTACCTACAAGCACATGTATATATTTATATATAATCTAACTGCTCACCAGTAATCAATAAATGCAAAATGTCCTTAAGCCCAACTACTCCTTTAACAAAGGACAGCGAGTGGCTATACCAGTCAGAGATTAAACAAGCCTACCGACTCTACCGACTCTTTCCATGGCAGCTGAAAGATCTCTCTGATGCTGAGGGACAATTCTTAGGGTAAAAGAAAACTTCATAAAAGGTGCAAGATCAGACCCACACTCAAGAAGTAAGAGTCTACCCTATCAAGGGTCTGTTTTAGAGAAATGACATCTTTTTTCATCATCTACAGTAAAAATCTAATTTGGGTGTTCACAGGACTTAAGAGAGAAGATTGCTATTTTAAAAATCTATCCCAGATCTAAAATGGCTCAGATGAGTCATTAAAACCACGTTTTGTTGAAAGAAAAGCTGGAAAACTTCTATTTTAGCAAGACTTACCCACCATCTGTCTTACAACTGCCTTCTATTATTTAGGCTCATAGAACCAGCAAGAGACAAATCCCACCCACATCAAGTCAGGGCACCTCAAACATTAAGGTACTACAAGTCAGTGTCTTCATTTCAGCATCCCAGATACATATTTATAAAGTGGGAACAGTATTTCCCACCTATTTCAAGCGCTTTGGTACCTTGAAATTGAACTCTCTTCTGAGAAAGAAAGCACTTGTTGTTATAAAAGAATTGTGCCAAGTAGGTTCTAGCTAAGCTCTTTTAAAACAAAAATAAGTTTAGTACACTTCAGTCATCCACTTCATGGCAAAACAGCTGCTGTGGTAGCCTCACTAATGTTTTCCTGATTTATCAAGGATATAATTTTACATTCTTAATTACAACCACTATAGAGCATTTTTTGACACGAAATTTATCTCAGCCACAATACAGAAAATATTTTCTGCAGCATTTTACTACAGGAGACAACACTTCTACAAATTGTTAATTCTTCAATGCAGATTTCTGTAAGTGGCAGAATTTGATCCTGTGCATTCTTATTTTTTGCCATCCCGTGACAGATGCACTCCTCCTGTCTGAACTAACCAAATTTTGGTCCAGGCAGGTGCTCAGCAATAGGCCTAACTGAAGTTAACTCTATTGTCTGAGGCTATCAGTGAGAACTCACTGCTAAATCCCCCCCAGAATGGTTTGGCTGGAGCGTGGGCTGATAAATGTCCAAAACTGCATTAACAGAGCAGAAAATCTGACTACAAATCAATCACTTTACACTATAAATATCTACAGGCCAGGGTCTGTCGACCCTTCCAGTCACAGCAGCTGATGTCTCAGCAGTGATCTCCCCTTGAGCAGGGTGATGCCTCCTAAGCTTACCCCTCAAGTCTGAGAGATCCTGTACCTGACACGATACATCGATGGGCTTCATGCATGTAACATTTAATATACATATAGTAAGCTTAAATGATAATCTTCATACCCCATACTAAACTTTAGCTGCAGTAGAGTATTGTACTTATTAGGTATTTTACGTACCTAAATTTACTGATTTGAACTTACTAAAGTAACTTCTCCCCCAGATCTGAGTGATCTCTGACTCTTTTCCTGTGACACCCCCTCCTTGTCTTCTCTAGCCTCTAATATTTCCCTGGAGAATATCAGATATCAAGGCTTTCCAAGATAAAACCTCAAGAAGAAGAGCTGACAATGCTACTCATCACTTACAGAAAGATAAAAAGCCACCCCAACATTTAAAAAATTCCATTGAATAATTCAACCTGAATTGCTTCTTTGAGAAACACTTTTAAAATAAGAGAGTAGTGTTTGGGTTAAAAAAAAGATAGTAGAGCTATAGTAGCACAAAATGGACCTGTTCCCAGGACAAGAAATTATGAAGTAGCGAATTAACTTGCACCAAAATATTTATACTTAATTGCCAAATCAAAAGGCCCAGCTTCCTACCAAAATAAGAATCCACCTAACTAACCTGTTGGTTGTTAAAACATTCATGCTAAAACAGACCACAGAGGAACAGGTGTACATATTAATCCCATATTCAATAAACGTACTAGTGAGCTATGACTGGTGCCAGTAAGCACAGATTTTGAAAGGAGGGACAGCTTAAGCATTGAAAGTGCTCCTAGAGAGTTCAGGCGCAGAAGCTTGCTTTCTTCAACTTTCCAGTGGTCACTGTGGATAGACAGTGGGTGTGTATGAGTAGTAATAAAGTATCTGAAGTTCAACCAAGTATAATTCATCTCTAAATAATACGGTACCCAGCGGAAAGAAGAGAGATACTATAAACGCTACTCAGACAAGGTCAGGAAAAAAACCATAAAATACTGCCGGTGACTCGACTTTTTCCAAAGAAAAATCTATCACCTTGCTAGCATTTAGCCAGCATTTTCTTAATTTACTTTAGGATTTTCTTGTTCTGTTACTGCTCTAACACTGTATCTAGGGGTGGGGAAAAATGAAATACAGAAGGCAAGACGATTCGGAGTGACTGTTACAGCCACTCATCTAAACCTATGGGGGAAGGAGGAAAGCGTGAAGGAAGGAATCCAATACATGTGAGCTGGAGGAAACAAATACAAAGGAAAATTAGGGCAGAACAGAGAAACAGAGTGAAGAGATAGTAAAACAGCAGAAAAGGTAATGGAAGAGCACATGAACTTTTGACAGCAAGGCCTGTTCCAGCTAATGGAACAAACATCTCCAAGTCCTCTATTGCAACCATCGTGGATAAACAGGTATTTCCCACCCTTTCAAACTCAGACGTACAAAAAGTTACTGTTTGTCCAGAGATGTTTTGAGCAAGGATCTATGTTTTTTCAACCTGTAGTGGGATAAGACAGTTAACTGAGGAGTGTACAACTCAGAGATAATGAGAGAAATAAACATACCTGCCGATGAATAACTTCTAGGTTTGCTTTGGCTTTATTCACTAGCTCTTCTATTTTTTCAGAGTCCTTTATACTCTTGTTTTCTCTGAAGGCATCTCTTATCCTTCTGATGGCATACATTCTAAACACAAACAATAAGGAGACATATATTCATAGATGTGTCACAGTTGACATTTCAACATTCTTTAAAACATGCTGGTTTTAAAAAATAGATATACATATTTTGCCCAGTTTTATACATAAATGTTTTTATTTAGGGTCTTGTATCGCCCAAGTTAAAACAGTGACCAGATTCTTTAGTTAGAAAACAGTGGTTTTGCTGGAAGATTTTGTATAAAAATTTCATATTTCATGTATCAGTTCAGTACTTAGAGTTTGTTATTGCTGTAAACGTATTGTTGGATGCCCAGCATGGATATTGCAAACCTCAAGAACATTACAAAAAGACTAAGAACCAAAAAATCGACACAACTGTTGTTACTCTTCATACTCTAAAGGTCAATGAACTAACCCCTAAATACATTATACGATATTACCAGTTCTGACTTTGTAATTTAGCAGCCAACAAAGACAGGCTGATGGACTAACTTTAACAAAAAGGGCTCCTTCCTCGTTACTCTATCCTCTCCTGAAAAAGTGTATTTTACCCCCCAGTCAACGTCTCTTCATCCATTTCTCCACTAAGAAGCAAAAATAGGACACAGTCTCTGCAAGCAGGAAGAGGTTGTGATCTCCACTTTCAGAGAGAAAGGTCCAAAGCTGCAACTGTCTCCAAATCTCTCCCCTTTCTTTTCAATGCAGTAAAGAACCTTTACGTAGTCTGTAGTCCCCCCTGTAGCTTGGGAGGAGAAGAAAAAATAGTAGTAAACTGATCCTGCTCAGCTATCTTGATTATGTCCCACTTCTCTACCACCACATCACATGAGTATCATTTTTACTACAGAAAGTAAAACCCCATGTGTGGTGCTGGAAGGAAAAAAAGGCTGCCACAAACACCACAAATAGCGTAATATTTCAACAACCATTTTCAACTGTGAAACATGAGACAGAAAATTGACTAAAACACAATCATAGAAAGCTCCAAAGATGATGTTGAAAAATAAAAATATTGGGGGAGGAGATTGAGGAGGGGAGAGGAAGAAGAGCAAAGATCAATAGCCAGTGGCGCTCTGTACCATTAGATGGTGCTATCCAGCTCCAAATGCAGACTCCACCAGCCAAGCAGCGTATTTTCTCTTTGAGCTCATAAATAATACATTTCAATCACAGAAATCAGGATGGTTATGGAGTGCCACCCTGCTGCCACACACTGGCAGATGGTGCATGCTTTTAATTAGGGCCCGTTCACCTATAATGTGACACTGGGGTGCGTGAGAGAGTGAGTGTGTGTTTGTATGTGTGAAGTTAATAGAATGTATTAAATATGGAAGCTCATTCTCATCTGCAGCTGCTGTCCTAGCAAGATTTGAAGGGGAAGCTGCTTTTTTCTTCTAATAAAGAAACACCACCAAATCACTAAGATGTAGTGTGATTTTGTTGCTTCATAGTGAATGGATTTCTAATCACCCCACATACATACATAAGGTTAAACTGTGCAGACACATACAACATTTTCTGCAAGAAAGGAAGGGTTTCTGAAAGATACAGAGACCTTATACATATATATTTAGCTTAAAAGGAAAAACAACAAACAGCAAGTATCCATTACTGGGTACAAGCCTTTCAAAATGCAATGCAAATGAGTAAATGCTATCTACATAAAAAAAGATAAGACAGGACTAAACCAAACTCTTGTTCAGTCTAACACCTACAGACTGTTTTTTTGGTTTTGTACATATGGTGCATTAATTCTCTTATTCTCTCTCTCATTATACCCAACAGTTGTTGAAATAGAAAAGATGTGCACATAGAAAACATCATCAGACCAGTTTTTATCTAGTCAGAAATTTGCAGTGTTTTTTCCTTTTGTAATTTTTTAAACCTTTATGAACGTTAACACACTAATGAAGCTATTTTACATAAACGTTAAAAATACCTTAATTCTACAGCTAAACCAATACATCTCCAGTATCCTCTAAACACACTTCAGACACTAGCTCTGCATCACGGTACTCATCTTTATTAAGGTTACACTGGCATACAGTGTATCACTTAAAATAAGGACGAGCTGAACCCAAAGCTCAAACCCACTATTATAATGACTGTAAAACATCCTTTCTTCCCCATTGAGAAGTGCTAGGGAAACATTTCTCCAACACTAAAATTCTTTCAAAATTATGTAAAAAGCGTTAAGTCAATATATAAACAAACTGGCAGTTTTAAGGAGGGGTGTGTGTGTTTGGTTTTTTTTTTTTTTTTTTTAACAACAGCTTTTTATATCCAATAACAGTTGCGAGCAGTATAAATTCCAAACTTCAATACTCTCTACTTCAAGAGTTTCTGAACTGAGTATGTACTAAAAGCTAGTACTAACATTAGAGCTGTGATATTGCTGCAAGTCCATGAACAACCGAGCTCTTTTTAAAGTACAGTAACGCGTGTAGCAACATCATAAAATGATGAAAAGAACTTGTTCATTCACACATACATCTGCTGGGCTTTTTTTGTTTGTTTATTTTTTTTACAAGGAGTACAACTCCAAAGATCTTCTTGATTAACAGACTGGTCAGCTGATCAGCTACTCTAATGGTGTGCGGTTTTGCTTCAATAAGCATAAACACATAAACCTATCATGTATCATTTGAAGGTACAAGTCAAAACGCCAGCAGCAAAGAATACATGGCTATCTTCACAAAACTTTACAACATTAACCTAAGAGAAGCACTATGTGGAAGTGCAACAGATGAAAAGTATACTGGCAAATGAAAGGGGTGCTCTACCTTACAGATGATTACCCAAACTGGCACAAAAGAACTGAGGGGATACAGTATGGCAACAAGTTTAGGCTAAACTGATTCAAGGGGAGCTGCTGCAATTTTGCCACCCGCCCTGGTAGGCACTAACCCTTCCCACTGTCTCCCTCAGACAAGCCCAGACAGCCTGGTATTTGGTCCTGAGGTGAGCCAGTCTGACTTGGTAATTTGACAGAAGGTCAACCGACTAAAAGAGTGAAGTTTTTTCTTTGTTTTGTTTTTTTCCTGGCTTAGCTAGCTCCATCAGCTCTGCATGGGACTGGGTGAGTATTAGCGCTGAGGAGGAAGGAATACAGTAGTACTGATTTAGATGGATACAGTTGGCGAAAGATCCCACTCGGAGAGGCTGGGCAAGTCACCTAAACAAAAGAGACTCTACAGCAAGAAGGTACCAAGCAAGGTCTCCAGAGAGACAGAATAGGAAAGCAATTCTGCATACAGTACACTCAAAACAGCTTCTACAGACCTTTGGAAAAGGTCCTAGGAATACAACACTGTTCATCAAGAAACATCATTGCAAATGAAAACTCAAACTGCATTTCGCGATCTACTATTTTTCACACCATTCTTTGGTGTCGCGGTTTTAGCCAAATTTACCAAAACCTGATTGACAGATGTCTCCCCCTCCCTCCTTTAGGCAAGAGAAAGGAGGGGAAGGAATTAAAGAGATTCAAGAGTTTAGAAAAAAAAAAACAAAACTACTTTAATGAAAATATAAACAATAATAATATAATAAAAAGGAAATTTAGGAAAAAGGGAGTATATAGTATATACAAAACCGTATCAAGCTCCCAGGATG
>VZRU01016809.1:9907-20883 GCA_013398155.1 Pedionomus torquatus | reverse complement strand
TCCTTGCAGGTGGGATCCCTTTACGCTTTTCCGTTTCCGACCCTCCAATGGGCAAACGATGAAAATTATCTGCCCTTGGTTCTTCTAGCAATAAGTCTAAACAAGGGCCTCTGTGCATACCAGCCCTTGGGATAATCAGGTCTTATCACTGTGAGATGAAACAGCTCTGAACAATGTGCTGTTAATTTCAGAGTTTAGCTAGTTAGAAGAGGCCTAGCTAAGAAAGTAAAACTGTAAAACAGAAAATAGGTTCATTTTACCTCAAACCAGGACATTTGGAAACAGATACTGAAAAATTACTGAAAAATGGCTGAAAGATGCAACAAGGGATTTTCTTTTCGTCATCCTAGAGCACTGAAATTTTAACAGAGAACGCCTTGGATTTCATCTTCTGTAAAGACCCTCTAGCAAGGTGGTGACAGCAGGACCCACGCAAGAGTGTAAAGGTGAATATATTCACTCAGTGTGCTTACCCATGCACACTCAAAACACTTTTTGCAGTGCCTACTTACGTGCATCTATCACACAATTAACTCCCAATTAAATCAAAAGTGTGTTCTCAATGGGGAACAGACTCGATGTGACGACTTCAGACCAAAGCCACTGCAGGTAGATGGCTACGCAAGGCAACAGATGCATATCCACAGAAATTAGGAAGAGTGGTTGGAGGTTAATCCAAGAATAACATCAGGGCCAAAACATTACCAGAGACTCAAAGAGAATGGGCACTACTCGCTAACGTTAAGAAACAATGCTGCCCCCAAATAATAGTGAAAACCACAGAGTTACAGTTAGAAAACAGCGTTTTTCCTAATACTCAGTTGTTCCCCTCTACTTTCAAAGAGTTCATCTTTTTCCTTCCCCGAAGCACAATCAAAAACCTAACATGTGGCCTCATAAAAATGAAGCCTACAAGAAGCGAAGTCTGGAACAACAGCTATTAAGGAAAAATGAAATTGCAACAGAGGTACTTGAGAAAATAATAGCTGCTTGGGGATTTAGATATTTTTGTTTCAAAATGTTTACTTATGTCATGCCTGACCAAAAAAAAAAAAAAAAACCAAAACATTTTTTTTTCCCAAGTCTTCACTCTTGTATTTTTGTGCTCTGCTAAACTAGAGTGTAAGAAAGGAGGCTGAAACACCACGCAGACATACCGCTTTTAAGTCCTCAGTAGCACACCTTCCAAATAAACCTGGCCAAGTCATCTTCTTCTAACCACCACTTTGCATTTGCCAGTATCATGACACACTAAATAAAGGTTTAAGTCATCTTTCCAAGAGCTTTACAAACATGTTGGCATCTTGTCTTCGTGATTGTGAACAAATATTATGTAGTATTGGATCGGATCATATCACAGTCATAAGGCAACGAGCTGTGAAACAAAACAGCTATTACAAATTGTAAGTCATTGAGCATGCATGCAAAAAAAGGAAGACGACTGTGGCACACAATCTGTTGTCAGCAAATCCGATTACAAGGGAATAGGCCAGCAGGTTAGAATATTCAAGACTTTCAAAAAAGCTATACAGAAAAAGCATTTTTCCATATTAGCTTAAGTTGTATTTAATAAGTTAAGGCAAGCAATCAGTTGCCAGCCTTTAGGAAGCCCACTGCAGCTAACAAGTCTAAAATGAAGTATTTGATGCTTTTATTTAAGGACAATGTACAAGAGAGAGACATGGATTTACAATACAGCAATTTTATATCAAGGGAGCAATCCTTTTTATAAAAGATCATTATTTACTTCAACTATATTTTCTTTCTATTCTTCCTTCCAGTTAATATCTATTAACTCAATGTAATAACAGCATGAATTTTCAGAATTTTTCACTATTACTAGCAAAATGTGCACCAGATGAGATTTGCCTAACTGAATTTCCAGAACTACAATTTAAAAATGGAAAGTTTTTATAATAAAAAAATCTACAGAAAAATCATTTTAGCTCACCTTTAACTTTTATTAGCATTACTGAGGATGTCTCCTAGTGCAGAATTACTTCAGAGAGAATGCTTATTTATGTATATAAATATATACCTACTTTCACATATATGTATGTATTTTCATTCTTTTTTCCTCTGTAAAGGTTGCATTAAAAGACACCAACAAAGGTATTTTAATACCATTTAATACTAAAAAGAGAAACATTGGACAACAGATGTGTATTTGAGACTGAGACGTAAGTATTTCACAGAGTAGCTGTGACTTAAACAATTAAACACAGGATCAATAGAAGGGTATGGGAGCATTGTTTTATGAGCAAGGTGTTCCTCAAACTCCATCACAAAACACATTTTCAGCACTGCCACCAAACTACAGCACACCACCACCTTGCTTTCTAAAATCAAAGCAAGGCCTATTCCTGGAGCCTTGGGGGAGTGGGGTGGTGGCTGGAAGTAGAGAAGAACAAAGAAACAGAAATGTTAGACTCTTAGTTAACTCATTATTATATATTTGCATTTTCTCATCATGCATAGTCCCTAGACATTCTTCACAAAAAGCCTACAGGAACCCTGTGAGCCCTTACTTGGTTTCACTGCTAATATACGAAATATGGGTTCCAATGGAATTGTCAAGAAATATGTCTGGAAGAAAACAGCACTAGAGATACTTTATTGCCCCAGAAGGACAGTAGAGAGGAATAAAAATTCACAAACTTTAGAAAACACACTTCAGAGCTGGTGCCTCTGACCCAGTGCATATGATACATGCTGTATGATCAGGTGGAAAGATTTGTAACTTACTTCTAAAGCAAATGTTACTACTTTGTGTTCCATATCTCAAAGCTTCTAATAAAATCTTGAACCTTCTATGTGCAAGTTGCCCTAGATGGAAAAGAGAAAATGCTTCTAATATGAATGTCTGTTTCAAAAAAGTTTCTTTTCATTTTATTTAGTCAATGTAAAACCTGAGAATGCCTCCCCATGTTTTTATATACCACACACTCTTGGCTGCTTTTAGGAAAGGAGAACTTTTTTCCCCTGACTGTATCCTTCAACCATTTTCTGCCTGTATCCATCTCAAAGAGCAGAGCATGGATGATCATCTGATCAACAGGATCGCAGAAACACTCACATTGGAAAGCAGCTTGGGAGGTCTCGTCCCACTTCGAGCTGAAAGGAGGATCAGTGATGGGATCAAACCAGCCTACTCATGGCTTTGTCCAGTGACATCTTAAAAACCAGTATGGTAACCAGACCTGGGAAACACACTCAATTGCTTGGCTGTTCTTGTGGGGAAAAAGCTTTTCCTTACAGCCAGTCTGAAAGCTCTCTTCCTTCAACCAGCCCATCTACCTCAGCCTTTTCTCCCAGTGCAAGTACTACAGGCCCCAACCACCTTGGTGGTTTCTGCTGAGCTTGCTTCAGATCATCCTGGATGTGGTGTGGGATGGGGTGCAAGACTGGAGTCAGTGCTCCAGATGCAGTCTATCAAACACTGACTAGAGGGGGATAATCACTCCCCTCAAACTGCTGGCTGAACAACCTTTCGTACGTCTCAGGATGCTCTTGGCCTTCCTTGTTGCCAGGGCATACAGCTGACTGCTGGGATCCCAAGCCACCTCTCAGCAGAGCTGCTCCCTGGCAAGTTAGTACACAGCCTGTTTTGTGGCTGAGGCATCTCCTTCCCAGGTTTAGGACATCGTACTTGTCCTTACCAAATTTCTTAAGGTTTCTGTCGGCCTCTTCCTTCAGGCTTCTAAGGTCCCTCTGGATGGTAGCCCTGCCCTTGAGCACAGTGACTCTCCAATTTGGTGTTATCTACAACTCAATGAGCAAGCACTGTTACTTCCTCTGGGTCACTGATAAAAACATGAAACAGGCTAAGTCCCAGGATCAGCCCCATGAACTACCTCATCCTCTAAGCTCCAGCATCCAACCAGTCTTAAAGGTGCATGGCTGTCTACCCATCGAAGTCTTAATGCCCTATCTTGGGTAGAATGTTGTGGAAGTCAGTCTTGAAAGCTTTCCTAAAGTAGGGGGTGACATCATCTACTAAATGACACCCTAAATGAACCCTCTGCTCTAGGCTTGTTCACAAATTCACTGAATCATTTTGGTGAGGCATGATTTACCCTTTGCTACCAAACACCTTCTTCATGGCCCCAGAATACTATCAGTACTATTTACAGTTAACTATGATTATTTTTGCAGTTCTTTGAAACATACATTTTTGTTGCTACACTTCTAAAAATAAAAACAGTTATTGGCTTAATCTTAAGGGTAAAGAATCTCCGCAGAAGGGAGTGTTTTTCAGGGTTAAAAGAAAAAAGGAAGGATGTCCAAACAAAAGCGTTCTTTTAATCTTAATTGGAGTTGCAACTGCAATGTTATATTGCAGAAGAGGTTAAAAAAAAAAAAAAAAGGGTTACCAGTGAAGCACCCAAACGAGCAAGTTATTCAGTTAAGGAGGCACCAGGCAAGGATGTGCTGCAGGAACTAGGAACAGAATTTGTCACAGATGAAAAGTGTCCTCATGGCCCAAAATGACAAATCGCTCTCTGCTAAGCTTTTACTGTCAAGACCCCGACAACTGCTCACCAGGACACCCGGGTAGCTCAGCAGTCCAATTACCAGTTGGGGAATGCCTTGAAACCATAAGTTTAGATCCTGATGAAACTGATTTGTCTTTTTCTCCTTCTGAGGCAGATATATTCCACTCCATTCACTGTGCTGCTATTTCTGAACAGTTCTTAAAAAAGGCCTGGCCTGCTCTGAATTGCCATCACGAATTCCATTATACTTTTCTGGAAAGATTAGAGTTGGAATCCAGCACCGTGAGCAAAATTTCTCTCTTCAACATGGCTTGGGGTTATCTTCCATTCTCAGAAGAGACACAATTTAGCTTATGACTTGGGTACCCTGAAGAGGGCTAATGGTACTGCGCCTCTTGGTGACTGTTCATTTAGAAACCCACTGGGTGCTAAGTAGTCTCACTGGACGCAAGTATTTCCCAAGTAGAAAATTATTTCTTTTGGATGAAGCAATAGTACTCAGGTTTTTCAATTAAGTAACATGGCAAAAAACCTTGATATACTCTAACTTCTTGGGCTGCAGTGCGGTCAGACAATAATGAGATTTTGACTGAGCATTTCTGAAACACAGCATTGTTGCTGAAAATAGAGATTTAAATTCTGTAAACATCAAGGTACAGTAGCCATATTATTCTTTTAATATGATAAAAATGCCAATTATTTAGAAGAGACTGAATATCAGAAGTAGGTTGACAGCATACAGTTTTGACATAATAACTGAGATACTGTGACTTAAGAAACATCTTAAGAAATAATTCTCTGAATGTTACCTAAGGTGAAGTTTTGTCGATCATTTTGGCAGGCTAGTAATTTTCAGTGTACAGAACAGACTCCTAACAAAGTTTTACTTCACAAAAGCAATCCTTTAATTTTATAATAAAGATAATTAATTTTGCCTCTTGATTTTTGCTCTGAGCAAGAAATTCTCAAAACCCTGCTTTTTTGAGAAAGAAGAATTTAAGCTTTATAGGTCTAAAATGAACCTAGTAAAAGAAAAAACATTAAAATTAGATAGGATCCAGTCATTTTATGATAAAGACAACAATAATTAATAATTATTAAGCAATCCATATGAAGTAGTAGACCATGTGTTCTGTCTGGATATAGACAACACACTAGAAGTCACAGAATTCGGACTAGCGGAGTTATTCTCTATCCTCTCATCCACTTCTATCAGCTTTACAGCTTATCCAAAAATCTTTGTTTCTTATAACTCAGTCAGTAGTGACAAACATCCTCCACTGGGCCCACCATTACCGTATGGTTCAATGACCTTCCTTTATCTGTAGCAAAGCACTGCATGTTTAGTTTAGCAAATCTGAAACATCAGTTTTGACAACAATGATGGATATTTGAAATTACAATGTAATACTTAGCAGCATAGAAAATTCTAATGTATGCAAAGCTTATTAGTCAAATCTAAAGCCTAAAAAAAAAATAAATTTGGAATGCATAACACAAAATCACCATCCTACATACAACATGCAACAGAGCACTGAAAAGTAGTTTTAGACATTTGGGATTGTAAATACAGTGCCTTTGGACAATACATGAAAAGTTTCAGGAAGCTCAGCTACAGACTGCTGCAATTACTTTACCAAAGGCTCAGAAAAAAAATTAAATGCAGACTGTTTTGTACAGTGTGAATGCTACCCAAGACACAGAAAGTCAAGTAAACTAGATTTTTTCATTCTATACTTTTTTGTACTTAATTAGTTACGGGATATGGAAGCCTTCACAAGCTTTACTGATGATAACACTAGCACAAAAGACATGGAGACTGAAAATCCAAGCCTCAGCCACGACTGTAACCCAGAAATGCAATGAGTACAAATTCTGGGTGTCACTTCATCCCAGAGGAAATCAGATGCAGCTTCTTAGCTGATAAAAGAGCAGAAGCAATGACAGGGGAACAGAGGTAACGCTTGAAGGTAAAAGAATATTCTGCTTGGCGAATTTGAGTCACTGGTTCACTCACAGACCATGTCAGAGAGGCAGATTTGAGAGTCTGAGGCAGACACAGCTGATCTTTATCCACATAATTTATGTAGCACCTCTATGCACCAGGTATAATGTACCAGAACTATCCACCTCGGCTTTCTGCACTGTATGGCTCTCCACTCCTTGTGCCTCCTAGGAGCTATCATCTCAAACACTGAAGAAAGGCTTTGCAGGCTAGCTATGGAACAAAATGCCTACAGCTCTTGATCTTTGGAGCATACTGACGATCAGCTCAGACGTACCTGAGACCTCTGCCAGCTCCAGTAAAATAAATTCAACTTCTCAGGACCTCTACATCCAACATATCTTTCTGAAGTCCAGATAAAAGATATGAATAAAAGTAATATTGAATCCCAAGTGAAGTAATACACCATTCTTGAAAACTACTTCACATAAAAGGAAATAGTTACAATTATATTTTCTACAGTTACTCTAAAGAACAATGCGAGACGGATGATCTGCCAATTACAAAGCTAAAAGTATCTACCAGCCAAAATGCTTCTTTTGGGCTATGTAAGGCCCCCCACCTCTAAAACTGGCGCATACATTCTACCTCTCCAAACTGTAGGTGACAGCATACAATGCAAGACTTTGATCTGACCAGACAATATATAATTAAATATCAGATGGAAAAACAAGGTTAAATTTAAAACTTAAGCTGTACTAGTCCAGTGAACAGAAGCCATTCAATAATCCTACTGACACAGAATCATAGAATCATCTGGGTTGGAAGGGACCTCCAAAAGGTCATCTAGTGCGACCTCCCCGCAGTCACAGGGACACCCCCAACTAGACCAAGTTGCCCAGGGTCTCGTCGAGCTTCGCCTTGAATATCTCCAGGGAAGAGGCCTCAACCACCTCCCTGGGCAACCTGTTCCAGTGTTCCACCACCCTCAAAGTAAAGAATTTTTTTTTAATATTCAACTTAAATCTATGCTTCTCCAACTTAAGCCCATTGCATATCTTCTGCTGACACATCTAACCACTGTAACAGAGAGGGAGATCAGAAACATCCAGGAAGACAGATAGGGATCATTTTTCTTTCTCCAAGAAGAGAAACATTAACAAAGTATTGTTTTTTAATCTAGTAAAGCCTAAGTATGTTAAGTTCAGATGTTAAAATTTAAAGGTGAAGACAAAGCTAAAGGAAAGGTCAGTAATTTTTAAAGTTTTCCAGTCAATATCTTAACATTCTCTTTCAGAGGCTAACACTACGAAAGGGGAAAAAAACACCCCACCTTATTCTATTTCTATAATATATAATCTATATTTATCTATTTTGTTGAACAAGATTTAAGTTCAGACTGTTGCATCTATATATCACAAGTTCTGCATTTTAAGCCAAAAACTTGCTATTAAAAACTCCAGATAGTATTTAATAGCACTTTTAATTAAAATCACAAGAAAATATTTGCTCAAGCAATTCATCATTTAGTTTTTTGGTTTTTGTTTGGGTTTTTTTTTGTCTTATATGTGCAAGTAAGAAAAAGCCCACCCACAACATAGAGCAAATATCAACTTCTTTCCCTTTCATATGCACAGGACTGTTAAGAGGAGTTCTTCTCAGATAACAGTTACTCTAAATGTGGAATTAACATCTGGCTTAAAACTCAATAACTCATATGAGTACTGGCTAAGGTTACTGCATGAGATATTAGGAGAGGAAAAGAGGTAGAGTGGTCTATTTATCATAACAATGTTTTCAGGATAACATTTTATGACCAGAGCAGATTACCTTCCCTTTGACACACAACATGACCTTCCATTCCCCAGGGTAGCAGAAAAGGTTTCTAATCTCGGAACAAACTACCCACAGAAGTTGCAGAAGTATCAGGTCCCCAGCTAATGGTAGCAATAACTGGCATTGATAGAGAATTTCTCCTTCAAGGATTGCAACAAATTGTGAGGAAATAAAACCCCACAATCAGGCCTCAAAATCCACATAGGCTAGTAAGTACTGCTGCTAGTTCACAGAACAAGGAGCTATGTTTCAGTATGCTAGTAGACTTATTTGCCCAACACTGTATAGTTGTACCTGGTAGGGCTATGTTCATCCTACGTTTCATAGCTTTTAGAGGTGATTGTGAAGGTGCCACCACCAATTTGATAAACATTAATCTTTACATTCAAAACCTTCAAATAATAGGCAGCAATTTTTGGTATGAATCACAAACTGAAAACAGTAAGTCAACAAATTCAGTAAAAAAAATAGATGTTCAGTAGCTCTGGAAATCAGGAAACCTATTTAGATGTCTACATGAAATATATTTCTTGTTATTGTTTTGTAAACAAAACACTCGAACATTTATTTTCATATTGTAAATTAGTCAGATCAGGGAAAAAGCATTATGAGTGAGACATCTAATTTACATTGGACAGTGATAAAACTACTTAGATCAATCAATAAAGGTTCCTCCCTTCAAAATCAGTTTATACGAAGAGATCATTAATTTGAAAACCTATTTGCTAATTTCTTGGACTAGAAATACACTATGATATTTTAAGTGAGTCAAAGATCTTTTCCAGAACTTCATAGCAGGTTAGTTTCAACACACTTCTACTTGACATCTAGAACATAATTCAAGCCATATAGCCCAGAAAGCCAACTGTATCCTGGGCTGCATCAAAAGAAGCGTGACCAGCAGGTCACGGGAGGTGATTCTCCCCCTCTACTGTGCACTCGTGAGACCCCACCTGGAGTACTGTGTCCAGCTCTGGAGTCCTCAACAGAGAAAGGACATAGAACTGTTAGAATGGGTCCAGTGGAGGGCCACTAAGATGACTAGAGGGATGGAGCACCTCTCCTATGAGGACAGCCTGAGAGAGTTGGGGCTGTTCAGCCTGGAAAAGAGAAGGCTCTGGGGAGACCTTCTAGCAGCCTTCCAGTATCTGAAGGAGAGCTGGCGAGGGAACTCTGTCAGGAAGTGTAGTGATAGGACAAGGGGTAATGGTTTTAAACTGGAAGAGGGGAGATTTAGATTGGATATTAGGAAAAAATTCTTTACTGTGAGGGTGGTGAGACACTGGAACAGGTTGCCCAGGGAAGTTGTGGATGCCCCATCCCTGGAAGTATTTATGGCCAGGCTTGATGGGGCTTTGAGCAACCTGGTCTAGTGGGAGGTGTCCCTGCCCATGGCAGGGGGGTTGGAACACGATGATCTTCAAGGTTCTTTCCAACTCTAACCATTCTATGATTCTAGGACATACTGTGGCTTGTACTATGTCTTAAGCACTTCACATGAGATGTATTGACTTTAAAACACTTCTCAGAGAAGGAAGCGGTCTGATGTTATTTAAGTAAATAAAAACATTGATTATGAGGGGAGGCACATTTCGATTAATGAACAAATGAGTTTCACAAAGAATTCCACTAATGATTCAATCCAAAACTAGACAAGGGGCTTGTACCTAGCCCTTTCTACTTGCGAAGTTCCCCAGTTCTTAACTTTCATTAACAATGCAAATGAAGGATGTCTTCTGAACCACACACACACACATCCCTCCACCCTCACTATATTTGACTCTCATTGCTATTCTAACCCGATCTGCAGAAAAAGTGTTTAACATTCACTGAATGTGTAACTATGAACGGTGGCTACCCACAAGATAAACTGATTGTCTCCAATACGAAGGCTCTGAGGAAACATCTGCCTACATTCCTTGTGCTCAGGCAAACAGTGAACAGATGTTTACATCTGCCTGTGATTGCAACTGAGCGTTGTGATAATCTGCATGTTTGTTGGAGAAACACAGTAAATAAATAGTACCAAACAAAAATACCATGTAACCTGCAAGCAAATACTAGTTAGCAACAACCACATGCTGTGCAAGAGAAAGATGGAGACAACTCTGTGAAGTCTGACCTCACAGAATACAGTAAATTATTCTCAGAGGCACTTAAAGTTATAGAACTAAATTCAATTATATAAGCTTCAATACCATAACAGATTAGTGATTATTGCCACTATATCAAGACATTATAGTTTCAGGGAAAGATTTATTTTTTTTTAAAAAAACACATACATTCCCTGGCAGCTAAAGTAAGACAATCTTACTTTTATACAAACTAATGATTTAGAAGCAGGTCTTAAAATGCTTCTAGACCAGGACATACCAGAAAAGCAGATTCAGAAGGACTGTCAAGTCACGACAATGAAGTTCATGGAGAACCTGACAGCTGTCATATTCAGAATCTCACAAGACATCTCGAATCTCATGCTGATTTGATGCAAAATGTTCATGGAGCTGTATTTATCTAAATACTAGTTTCTTGCAAGGTATATTAAAAACACAGTTAGTTATGTCAACTTATAAATCAGCATTTTCTAAATTTAAGTTAAACATCTTTTGATCTAAATGGTATTGAGTTCAAGAAAATAAAGCAGCACAGCAATTCAATGGAGATGCATTTGTAGCAAGACTAACACACACTTTAACACC
>VZRU01016808.1:0-18613 GCA_013398155.1 Pedionomus torquatus | reverse complement strand
GCAAAACCAAAGCAATTCCCTGATGTTCAGCTGAACAGGCAGGTTCACAGTGACTTTCTTCCTGGGATGGGACAGAAGTGCCTGGTGACCCAAGGTCACAGGATGCACTGCAGCACTGCAGCCACATAGACAGTTTGCATGTGGCATTGCCAACTGCTGACAAACAAGTTCAGGTACTTTCCCTATAAAATCCAGCCTTCTGGATTTTACAGGGAAAGCAACTTTTTCCAGCAACTGCTTGACCTGCTGCTTTCACTGGTGAGGGTGAGGCAGGGCAGCACAGATCCCATGTGCTGGCACACTGGGTAAGTAGAGAGCCACGCCCAGAGACNATTTCCAAGACCTGCTGTGATTCACAGAGGCTTAGATGGCCACCAGCAAATAGGACTGACAGTCTTGTAGAGCAAGGTGACAATGCCAGCCACAGTGGCTGCCACCACTGTGCTCAGTGGCTCATTATTTGGAGCAGAGATCCAGGGTGAAAGCAATGCAGGTCCATTCCTCCCTTCAGCCTGAGCTGACCCTGACATCAAACCTGGGATTCTTTTGGGTGGCATATTCTTCGTTGTTGACACTGGACCAAAATCACAGAATCACAGAATGATATGGGGATGGAACGGCTCTGGAGATCATCTAATCAAACTCCTCTGCTGAACCAGGTCCAGCTAGAGCAGGTTGCCCAGGACCGGGCAGGTTTTGAATGTCTCCAAAGATGGAGACTTCGCCATCTCTCTGGGCAGCCTGTTCTAGTGGTCTGCCACCCTTAGAGTGAAGAAGTTTCTTCTGATGCTTAGATGGAACTAAGCTTATGTTCAAGTTTGTGCCCATTTCTTCTTGCCCTGTCTCTGGGCACCACTGCAAAAAGACTGGCCTCTTCCTCTTGACACCCACCCTTGAAGCATTTATAGGTGTTGTTCTGATCCCCCCTTCGGCCTTCTCTAAGAAGACCCGAGTCCCTCAGACTTTCCTCATCAGAGGGATGCTCCAGGCCCATAATCATGTTTATAGTTCTCTGTTGTGTCCTCTCCAGCAGTTCCATGTCCTTGAACTGGGGAGCTCAGAACTGGACACAGTGCTCCAGATGGGGCCTCACCAGGGCAGAGTAGAGGGGCAGGATGACCTCCCTCGACCTGCTGGTCACACTTTTCTTGATGCACCCCAGGGTGCCACTGGCATTCTTGGCCACAAGATCACATTGCTGGCTCCTGGTTATCCTGTTGTCCACTGGGAAACTTTCCAAGAAGTTTATCCAAGGAAACTTTGCAGAAACTTTCCAAGAAACCTTAAGCAGTTTTTTGGGATAGAGATAATGAGCGCAATTCACTAAATGGTTGCTGAACTTACCTGCATAAGGAGAAATTGATAATAAGGGGAATTTAGGAAACTTTATTGCACCTTTAATGGACTTGAGATGTCCTAGCCATGAAACCTGCACTGTCCTGTGATCCCACTCCTCCCTTCCCCAATGCCACTCTGAATCACCTCTACCATTGCAGACAGGCCTCACTGGAATGAGTTGTGACCACCTTGGTGTCACTGGTCCCAGCACTTTGCCACAAGGGTGGGTGGTACTCCCTAATGCTGCCAAAGCAGCACCACCCCTAGGCTGCCCTCATTTCACTCTGTGCAAAGTGACAGCTCTGGCTCAGGTTTTGTCCTCTGGAATTCTCCTTGGATCACACTGAACACAAGGCAGTGCCAAGGCAGGGGTGCTGGAGGATGCCCTCGGTGTTACTGGACTGACAGTGGCTTGTTCCAGGGTTACTGATCTGTACTCATGACTCTCACCCAAATGGCTCCCACCCACAGTCAGTCCTTGCTAGGGCCCAGCCACAACAGGCTGTTTGGATGTGGTTATACAGCTTTGGGTAATAAGGGAGTTTAATAGTATGTATATGGCTCCAGAGCCAGGGAAGGGAGCCTGATGCTTCTTGTTTTGCTAGAAGAAAGATGTAGCTGGATGTTGGTAGCCAGAACCAGGGCTAGGAAGCAGGTGAGAGTCCTCACAAATGGCAGATGAATGCACAGAAAGAAGCATGAACAAATACTGAATCTGAGGGATCATCTGTTTGCAGATATGGCTCTGCCCTCCCAACCCTTTGAAGAGAAGCTTCATCTTCTGAAAAGATGCACCAGGACGAATAAACTAACGTGCCTGGAAGAATCACATTAAAAAGATAGAGGAAGAAAATAATGGAACATTATAAAAGCTGGTTCCTAGGCAAGACCTGAGAAGTGTGAGAAACCAAAGAGATTTGGCTTTGGTAACAACAGATGAAACTAGTATTAAATTACAAGTTTCACTTTGCTTTCACTCACACAATACTGTAAAAATAATGCCATATAAAGTACTTACCAAAATTGTTCCCAAAACAAGTCTACTTCTTGAAGAGTTCAGTGAGCACTTTTTTTTTTTACTCTTCCATAGCTCTTATTCTAAAGCCTATTTCCATCCAGAAAAACATCTTCTTCAAGAAGTTACGTTCTGACAACACTAACACTGCATCAGTCTTTTTCCAAATGCATTAATTCCCTGCTCTACAAATAGTTCTTGCTTCCATGTACCTTTGCTTTCATGTTTTGCGGAGCATTTGATATCAATAAAGATAGATCTGCTGTAACACTGCTAGAGTAATCAGAATGCTTTATTTCAGATTTTGTTGGTTTGGGTTTTTTTCCACTATTGGTTTTAACTACAACAATACTAATTTACTGAGCTTCCTACTTCCTTTACTTTGGGGTTTGGGTTTCAGGATTATTTTTTTTTTCCCCCAGTATTTTGGGTCTCACTGAAGGCAGCAAGGCATTCATTTCTTAAAAACCTTCAACACAGTTTCTACATAACATTCATCTGGTGGGGGTTTCCTTGGGCTGCCGGGCTGCAGGAACTTCTTAATTGTGGGCATATTGCTCATTCTTTTCTTAAAAGCCTAAAAAATAGAAACAACAGAGTGTGAGTGAAATTCCAGCTACTCCAGTAGCTAACAGTGCTCCTTGCACAGAACTGCTTCCCCCTGCTGCTGGAAAAGATCCTAACGCTCATTTATGTCTCGGTGCCACCTACACGGACTCCTTCTGTCCAACAGGAGGACCCAGCTGCTGCAAAATGCTCATTCTTACCGATGAAGGCAGTACTGGAGCAGACAATAGCTAAACCTCTGCTGCCTGAAAGAAACTGAAGGCAAAAATTCAGTATCTGGGAGCACCAGGGAATAGTTTTGAAGGCACAAGTACACTATCCCAGCTCATGACCTGGTTCTTTTCATTGCTGTTTTTTCCGTGTGGGCAAACCACAGTGTATGTTAACACGATTTCCATTTTTACTACATTATGTAAGTGAGCACTTACATAATGAGCTCTGATGAGCTCTGTTTGCATATAGCATGGCCACTCTTGTCCCACTGTCCCAGCATTTCTGGAATTGCATGGGTGAAAGAAACGGCTGGAAGCACCCTTGGCTGAACTCAGTTGTCCAGTAGAGGTTTCTTGTACTGTGTTGCACTGCAGTGTAGCCAAAATATCTACATAGGCCTGGCAGATATAACACAGCCCCTCAGGGAGACCTATTCCCTTCTGGAGCAGCAGCTGGAGGCCAAGACTAGGATTATAGAAGAGTCAGGCATTCCGGATGGCAGGAGATGCCTGCGTTAAGGCAACTGATTCATGGATCCTGACATCACATTGCACAGAAAGTCAGAGAGGACTCAGTGATGCAGACTGCGAGCAGCTGGAAACCCCACAGGTAGCTGAGCAATATTAGATACATGAGAACCTCTTCTAGCAATGGGGATAAGGGAGAGAAGCTTCACAGAAGAACAGCCAGTTCTTGCTGGCAAATGCATAAACACAATTTCCTCTTCCTTACAGGCACTGGAAGGATAAAGAGGAAATATAAGAAGGAGGAAGAAAAGTAAAAACTGTGAAGTAAGTAGCCGTCAACTTTAGAAACTTTTTCCATTCCAGTGGAGGACTTCCTCCATAATTTAATGCACGTCTTCTACTGAACTGTGTCCATACCTAGTGGCTAAGACAGCTTGTTAGAAGATGGAGGCAAGAATTACCAGAGGCAGCAAAACTGCATGTGGGGTAAAATCTGACATATATTATTGCCCATTTTGTGGCAGAAGTGCCTCATTCTGTCACACTAAACTCAGGCTTAAACTGTTGGGGTTTGAGATTTATGATTTTTTTTTAAATAAAAAAGCATTAAGAAAAATAAAAGCCTTTTTCCTCATGAGTTACAAGCAGAAAACCTGACTGTGATAGTCTGATGCTGAACTGTTTCTTTTGTTAATGGGAATAAAGCCAAAATCTTTGAGTGCACCCCTCAAATTAACAGTCCGAAAGCACAAAGAAGCATAACATCAAGCCTCGCCTCCTCAACCCAAATTTGCATTGCCTACACTGCTTTATTACTGCGATTACAGGCACATAGGAGGACTGTGGAACACTATCTTCTTTTTTCCAGCCACAGACTACTTGGGTCTACTGTATCTCAGCTCCTACTGACTCCTGCAGTCATGCCCCAGGTTTGCCCATGCGCTGTGCTCTATAGCACACTGTGTGCCTACAGACTTCTCATTTCTGGTTGAATCCCACAGCAGAAGTGCCTCACTTCTGCTTGGTTTCAGACTTTGTACGTGGCATGGAGGCAGAGAATTGATTCTTGATGTTATTGAGTTGATTATTGAAAGAAAAGTGTGGCTTAATGCTAAGGCTTGAGTTTGTAGTCATACTCTAGAAAGCAGAAGTGAAGTGAGGTTACTGGGATACCAAAACTGGAATACCAGCCAGTACAGAAAATAGCACACTGTACCTAATTCTAACATGTCAAGCTGTACCACAGACTTACTTTTTTATCTGGTATTAGATAGCATCTACTGGCAGGGAGCAGGAAAATGAAGAGAGGGCAGTTTAGATCAGAGACTCCCTTGGAATGATATTAATTTATTTCTGCTGAGGCGGCATATACCACTCAGAGATAGGCATACCTCGACAGGGTTAATCAGCTATAAGTTACAGCTTATAACAAACCAACTACATCAGTTCCCTCTTGGGCTTGGTGTTAAGCAAACACACAACAATGGCAGTTCCTCAAAGAGCCCACACTCCTGGTTTAGATAGCGTGGAGAGATGATCACTTCAAGAATGTGTTCTAGCTCCTGGGTAGTGGCTTGTTCAATAACAAAAAAATTACCTGCAACTGAGGAAACCCCGAGAGCACAGCAGGTATTTTCTCCTCCACTGCTAAAATGGCTTCAATTAGCTGAACGTCTGCCCAGCTGAATTTGTTGCCCACGAGAAAGTCTTGGCCATGTTGTTTCAAAACCTGTAGAATAGAACAGAATGTGGGCTGCAGATGAGAATGGGACATATGACACCTGGCAGCAAAGCCTCACAGTACAGCTGCAAAGCTGAACAGCGATTACGTGTGAAATTTCAGGGTGGGGTTTTCAACTGGAAGCTGTGAGCCTAAAAAATCTGAAATCTTGTAGTGCACGGACTACAAACTTTGGTTACTTGGTAATGAGTGATGATAGGAAATGAGGACAGGGATAAAATCACTCACTTAAGTGGACTAGTACCAGTCACAGAATTAGAAACAGGGGAAACAGAGGTACTAGAGAGTAACTTGGAGAATTTATAAAATTGCCGTTTTCATATTTCGTTTAAAGTTATGTCCAGTGTTGATACCAGAAAGCAAACTTAGAGATGCAGAATTATAACATCTAACCAAAGCTATTTGTTATTGGCTACTCTCCTGCCTTTGGGAGTAAGTTATTATAGTCATAAGAACTTCTAGGATGTTCAGCTTTTATTATTGTTTTCCATCAAAACTAGATGAATGTTATGAAACTGAGAATCCTTGCCAGATGTCTGAGTCATTTGGGTTTGGTTTGTTGTTTTCAAAAGCGGGATGTGCAGAAATCTATAACTGTTGTTTTACTAAAGTACTCCTAATCTCTCTACCTGATTTATTTGCAAGGGATTTTTGCATTCTTCTAATGAAAAAGTTCTAGCTGAAATTAAGCATAGCACAGAGATGTGCTCTAAACATATACAAGTGCAGGACTATTTTTTTTTCCTCAAGGAAAAAAAAATCATACGTGCTTGCTTTTACTTTAGTGAAAACTTTTGCTCTGTAGCTGAGAACATACCACTTTGTTTGTTTTGTAGATCTTCACATACCACAGCCCTGACAACACTAGCCAACAAATAGAGAAAACATGCCGCTGTGTTTCTCCTTTGAGAGAGCCAAGAAAGCTGAGGATTTGGAATTGACCTGTACTACAAGCATGGTTTTATTTTTGGGAAAACTTTTGATAACAGTAAATACAAGTTTTATAGACACATCCTCACTGTCTCTTACCTTTTCAAAGACTGGGAAGTATCTGTTAGTTGCCCTCTCCTTAATTGAGTCAATATTTTTCTCCTTTGTTTCAGGTGGAGAGAAAGGAAACATCAAAATCATTTGCATCAGATCTGTTATGCCTTCCACGTACATGTCAATCCTATTGGTGGTGGGAAGACAGTAGAAAAGAGCACAAAAGTTATTTCAACTGTTTTCCAATTAACTAAGGCAACTTATAGGAATTTTATATCAACACCATAATGCCAACTTTCACAGCCAAAACTAAAGCTAAATATTTTTTAAAAAGACTAAAAGCCTGTTTTTGTTCAGCAGCGTTTCAGAAGCAGTGGTTAAAATCTAAGCAAAGGCTAGAGTCTGTGCATTTTATTGAATTAGCCTTTCTCATGCCTTTCTATTGGATTTACAGTATTGAATTTGCTATATATAATACAGCTATCAAATAACAGATTGCTCATTAAGTGAAAGGAGATGTTACAGTACAGGGCTCTCTCCTTCAAGTCTTTCCCATAGAGATTGTATTTCCCTGCGATGTAGTTGAGGATGGCTCTGGTCTGCACCATCTTCATCCCATCAATCTCAACCAGAGGCACTTGCTGGAACATCAGGACTCCATCTAGGGTAGAAAGTTGAGGGAAATTTTGTTAGTTCCTCCTAGACTAAACTAAAAGTTTTACAGGAGAGTGAGAGACTGAGCACATTTATTTTGCAGGGTAGGAGCTCATTGATGTCTTGCCCTATCTGTAAAACTCCACACAGTAAACTAACATTGTGGGAAAGATCAAATATTGACTAGCCTGAGTCACACTTTGATAGCCCGGTCATTGCAGTGCAGCCGGGCCCCTCACTTTATAGCATTGCCAGAGCTTCACTGGCTGATGGGAGCTGGCTTCTTTGCGCCTCTGGACCCTGCCTCATGCTGGCAGGAAAAGCCTGAAGCAGCACTTTCAACCCAAGGGATCAGAGGAGAATAAAGATTTGTGTTAAATCAGAACTTAAAAAACCTTAGAATTATTTTGAATTCAGATCAGGGACATATGCACAGGAGTAGAAAGAATGAGGGGGGCAGTATTGCAGCAAGGCTGAGCTACTGAGATAAAGGAAGAGGTCAGGCCACCTTAAACATTGTGAAGCTATGGAGTTAGAGGCAGAGGCTATGACAGCAATTGCTGCTTAAGTAAATTTTACACAGACACTCCAGGGACAGGAGCTTTAGAGTCCCCATAGCTTTTCATTACAGGCCTAATCATGAGTGTCATGCCACAAAAGTTTAAGCCTATTTAGATGTGTCTTTATAGTCCCATTTTCTCCTGGTGCTGGTAGGAACGTTTGTCTGAGCCTTCCGTGAGGCAGCTTTGAGAGCTAACTTCCAACCCAACACATTCTATGATTCTAAGCTGATGCAGAGATTCAGCAGAGCAAAGTCAGTCCTTTCTAGACCACTTTTCTGCTGGACTAATTTACTGCCTTTGGAGATACTCCCTCTTCCACTTACACATGAAGGGCATCCAGAGAACAATCCCACCCTGTTAAAATCACAGCAAAACTCCAAATCCAACTAGGCAGCTGCCACTTTGCATTGCTCAAAGTTAATAATTTATTTTAATTGCTCAATTTTAATCCCTTCAGTTCATCCTTCTTTCAGGTATAAGGGTTCATTTTAACAGGCACTTCTGTTTGCTTTTCTCTCCACAGAGTTATTAGATACTTTGCTAGTCTAGAATTAATAAATATTCTTCACTCATTCTAATTTACTAATTTAATTAATTTAAACTCAAAGAACCGTTTTCTCTGCAGCAACAAATTGCCTGTTTCTTGAAAACACCCACAGAAAGATCACGTGTCTTCATGCTTTTTCAGAACACCTCAGCAGCTTAAGGAAGAAGTATGAATTGGTAGCTATCTAGCAGAAACTTAGTAGAACTGGAAAACTAGTAGCTCTGCAAGGATATTTTTCAGCAGAAAGATGGAAAGTAAAAAATAAAATCTGACTTTCTGGCCCCTGACAAAAAGTGATGCAGAAAAAGTGAGCTAACTACATCCATGGTTTGTTTCTTACCTACAGAAAAGAGTTATTTCTCTCTTATGAGCAGTGGTGCTCTGCTTCTCCTCACTTTGCAGTGAGAACCACTTCACATTACCACTGCATAGAATATATATGCAGGATTAAGAGCAGTTTGCCAGTTGTTTTGCGGGTTGGATTGTGCTGTCAGAAGGTGGTCTGAAGAGCATGCACTAGAAACAGTCATCTGGAACTACTATTTGTCACCAAACAGCAGAGCTTGTCGGTATCTAAGCAGCAACTTGGGCAACCTGTGGCTGGATAGACTGAGCCAAGCTAGTCATCCCTCAGGCTAACAGGTACAGGTCTGGCCAGGCCAAGGCTATTTAACTTCCTTGATCTCCAAAACAGCTGTTGGTCTGCAGGTTGGGAACAGCCCCCCAGCTCAGGCTTCATCCTGGGTGCTGCTGGGGCACTGCTTAGCTCATCAGCTGGCAGGAGCCAAAGTAACACCTGGACTATTCTAACAAAGTGGTGGTATCTAAACACAGGATACCCTAGAAAAAAAAGCATGTTGGTGGGAAAAGAAAAAAAATAGAGGGAGAACTAACGTGGGTTTATTTGTGTTCAGTCCTTCCCTGCATGACTGACAGCATTCCAGATGTCTGTTAATCAGGATGACTAATTCATTTTTCTTCAATGCATTGTATGAAACTCCACCTTTTTTCTTTGTGCTCTCACCCTCTTAAGATCAATATATATACAGAAAAACCCTTCTTTATAAACTCTTCTTTATAAAACTCCCTTATCCTTTTTATCACCATTTAATTCTTTTCTCTGGATATGGGTAAACTTGGATACTGAATCCAGAATTGTATCACTCCATCTGGACTAATTAGTATTTTGAAGCAAATTCAGACTTGGGCTTTTAGTACTTGAGCTATTGTATTTAGAGCTATAACTGGTATCTTTACACTTGTGCTGCCCTCCCACATTGTCAGATTCCCAGCTGGACGTGCCAATTTGATTCTGATCTTGATACCACTTCTTTTCTTTTTTTTTTTTTTTTTCATTTTAGTTTTCCTACCAGTCTTGTTTAATATGTTTATTGATGATGTGGATGAGAGGATTGAGTGTATCCTCAGTAAGCTTGCATACGACACCAAACTAGGTGAGGGTGTTTATCTGGTTGAGGGTAGGAAGGCTCTACAGAGGGACCTGGACATGTTGGATCAACAGGACAAGGCCAGATGTATGAGGGTCAATAAGGCCAAGTGCTGGGTCCTGCATTTCAGTCACAATGACTCCAGTCAACACAACAGGCTCAGGGATAAGGGGCTGGAGAGCTGCCCAGCAGAAAAGGACCTAGGGGTATGGGTGGACAGCCAGCTGAACACGAGCCAGCAGAGTGCCCAGGGGCCAAGAAGGCCAACAGCNTTGCCCTCTACAGCTACCTGAAAGGAGGTTGTAGAGAGATAAGTGCTGATTTCTTGTCTCAAGTGAACCCAGGACCAGAGGACGTCATCTGAAGTTGTGGTAGAGGAGATTGAGATTAGATATTGGGAAGAATTACTTCACTGAGAGGGTGGTCAGGCACTGGAAGGGCCTGCCCAGGGAGGTGGTAGAGTCACCATCCCTGGAGGTATTTAAGAAATGTATAGATGTGGCACTTCAGGGTATGCTCTAGTGGCATGCTCAGGTGGCTGAGATGTAGGCATTTTTTGTATGTGTATGGTTTGACTCTATCTCAGAGGTCCCTTCCAACCATGAAGATTCTCTGGTTCTGTGATTCTGTAATTTCTTTAAACACAGATTTTCCTTTCTGAGCGAGCAGCCAGAGCACAGCTGAATCCTTATCCAAGGCTCCTTGTATGTCTTGGCAAGCTCACCTTGCTGTGAGGTTTCTCTTACATGTCTTGGGCAGCAGGTAAACTGCAGGGCAGGTACACTCTATAGTGATGCTCACAGTCCCAACTCCTTCCCCACCCTGGCAGCAAGGTCTTCTTCTTCCAGGGTGGCTGTGGAGAGGTTCACTGCTGGATTTCGTCAGGCCAAATATCAAGGGCAGTTGCTGGGGGTACGCAGTGGTGTTTGGGAACTGGTCTCACTCCCAAGGTTGTCATGAAGCCTTTGTGGCTTGTTGCTTTGACTGTGTCAGCCTTTCCACAGTTCTCCCTGCTGACTCTCTTTTTTAACTGGGGGAAGTTTCATGGCTCAGGCTTACCTTCTTAAGACTATCACTAGTCTGTTCACACAGAACCTAGCACAAAAGAAAACCTGTTTTCCCAGGCATTTTGGTGCTGTGCCAGCCTTTCATTTAAAGGCTTATCTTATTGAGGTTCAGAACCAACATGCAGGTACATCTATATCACCTATACAACCCAACAACAGCTCAGGCCAGCTGACAGACTAGCCACATTGACTCTATTCAACTCTCTGCCTATAGAGCATTGTGGTCACATCTAAATGACATCTTGGAAGTGGCCCTTGGCCTGGGACAACTCCCAGATGATGCCTAGAAATTGCTTCAGAGGGTGCTACTTGCTAAATAATATGCCAGGACACATGCTAACAGTTCGAAAACACAGGAAATTAAGTTGCTCTAAATAGAAATTTTTGCTACCCCTGTTTAATGTACTGCAATAAACACAGCCACAGAAGCTATGGCTTTTAGCTTATAGGAGGTTTTGGCACCAGAAAGAACAGATCACCCCAAACCAGTACTTCAGTATTCTAAGTGTGCCTCTAGAAGTTTGTGCTGGTTTAAATACACTATTTTTTTAAATGACAAATTTAGCTAAATCAGAACAAACTTTTGATAGACTAAGCCTCAGGCATCGAGATTCTTACCTTTGATTAGCTTTTCATACTGCTCTCTTGTTTCCAAAAAAACTTCTTCAAACTGGAAAAAAAAAGAGAGAATAGCATTACATAGCTGCATGTGAACATTTTTATTCTGTAAGTGACTCTGCAAAATGACCAAAACAAGCAAAAGATAATGGGCTGGATCTTCAGCTGCGCTGTTTTGCCACACATGCCCTGAGCGTCACCCGTGCATCCTCACAGATGGGGAGGAGCAGGAGGACCTGGCCTCCCACTTCTGCCTCAAGGCACTGATGCAGAAATCAGCTAAGTGCAGATAGGAACAGCATACAGACATCTACAGGAGGAAGACAGTGCAAAGGGAAGCACAAGGTAAATCAACTCTTTCAAACCCCACCCCAGGGCCTGAAGGTCAACAACGGGCTTTTGTTTATACACATTGTAACTGTAAACTAAAGACAACTGAACTAAGGTGGTTTTGCACGGCTGGAAAACTCCAATTAATTAAGGGCCCATAAGTAAATCCCCATTTTGACCCATTATGATTAATTACTCCAGGGGACTGATACTATCTCTAATGAACTCCAAGCTCCCCTGTGTTTGCATCCCAAGTATTAACCACTGCACAATGTAGTTACAAACGTGCAGTGTGCCACGGGCCAAATGAACTTCAGAGCCACCCTCTTGTAGCTGTTTATCCTACATGTGCATCTTAAATTGTTCCTCACTGAGGGCAGTTGACAACACCAGTCTGGAACACTGTACCAACTGTCAACCCACTGACCTCCACGCCAGCAGCAGCCAACAGCCAGCGTACAGGCTCCATTCGTCCCCTTCCATTAAGGTAGGTCAGCCTGGGTTTCCCCGACATGCTTCTGAGCTCCTAGTCTCCTGAAACATATTAAGCAGAAAACAGCGTCATAAAACTTCTACAAGTACTGTTATTTTGAGGGAGAGAAAGCCTGTTATTCTCACTGTAAGAGATGGATAAGAATTTTGCTTCTGCCATAATGAATTTGCCTGTGCACATAGAAACTAAGTTTCTATAAACTCAGAGTAACACAGAGCCCTGCTTTGTAAAAGGGAACTTGGGTAAATTGTCTGTGGAAGCAGTTCATAAATAAAAATTGTGCAAAGGAGGTCATGAGAAGAAGACTCAATGAGAAGACTGCAATCATGACATGAGCTCAGTAGGTGGACAAGAAGATTTTAAATCCCTGACTAACTACCTGGCTGATGGGACAAAGGGACAGGGAAGCTAGGTGATCGGGAAAAGGTATAACTGCTCTACAAACCAAGCCCAGGGCACCCAGCTCAGCTGACCTGTACATTTTTAATAAGTTTTTTATATCTTTTTGTATCTTCACTTCGAAGACTTGGTCCTCTTTTGACATTCTATTAGTGAGCTGGCATTTCTCACACCACTATGCCTGTTGTAGTTTAAATTCCATCTGGCTTGAAATGCAGAATGAGAGACAGACCGATGACACCACACAGCCTGTAAGGTGTGCAGATCTGTAAAGTCTTTCCCAGCACTGCTGGAGGGGGTTTGTTATGATTGCCAGCAAATACTGACAAGTTTAAACACGTGGAATGAGCCCTGAGCTACAAGGGGAACCTGGCTGCATTTTAACACAATTGTACAAAGGCACCAAGAAACGCTGCTGTGTGCTCAGGGCAGTTACTCACCCGCCCTTCATTTCCATCATCCTCACATGATGAAAAGAAGAAAAGGAAAACATCTTTTACCAGTAGGCCTGACTTTGCTTAGCTTTGTTTGTCAGGTCTTGGACTGCATTTTGTGGCCTGCTGTAACAGCCCCGCTCTGCAGAGAGAGGCAGAGACAGCGCGCCTGTATTCAGCTGTTTCATGCCTCGGGACAGCCAGCTGGACTATTTGTGCTCACACTTGAGTCTAAGCATTTGCAAACTCAGGCCTTGATTTCTCTGTCTTTTTTCACCCTTTTTTAGGGTGATTTTCTTCATCACCCTAGCTGCTGAAAAAAAGAAACAGAATTTCCCCTTTACAAAGATGGTAGTATTGTATCCTAATGATTGGGAGAAAAAAAAAAAAAACCACACCNTAATGATTGGGAGAAAAAAAAAAAAAAACCACACCTAAGAATGGGTGTCCCAGTCATGTCCTAATGGCTCAGACACCAGCATGGAGTGCTTGATTTAAAAAGAAATAAATTTTCAGACAACCCTGTTTTTCTCAGAGCTAAAAGCCAAAGCTGCAATATGTCTGTTACACTGTGCATCCACGTACTATTTCCCATTCAGATCAGGTTCACCATCCTCTAGTGATGTGTTTTCTTACAGTCACAGTGCTTTGTAAGTATACTTAAAATACATTAAAATACAAAACCTGACTTTGAGAGTTCTCCCTTGAGCAATTCTGGTAAGAACCAAGTCATGTTACAACAATAATTAGGGATATTGGGGGTAATTTAGGTGATAGAATCCAAATACACATAAGGGAACTACTTATTAATTAATTAATTACTTCCAGTTTTACAGTGTGAGTAACTGTTGCTAATTAGCATGTTTTGCCTCCAAGACAGTGTTTTTATTAGCTTCTGCATGTGGTGTGACTGACCTTCACTGTATGGCAGAGTCGTTTATCTATGTAGCCCACAACAGCTAACTAGTGCCTCTTTCATTATCCTATTTTTCAGATACATTGCACCCCTATCATTTCAACACACATAACCCCAACTTGTGATGAGCAGAAACTTACAGTAAATAAGACTTAACTAAAAAAGCCAAAGACTGCAATACCTGGAATGTGAAACATAATCTTCTTGGAAAATTTATCTATTGTTTGCAGAACAAAAGCGGAGGGAGTAAAAAGCCTTAGGTCTACTTTTTCATTTTACATGAACAAGAAATTCTATATGGCATTATGTAAAAAGAACAATGATGGATGGAGAACAAAAACTTATCATTGGCCTTTTTTTTTTTTTTTTTTTTAAGAATAACTCTGTCAACTGTAAGTGGATTTTAGTTGCCTTAAGCTTCTGACACAGAAAAATACCCTTGTTTTTTGGTAAAGTCTCCTCAAACTTTAGATCCACTGAATGCATCTCCGTTTCTGATCCAGGGACCTGACAGAGGTAGCTCGCATACAGGCAGCTGCATTTCAGTGCCCTACTCTGAGGGCTCAGTGTAGTTACCCATTTCTGTGTGTCTGCTAACACTAGAGATTCCCTAAAGGTGGGCAGATATAGCCCTCATCTTATTCAAGTCAGGGCAACTTTTTTTCTACCTTATGTCAGTACACTTAGCCATCTAGGCTCTCAATGCTTTTTTGTATTTATCTGGGGAAAGGTAGAGTGAACATAGACAAGGCTCCCTCAGGACTTCACTCAGCCCCCCACTATTTTTCTAAAATTTTAATAACAGATTTTCAGGATGTTATGTCCAAATAAAAATTGTCAGTTTCTGATACAATATATTGATCGTTTATTAGTAGCCAAAGAATCTTGTGCAGCTGACAGCCATTCTTTACTGTTTGCCTTTGGCAAAGGGGGCCATTGGTCCTTCCCATGTAAATTAAAAAAAAAAAAATTAGAAAAAATAAATTGTAAGATATAACCCAATAAATTGGGTTACATTCTCCAACAAGAGGAGTGGCAGTTACCTGAAAACCATATTAAACCCATTCAAAATCTTTCCCAACCAGTTACTAAAAACAAACATAAGCCTTTTTAGGATCTGTAGGATTCTGGCATCCCCGGACAGACATTTTTGAGGGAGGAAAAGGCATAACCCCTGATACCAACTATTTCTCAAGATGCTGCGAGAGAATTCATGCATTGGAGAACAAACCAGGTAAAGGCATTCAGGCTTTAGAAGCAAGCCGCCCCTGCCCTGGGGCTGCTAGACTACAATGAACCATTTATCTTGGGATAGGGACTAAGACTCTGAACCCTGCTACTCTACTCCCTTCACCTGGGGAAGGAACTCCACATCTCAACCGTGTAGTCACCAGCCGCGAAGCCGAAAAGACTCATGAATTTTTAACAAATGTGCCATTTCTTAATCCCGATCTGAGACTGCTTATTGGTGTTTTTTCATATTATCTGAGCAGCAGCTGGCTTGTTGGTTATTGAATAATTATTGTGGGTGAAGTTAGTGGAGGCTTCACCACCCAGCTGAAAGCTGAGTGCACAAGGAGCCAAATTAATTGCATTAACAGAGGTCTATCAGCTGGCTGAAGAAAAGACTGTATATATCTATGCTGATTCTCAATGTGCGTTTGGAATACACCGTGTATGGAAGCTGCGTAGGTTTATAACTTCCAGTAGAAGTAAGATATCAAACACTCCACAAACTAGGAGATGGTTAAAAGCCATACAATTGCCAGGGGAACTTGCTATCTTTCATCAGCCAGCCCGTGCCAGCGAAGGGCAAAAGATAAACAGTCCAACAGATACTGCTGCTAAAGCCACAGCACAACAGCCGTACGAACCACCAGGCTCACAGCCTTCCAAGGGTCTGACCTGGTCTTGCCCGCTGCTGAAAAAATGCACTTGACTGCTCCTGCTGAAGAAATGGACTCTTACAAAAGGTTATGAAATGGTCAAAGACTCCCTGGTAACACAGAGAGTAGGTATGGAAAACTTCCCTGTCTTACCTAAGCAATACCCAATTGCCATAGCAAAAATGCATCAGCATGCAGGGCATTTTGGGACTGCTGCACTAGCCCAGACACTACCGAAGAATCAGTTCACATGAGGAGTTTATGCTGCCGTAATCGCATCTTGCGAGTCAGTAACCACATCTTGCAGCACTATCTTTAGCCTTAATTAATATTCAGGAAAGACCTCAACACAAAATTTGCCTACATAGAAATGCTTTTACTGCTTTTGTCTAAACTCCATATTTTCATCCTGTTTCTCAGTAAGCCTTAATGACATGCCTGTTCCAAATTTCTCTGGAGATACTTCTCAGCAGAATAAGAGCCGTTTAAGAGGGGACGGCCCTTCAGAAATAGCATTATCTGCCTTCAGTATGCAGTGCCCTTAAGCCTCGGCGTTAGTTAGGAGCAGAGTCCAGGGTACCAAACAGGCCCATTTTCTGGCTCAAACCCAGAAGAAACTGCTTCAGCGCTAGAGGTTCAGTGTTCTCCCACCCACCTTTGCCTTCCCCAACTTTGTCCCCTCAGCGTTTTCATGGTGGCCTCGCTCAGCTCTGAACTGCGCCACGGGATTAATTTCCTGGTCTCAGAAAGTCTTTCTCTTGCTTTCTCTCTCCTGCAGCTTCCAGCGGGTGAGTAACTATCAAGGCACGCTTAGCCCACCTGGCACATGAGCTAAGAAGAGCAAAGAAATGTCATTAACCCAGCAGAAGCGGTTTCACTATAAGTAATCACTCAAATGCTTTAAGAAAAGGGAAGTTGTAAGTTAGTACTTACCTCCTGGCCTTAACTCAGCCTCCACCCAAAAAAAGGCAGGTTCCCCAGGGGTGTTTAAACTGTGGAGCTCAGGGGAGTTTCCAGTCGTAACCAATTAGAGAGAAAATCTCCCATTACTGCTCAGCTGCCTCTACCCAGTTTAAAGACATATGTCTCTGAAAATTGCCATACAAGGTGGAGACTATCTTACTGTGTCATTTTGCTGATATGACTACATTGTATGGTTAGTCTCATAGTTTCTATGGTAGGCAACTGTTGAAAATGCTTTCTTGAAATTATTAGGGCATTTTACCTAATGGATGAGACAATTTAAAGCACTGAGGAAATTATTGTTTTTTTCTGGGCCATCTTTAGGGTAATAGTAACCAAAGCAAAGACTAACCACTGCAGTTCCTAGGCTTATTTCGCTATTTCACAATAACCCAGGTTTTTATTGTCAGTGCTGTATGGCGCATGAAAGACACCCAAAGATAACAATGCTCAATTACTTCAAAATACCGTTTGCCAGTATCAAACTCCCTTAGTGATATCTATAATGATAGATAAAAATAGACGAGCAGTTTATGTCGCAACTTGCCCCATGTCTAAAGGTGATACACTCAGTTTTGGAAATCGAATGTCTGTGGCTAAAACTCAGAGATGAAATAAACTATGATTTTCTTACCCTGTTTCCATGAAAAATAACTGCTTCAGCTTTGCTATCTATATTTCAGGTGAAAATACCAAACCTGAAAGTGGATGTGAATAGACGTAAGTATGGCATAGCAGATGGGAAATGGGATTTGAGCGCCAAAGATCATGTTCTCACCTCTAGCGTAGACCCACATGTGATGCTGGGCATTGCTTTACACCCCTGCAGCAGACCAGTACAGCTAATCTGAAGATCTGTTCACAGAACCCAGCACTGAATCAAGATTAATCTATTCCTGCTTTTGAGGTCTTTGGTATCAGCAGGTACCCAAGTGCAAGAGCTGGCTCAGGAACAGCAACCACAGAAGACCACACAAGTAACTAGTGTCTCCCTTTCCTTCCTGCAGTCTCAGATGCTGCCAGCTTTAGGCTTGATGGCAAAGAAGGGGAGGAAGAGGTCTCTGATTTGAGGTTCAGGGATGAGTGGTCAAGCAAAACTTTCTGATGCTTTTTGGATTTGCTGAATGTGGCCACATCCAACTTTGTTGTTCCCCTTCCACACACTCCTGTTCACCAGAAAGACTTTCCTCCTTGTTCTCTTTTTATGTCGCTTCCAGCACAGTCTTTCATAATGTAATTGTAAAGCTCCTTAGACATCTAAAGGTATTGTGTCTATTAGGATACTATTATCTATAACTTGAATAGGTGTTCTTTAAAAATCTAGAGTAGAAAAGAAAATAAGTTTCTTTTATAAATAATTTGTTAAGTCATGCTGGTGAGTGTTCAGGCAGTTGGCATGGAGCCCAGGTACCACTTAAGTGATCTTGGGTGGGGCATAGGAAGATTTTTAAATAGTGTATATACCATGCCCTGGCATGCCAAGTCCCCACTGTGTTGTAGGTTAGACCCAGTTCAAAGTCTTCTTGAAAATTACCTGCCTGCAATCCTCACAAGCCACTAAGCAGGTGGCTTAGGGGACCATGCCTGGTTCCAGCTTCTAACAGCATCCTCTCAGAGGTGGGGACAGGGCATATAACTAACTGCCACTGGAGAATTAAACCAGGAGGGGGTTAGAAGGACTCTCCCTGTGCTGCTTATCAAGCTCCTAAATTGAAGCACATTACCACTGTGATAAAAAATTGGAGTCCACATGAATAGTTAGAACAAGTCACAGAATCACAGAATTTTCATGGTTGGAAGGGACCTCTGAGATCACCAAGTCCAACCATACACACACCAAAGAAAACCAACAAACCAACAACAAAAAATTGAACCCCACAAAACAAATCACCCAACCCAATAATCTCAACCTCTAGAGCATACCCTGAAGTGCCACATGTATACACTTCTTAAATACCTCCAGGGATGGT
>VZRU01016807.1:1104407-1202367 GCA_013398155.1 Pedionomus torquatus | reverse complement strand
AGGTGGCTGCAAGGTTCCCCGAGGAACATGGGTGAGCTGGGTACCACCACGATGCCTTGCTACACCCCTTGTTGCCGAGAGTAGCTTTTGGTCTGCCAGGGACTGAGTCTTTGCTTAATGGCAATCACAGCAGCAGCCTGGGACTATAATCCAGCACTGCATCACAGATCAAAACTCCTCCTTGTGCATCTCCTGTCATCTGCTGCAGAGTGAGCTGTCCTTAATAGGCTGCCTTCCTTCTTTGTCCTCTTTTCTTCCACTTGCTCAACATTTCTGAAGCTTTGTAATTCAAATATTCTTCTCTGAAGCTGGGAAGGAATGTTTCAGCACCCAGTGACTGGGAGCCAGCATCCTGCTCCTTGACAATGGCTGGCCAAATGTTAGATGAAGAGATTGAAGTCATAGGGGAGATACAGGAAAAATGCTTCTGGAATACTCTAAGAACTCCCAGTTACTCAGCTCTAAGGTAGTAAATGTGATGTGCTTCTTACTTAATGTGTTCCTGAAAATTAAAGTAGTTATGGCTGCTCAGAGAAGTGTTACAATTAGTAGTTCTGTAGGAGTAGGGTGTTTTTAATGGGACCATAATCTTTGGAGCAGGGTTTGCATTGGCTGCCCTTTTGTAAGGCACTTAGATTGTAGTTGCAAATAAAAATTATCTAATGTTTTTATGTGGGAATAAAATTTTAAAATTTTGTCTTGTTTCTACATCTATGTAATTGTATGCATTAGAAACTGACATTTGCAACAGTCTGTGAACTGGGTAGCAGCAGGGCTTTTTTTTATGAATCAAAAGCATACTTCTGGTCTCAGACTGACTAGCTTACTGTTCTCCAGTTTTTGTCCACGTTGGACACAGTCACTGTGGTGTCTGCTAGGAACCCCTTCCCTCGATGATATGACAGCTTCTGTTTTTATTTTTCCTATCTAGAAGATTTTCCTTGATCCAATTATGAAAAGATGTTTAGAAAAGGAAAGAAGCGACACAGCAGCAGCAGCTCACAAAGCAGTGAAATCAGTACTAAAAGCAAGGTAAGCTGAATTCAAGATATTCTCTGTTTATGGAAGCACTTTTGCTTCTGGCAAGTTGACAGTTCAGTGGTTTGCTCGCACTGATGGTAGGATGTGATTGCCATAAAATGCCATGTTCCACAGGGAGAACTTTCTACTTCTGCTATTCCTTAAACTGTGTTATGTGAGTTAAAAAAAAACCCTTCCACTATAAAGCCCTTGTGTTCTGAGATGAATGCTCAATTGCTTCCATCGTGAAGCCCACAAACACAAGAGCTTCTGGCAGCACAATCCTACAGTTTGGAGAAAAGAGTGGTACGTTTGTTCTGTAGTGATAAACACTGTCTTTTAGAAGGTGCCTGGTGCTAGGTACTGAGAATGAGCTTATTCCTCAGTACTAGTTGGTTGCTCGGTATCTCTAAAAAGTATTCTTCGTTTTGAATAATGTGTCCATTTTGTCTGATAGGTTTTGGAATGATCAGTTGAATATTCTGGATTTTCCAAGGTGCCGTTTCACTTCCCTTGCACTGCTATGTTATTTCAAGCATTGGTGACAAGCATGTAGTTGTCAATTTCTTCAAGTTAAGATGCAGTACCAGAAAAGTCTGGACATAACTTTAAGGTTCATTTTCTCTTTTTCTTTTATTTCCTTCTCCTTTCAAAAGATTTGTGGACTTCTCAAGGGTTCCTGCCAAATTTATGTCAGTCTAATCTACATTGAGGCAGAAAAATAGCTTCAGGAGAGAAATAGATGGTCTTTTTCTCCCCATCTTGCAGTGCTGCTTAAGTAGTTAGAACATAAACACTAGTTTATTTATTAAAAAAAAAATAAAATAAAATTGAGGCAGGGCATCTAAAAGTGAATTGTTAGTATGTTCTCAGTAACTTTCTGATGATTCTATTTTTTTTCTTAGTCTGTAGACTCCAGTCTTGGAGGACTTTCCAGGTCTAGTACTGTGGCTAGTCTAGATACCGACTCCACAAAAAGTTCAGGTATGTAATTAGATTCAAGCAGGTATGGATGGAGCAGGATTAACTTTATGTCTGTTGGTATAAAGGAATAGAAAATGGAAAAGGCTGAAATATATTTTTAATAGTTGTGGGTAGATCTGCTAAATAGCTGGGTGACTAATGCATGCATAGCTCCAGGCCTCTAAAATATTATTAACAATTCATCTAGGATTAAGTCACAGTTTTTGAAGTAAAGTGTCTAATTAAGAAAAGCTTAGTTGTGTGACCAGTCTGTTACACAGCATGAATCTTGCGTAGCTTTTTGGGAAGCTGTATTTCTTGCTTTTTTAAGTTGACATTTGCACTGAAATAACAGAAATAAGATTGGATTTTATTTGTTCTTGCTCACCGGATCACAGCACATCACCGTTGGACCAAGCAGTTCATGTAAAAAAAAAAAAAAATTAAAAAATGAAATATATAAAGAAAAGTAGAGCAAGCTTTTCTATGTATTCTGATTTAAGGTTGTTAACTCCAAATTTTTGTTAGTATAAGCAATCCTGTATCATGGATTCATGTGAAACTCTTGACTTTATCAAGGGTTGTTCTGAATCAACCCAGGGCAGCTCATTAAAGTTAGAAGTTAATGTACTGCGGTAAGGTTAAGTGATGAAAGTCTGCAAAAATGATGGAATTTAATAAGTTAGCCCCATTAACACCAATTAGAATAGCATTACTGTTCTGGAATTGTTCAGAATTGCTTTGTTTTGTTCTGTTGCAGGACAAAGCAATAGTAATTCTGATACGTGTGCAGAATTCAGAGTTAAATACGTTGGTGCCATTGAAAAATTGAAGTGTAACGAGAGCAAAAATCTTGAAGGGCCATTGGACTTGATAAATTACATAGATGTTGCGCAGGTAAGTGGGTTACAAAAGACTGTACCAATAGTGTCAGAGTATCTCCAGCGTAGGTATTTTTCTGTCGTATTATTGCATGACCTGACATCTTTCTTTGTAAATTTTAGTCTTGCTATAATAAAGTAGTTTACTCTAAAAAATATGAAGCTATGGATCTCAAAAGCCATCCCACTCAGTTGCATCCTATGAAGTAACTAGAGAAGATGCACCTGAAAAGCCATTCTGAAGACGCAGGCTCAGAGTGAAGGCTCTTTTTCCTGAGCCATTACTGACCCAGTATTCCAACTGAACATTGGTCTTCAGCTCTGTTAGGATTAGTGTCTGTGAAAGAATCTCTCCTCAGTATTGTAGAAGATTTCCTGTAGAGGAAAATGTCAAGTTTCTGCTTACGGTCATTTATGAACCTGTGACCAAAGAACCCAAATAATATTTGGGTCGTTCTTGCCAAGCTGTGGTTGCTTGTCTTTGTACTACAAGCTGTAACCAGTTGTTTTCACTAGGTAGCTAATTGTTTGTAACTTTAAAAGCACAGAATGTCTGTTCATCTTAGAGCAGCCTGATATTTCAAGTATCTGAATATATGTTAAAACTCTTTCTACAGCCAAGTAACAAAATTGCTGCCGGTGGGGAACGTAGATGATCCAGTCAGTGCAGCATGACAGGGCATGCATTATTTTTCAGCCCATCTGATCTGACCACTCCCCCCGAGATGATAAATTCCTTTCTGGAATCATGGAGTGACTAGAATAGAAAATAAATATTTCAGTTGGAAGGGACCTACGAGGATGATCTAGTCCAAGTGCCTGTCCACTTCAGGCCTGACTAGAAGTTAAAGCGTTCTGTTGAAGGCATTCCCAAATGCCTCTCAAACACTGATAGGCTTGGGGCACCGACCGCCTCTCTGGGAAGCCTGTTGCTGTGTTTGACCACCCTCTCAGTAAGGGAATGCTTCCTAATGTCCCGTCTAAACCTCCCCTAGACATGTATCACATAAAGTTAAGGGATTGGATGAGTACAGGAGTTGCTGGTAGACTCCATGCAGCAAGGTATGAGCAGGGTTAGTGATGTTGCTGATCCAGTGGACTGAAATGCACATTAATACATTCTCTGTTATGTATCTCCATTGCTCGTGTTCTTCTGCCTGCACTAAAGGCTTTTGTTTGTTTCCCTCCAAAGCAAGATGGAAAGTTACCTTTTGTTCCAGGTGAAGAGGAGTTTATTATGGGAGTTTCCAAATACGGCATTAAAGTTTCAACATCTGACCAGTATGTAAGTGATTCATAAATAACTCTCTTTTTAGTGAGAGTTGAAAAGTGCTTTCATTTATTTCTCTGATAGATGATCTGTGTGACCAAAAACTAACAAATAAAAAAGCTCCCTGGTTGGATTTATGACAAAAATCTGTAACTTTTGAGACAGAGCACCAGACAAAAAGCAAGCAAACCTTTCTGGTCTCTGGGGATATCTTACTTTCCCTGTGCCATCCCCTCACATGGAACAGTAGCATGACAGTGGTGTTGTCTCTGCCATGACCATAGGTTCCTCAGACTGAGTTAGTAGCATGATTCCTGTTGATGTTACTGTGGAGAGGAAAAAGAAAAGGATGTGGTTTTTTCAGGAGTACCTGAGTAGTCTTCCTCTTTCAAGTTCCAGCCTTGTGCTCCTAATCCCGGACCATGAGTTCATTCCAGCATTAAAGCCTCATGACTTCGCTTTATTGATGAAGTCTATTTTTTGTTTGCATCTATTTTTTGTTTGCATCATTTCCTACATGTAGTGTATTTTCCTTTAGTGCACTTCAAGTAGCTTTTTCACTAAAAATAAAAATCTAGTCTCTTCCCTAGGGCCCTCCAGTTGCCTTTGCGTAGCTTTGTATTGCAGTCATGCGGTTTCCTTCTGGTTGCCCTCGGAGCCCCAGATACCATAAATACTTGGCCTTATGAAGTCGTAACCCATCAACAACCCCTCAATGCCTGTTCATGAAAGCTTCAAGTATGAGGAGGGTGAATAGCATTGCTCAATAGCTGAATACTCTGAAGGGAGCCTAAAAGTTTCTTTTGGTCCCTTGAGAAAATGAAACTCTTGTTTCAAGTGCTTGTGAAGAAATGTAGTAGTTGTTACTCAGACTTGGAATTCTCTTGGGTTTTGGTTGTCCTGTCCTCCTAAATTCTTAGTTCTCATTAAGAACAGAGGTTATGTTTTATTTAAATTCCTTTGTACTTTGATAAAGATCAAATAGGTAATTTTAAGACTTTTATCCATCATTCTTCTGGCTTCAAGCTGAAAGCATGCACAAGCCGCCTGTGATTAAGCTGCCTTGCACTGGCATTTTATTGCATTGCTTTCTGCTTCCCAAATTCTGGCTTTTTGCATCTGTGTCACTGTTGACATGTAATTTGTCCTTTAGTGTGTTGATCTACCTCGCTCTTTCTTAGAATTCCAATATGGAAAGGTTTTCTCTGCATTCATACAAAGAATTCAGTCTTCACGACTTTGGGGGAAGGTGAGAGTTCTGTGACTTATAGGTACCTTTCCAGGTGAATAGGCAGCTATTTCAGATGCAAAAACCAAAAGGACTGAAGAACAAAATAAAAAAAAATCCTCATGGATTTCAGCCAGTGTTTGAGAAATTATTTAATTAGTGACTGAAATATATACAGATACGAAATTCACTGATACATTTCCACTCTTTTTGGCTACAACCATTAGAAACTGAAGGTGATGTATTCATAGAAGTCACACGGAAGCTTTGGCCTTCTTCATGTTCCATGTGAGTGTATTTGGACATTAGATAGATATATGTATATACACGTATGGCATAGTTTGTCTGTCTGCAGTCTTATTTCTCTCTCAGCTGCAGAATCCCTCAGAGCCAAATAGTGGAAGGAAGGGAGGACATGAATTTACAGGGGGACTGTGAACTTTACTCTGTCCTCCCTCTTCTAGTAGTAATCCACATGCACATTAGCACTGCAGCAAGTTCCAAGCAAGTAACTCTACAAAGTTACAGATAATTTGGACGTGAATCTTGGCATCTTTCGTACAGTTGATCCAGTCAGTTCCATGTTGGCTTCAGCTGCCTTCAGCATGGTATTAGAGTGGTGATGGTATGAGTAAATGTAAGTGATTGCTGAGGGAATGTTAGGGATGGAGATGGTTTTCCAGCAAGTGATAACAGGAGCTGTAGCAGAGGGTTCTCCCAGAAGGGTTCATAGCAGCCATCAAGCTCACTGTCCATTTTTACAGCTTCTGTTTCCGAGTGGATGTTTCTTTGTTTCTTTAGATCCTTTAGCTACTGATAGGGACAAGATGTTTGATGCCATGAACATAGAACAAAACCTGTCATGAAGTCTTAAGACCCTAGAGTTGGTATGACCAGAATGAAGCAGATGTGGATTATAGAATCAGAGAATGGTTCGGGTTGGAAGGGATCTTAAAAATCATCGAGTTCCAACCCTGCTGCCATGGGCAGGGACACCTCCCACTAGACCAGGCTGCTCAAAGCCCCATCCAGCCTGGCCTTCAACACCTCCAGGGATGGGGCATCCACAACTCTTTGGGCAACCTGTTCCAGTGCTTCACCACCCTCACAGGAAAGAATTTCTTCCTGATATCCAATCTAAATCTTGCAATTTAAAAAACATTACCCCTTGTCCTGTCACTACATTTCTTGACAAAACATCCCTCTCCAGCTCTCCTGTAGGCTCCCTTCAGATACTGGAAGGCTGCTAAAGGTTCTCCATGGAGAGAAGGCTCCTTCTTAGCTTAAGGAGGAAAGTTAAGGAGGGTTAAGTAGGTCTGCAGGCACCTTGTATTGGATGACATTGACCTATCCCTTTTTGGAATGGCTGTGGTCAGAACTGGTGGGACTATGGTGAAACCCTGCAACTGCGGTGGGGAGTAGAAGTCTCCCAGACTAAGCTGTGCAAGAGTCAGGACCCATGCTGTGGCTCAGGCCACAAGTGGCCTGGCTCTATCCGCATAGCTAATTCCACCCCAGAGCAACTACCCTTGTCTGTACCCTCTTCTGGGAACAGTTTTTCCTGTTTACCCTTCCCTGAACTGAGATGGGATTGTCTGGAAAAATATTGGAAGAGTGAAGCGTTGTATTGAGTTACCCCTGTGCCAGAGGTATGGAGTGTGCCACCCATCCTGTGCACAGTGGGCAGGTGAGGGCAGGTGGGAAACGTGGGCTTTTGTGCTATGGCCAGGAATATAGTCCACATATGAATGCAATTCTAAAATAGAAGCAAAAATTAAAGCTAACATTGTGCTTTTAAATCTTTACTAAGCGCTTAACTGAAAAATGGTAATTTTACCAAGGAATACTTTTCTCCTGTAAATAAATCTGAAGCATTTTTTTGTAAGAGAGAGAATCAAAGCAGGTGGGAAACTGAAGTAGCTGTTGCGCTCTTCCAGAGTAACTTTTATTTGCCGCATGGTTTCAGGACGTGTTACATAGGCACGCTCTCTATTTAATTGTACGGATGGTCTGCTATGATGATGGTCTGGGAGCAGGAAAAAGTTTACTGGCTTTGAAGACAACAGATGCAGCCTCAGAAGAATGCAGCCTCTGGGTATATCAGTGCAATAGTTTGGTAAGAGTTTATGTTTACACTATTTAATTCAGGTATCAGTATTTTGATTGTAAAAGGAGATTCTAAAACCCAAGGCCCTTTTGAAGAGTTTTTGGCAGAAGGGGGATTGCTTGATGGAAAAAAAAAAAGAGTGTAAATATGTGCTGGCTGAGGAGGGGAGAAGAGCCCTGCTTGACTGCATTTGACCAGCTTTGAGGAGAAATACATGCATTCCATAAAATCGCCAGTGAATGTACAGGCCTGAGAAAAGCTCTTTGCATTCTCAAGACTGCTATCATAGCTAGTAAGGACAATCCTCTCTATTTTTAAAGACAAAAACCTCTTTAAGAGGAGACAGAGCAGGGAGGGCTTTAGTAAGGACCCTGGTAATACAGCATTTATAAGCGAGGGAAGTGCTCTCCTCTTAAGAGTAGGAGAATTCATTGTCAAGACAGCATGGTATGACACAGCCCCTCAGCAGAGGGGGAACACACAAACTGACTGAATGCTGGTGTCCTGCTACAGTGAAAGCTAACAACTCTGACTTGTTTCAAAAGAGCTTATTTAAAACAGCTTCCCACATGTCATTGCAGCACAGAAGTCAAATCTCACTCATGCTACTCCATTTTGCATGTCTCTGCCGAAAGAATGATAAAGGTCACATTCTGCTTTAAGTAGTTTTGAGACAGTTTAGGAAGTTCTGCAGAAAGAGTTAATTTGCATGTTTGGGTTTGTTGGTTTGTTTTTTGTTTGTTTTTTTTTTTTTTTCTTTAGGAACAAGCACAAGCTATTTGCAAGGTGTTATCTACAGCCTTTGATTCAGTCTTAATGTCGGAGAAGTCCTGATTTCCTTCAGCAGCACGTGAGGGTGTAATACAAGAGGCCTTTGTGTGAGGAGGAAACGAGTCTCCTTTGTGGCACCACGGACTGGCTGTAGCTACACCCAAACCCAGAAAAGACTGGCTGTGCCAAGAAGAGCCAGGCAGGCTCGCACATGGTACTTTGTCATTCCCCAAACATGACTTGAAGAAATTATTCCATCTTCAGTTTCCAGGACAATACAGAATTTTATATTTAACATGATTTTTTTCCTAGATTGTGTTTTGTATGTTAATGTCAATATTGTAGAAATGTAAAATAAAACTGACACTTGCTTCTATCTCTGTCTGAAAACCAGTTTGTTAATGTAACTTTAGCTCTGCTTAACATAGATATTAGAACACAAGAGCAAAGTGACAATAGGTAGTCACCTGGTGCTTTATACCTCCAATTTACTCTCAGGTGCACTGTCTACAAAATTTCTACATTCAACTAAAAATCCGCAAGATGTACATTTCTTTGCTGGAGTGCAATTTGTTTGTATTCCTCATTGTACGCATTGGAAAGAAGGACGTTCCCAAGAAATGCAGAGGAACAGAAGAGAGGTGGCCAAAGTGATTTTAAAAGTAGTTTTATTTTTTTCCCAGACATTTTGACTGGTTAACAAGAGTAAAATTTATTAATCATGCTCTAATTATAAATCACTGCATCCAGGACATTGAAAATAAGAGTTGATTTTAGGTTATACAATATATACAGTTGCTCTGCAACTAAACAAAATAAAAACAACTGAATTGAATATTATACATCTCATAGCATTCTAAGCTGCATTTTAAGTGTCACTTGCTCCTTTTTAAACAGTTAACACAGCAACCTAATAGTCTGTTTATTAAAAGGTGTTTTTTTTGAATCGTCATTTTAATCAATTTGAAAAGTTGTATGAAATATGTCAAAATTTTGGACTTAAAATTCTTGATTTTATATTATAAATAGATATCTACAGGCTCTAGAATTTCTTTTTCCTCTGGCAGAGGAAACTTTGAGAAACACGGGAAATCTAGGGATAAATTTTGCTTAGCTGCTCTTTATTGGTCCTCAAGATTGTATGTCTGCACTGTTAGTGCTACTAAGTTCTATTCTACAAGTTTCCTAGTTTTTATTTAACCAGTGAACCAGGTCGTGACGTTTCAAAGTGGGTTCCTCTTCTAGCAGTACTCAAGGAAAATTTGCATCATTGTTGAACTTTACGAGTTGTTACATACACTATAAGATTCTGTGTTAAAAATACTGTACATTAGGAGATCTGTGCAAAATAATATGCCCATTTACTCTCTAGACTCTATCAGGGATAGAAACATACAAAATAGTGTTGCAAACTGAACGTATCAGTGAATAAAACTGTAGTGCTAAACTATTACTCTATTTTACCGGGAACTCTGAAAATAGGGACTAATTAGCTTCAACTTGCAACAAAAAAAAAATATCTCAAAACTTTCCAGTTTGTTCCCCATTTTTACTGCAGCAACAGCATCTAGGAAATGAAGGTTCTGCCCGCCCTTGGCTGTACCCACCCCCATGCTGGAGAGAGCGGCTGCCAGCCCGCTGTACCGCTGAGGGGGGCCACGCCAGGCACGGTCAGTGTTGCTCTTCCAGCGCTAGCGCAATGTGATTCTTCTCCAAATAAAACCTATCTGGCGGTGGCCTATCTTCCATTCCCTTCAACGTGAAACGGCCAATTTAAACACCGTTTGTCAGAAACTCAAAGTTCTCTTGATAAATCTAGAGATACGATACTCACGAAACGTGATCAAAGCCAATGTGACCTAGAATTGATTTTTCTCATCCTATGCCATCAGCTGTTTTCCTCTGTAGCATAAGCAAAACCCGGTACAATTTCACAATATAGAAACATCGAAATGATGTCGGATGTTGTACCGGTGTTTTCCATTCCATCAACCAACTGGGAACCATCCACGGCCTAGTCTTTGTTCACAAATTAGTAAAATAAATTTAACAACAGTGTAGCTACCATATATGTGGGTATATCATATAAATACAGAGTGAGTCAGCGAACTAGCCTGGTTTGCAAGGCAGTGGCACACAAATTTCATAAACCAGAACGTAACATAGTGTACTTGTGAGGTGTCAGATACCTTATTGACCAAGGATAATTATCTAAGTGTTCCACCAAATACGTTCTCTCTGTGAACACGTTGCTGGATGATTTAAGAAAATTCAAGAACTTAAAAACAAAGTGTGAAGACTATAATGAGAGAAGTGTAAGAAACGCTCTGCAATCCATCATCATAGTTAAGTACATTTCAGGAAGTGCAGTGTTCATATCCTCGAGTTAATGTAGTAACTCGTTAATATTGCCATAGTTTAGTTAACCAGCAGTAGTCACATTAAATGACCAAAATGGATGTAACATATGTAAAGAACATTCAAAAAACAGGTTCTACACACGTGCAGCAGAGAAAAAAAGAAACAGTCTCAAGCTCACAAAATTAGAACTAGAAAGTTCAACGACTAACACAGATTTCAGATAACTTGAAGCAAATATCTACATCCATTCTGAAAGAAAGAAGTTTCTCCTGTGGTAAACTGAAATACTTTTTCACTTTTACCTGGCCAAAGACACCCGAATAGAATTGCTCCTTTTGCAATAGTTGACATCCTGGATGACAGCCAGAATGGCAAGATGCTGGATGAGTCCGATTGAGAACTCCGCAGCAGCTTGCGTGTTTTGGTTCCAACACTTCAAATGGTGTCGAGAACTGACTAAATTCACTGCCCTGTTACACACACACGATTTCTTTGACTGGGGAAGCAACACTGAACCGTGGTATTGCCATTTTACAAAAAGGGAGAATAAAGGTACAGCAAATTGATTGAAAAGAACATTCATTGTGTTGTGATGTTCACACACTTATATGGATTTTGATCATTAAAGCTTTTCAGTTCACCTTGAAAAATACAGGAAGAGTTCTTTGTTTTTAAAAAAGTGTAAACTGCTCATGAGAAGTTTTCACATAGAAAAAAAAGTTTTAAAAGTCCCAAAATCAGAATGATGGCAATAAAAAAATAAGCTACAGTACCTAGGACTTGGGCAGTGCTCTGGCAAGGTGTCTGCAGATAGGTAGATGAAATGAAATAGAGCAAAACTTATTTCTGTGACCGCTGGAAATGAGAAATGTCTCCACTTATCAGTAGCAATTTAATCAACAATAAAGTGCACAAATGATACAGGGAAAGCTCCTTTCCGACTGGGATCTCCGTCAATATGGCCAATCTGAAAGAGTCCAGATATTTTTCAAGTTAATCTCAAAAAGGGCATACCAGTATCACTACAGTGAACACCAGTGACCTCCTGCCTGTAGTACCAGAAGCTTCTCCCTGCATCTTTCCTGCAGCAGTGTTCTTTTTCTTTTGTGGACAGGAAATATTATCAGAAAATCCAGTCCTACAATGTACCTTTGTTATTCAGCTCCAGATTTATTAATTTATTTTTTTAATTCTCTTTTGTCCAGTTCCTTGGAAGCAACACCTCTGAATGCAGTGCCACTGCTGCACCATTTCATCGCATCCTGCACATCCTGACAGCTCATATTCTGCCTCTGTTAAATTGCTTCTGCTTCCCCCTCCTAACAGTCACTGAAAAGTTGAAGGATGGATCAAGCTTCAACAGTTCTGGGTTTTACATAAATCTGTTTGCATTTATACAGCATTATTGTCAATTTAGATGCAATCTGAAGCTCTGTTCCTTAGCTAACAGTGGAGGAAAAGTGGTTTAATGTGTAACAATTTCTCAAGATTTTGGCTGATGAAGCTCCAGAGTGTAAATAGTAGAGATGAAACTTTTCTTGTTATTTAGAAACTCAACAAGATCTTCTGAAGTCAGCTGTCAGCCTCTAGATTTCATTTATTGCTTTCAAAGTATGTTGTTGGAAAATGCAAAATACTCACCCACCACTCCTGGTCTTCTTCACCATCAACCACAATAATATCTCCCTCTGAAAAAGTTAGCTCATCTGGGTTATCTGCTACGCAGTTGTAAATTGCTTTTACTCGCTTGGGTTTAGTTTTTGACTGAAATATAAAAATAAGTAAATGTTAATAATAGAGCATGGAAGAGAGAATAGATTTGGACTTCATCTAAAGAAAGCTTCAGAACTGCTTGCAACCATTATTTTTCCTACATTAGAGTTCAGCCACATCTTTTATGCTGGGTGCTCCTGCTTTAGGCTGAATTTGGCAGCATCCAAAGCCTTTCGCAACCGCCACGCTACCAGTGTGGGCCAGGTTTCCCTCAGCAATCTGCCATTTTGGCTTATCCAGACTTGTCTACAGAGCTCTACAACATTGCAGCAAGTTTGATTTTATTCAGAAGGGGAGACTGAGATCATGTGCTACCCAGCAAGTGTAACAGCAGCACCCCCTTCTTAATTCGCTAAACTTATTTCAGCAGTGCACAAATCCTCCAAAACCTCCTTTGCCTCTCCACAGCACTTTCAGGCCTGCAAGCCCCAGGAGCGGTGTGTCAGCTCTTCCAACAGGAAAGTTCAGTAAGGAGTTGCAATATTCTGATATTGAGTGGGACTCCAAGCCTAGTTGTGTTCTGTTTGAAGTGATGCCAAAATTGTTTTGCCCTGTTGTCGCAGTATCCACCGTTCTAATCTCCTATCTCTCCCAGTGCAACCAGACCTCCTGCTGTATTTATTTTCAACTTCCTCGCTCTCTGTTGCAGGCCAAAACCAGGCAGAGCATCAGCTTTCAACCTTGAGTCTACCCTTCTCCCCAGTTTGTGCAGCCATAGCCTGCAAAGGAACCTCTCCTTTCTACCCGTCCTAGAGATGCCAAAGCAGAGCTGTAAGTGCCATTTAGGTCAAGAGATATCTGTTAATGCAGTGGGTGTTTGGGACAGAGGGTCCAGATGGGATAAGGAAAAGAAGGTCTCATCATCATTCTGGAGTCCCCCAGGGACTGATCCCAGTCTCTAGTTAGGTCAGCCATGGAACAAGAAGCTTGTAAAGGCAGAAGAGACTCCATTCTCACAAATCTACTTCTTTCCACCAGCAAAACACTCTTCTCTGCTGCCCAACAGCCATTTCATGTGCCATTTTGTTAGAACTGAGCACTGTGCAGAAAAAGGGGAATGTGGATGGGGAAGGAAGGAGATCATAAATGCTCCTCTGTGAACACCCATTTGCATTTTTGTACAACCCTGACCTGCCCAGAGCAGGTGTACCCTGGGGCCCTGTCTGTGGGGCACACCCCTACAAGCTGGCAGCCTTATGCTGCATCACAGCAAATCTGCCAGATGCTCTGTCAGGTTACAGTGTGAATCACAACCAACCACTTTTAAGGTCAAGAGGGGGAAAAGCTTCATTTCAGTGACAGAAATTACTAACTTCAAAGTGCAGCAATTACAGGTACTTCTTGTTCTTTAGGCAAGGAAATGAAAATAGATCCCATTCCCAGAAGACTAAAATCTTCCTGGAAAGTTTCCCATGTGTCTACAATAAGGTTTCAAAAATTTAAAACACATATGGGGTGGGGTTGGGGGGGAAAATACATCAGAAATTTCCATCTGAAAAACAGCCTACTGGGCAAATCCACTGCATAGCAGATAAGCCACTGGCTACAATTGCATGTACAGCTAGACCTCCTTTTCTTTATTCAATGAGCACTCCTGCAATCTTTTCCTAAATCTGTGCTGGCCTCTGGGTTCCCTGGCAGGGAAAGACTCAGCAAAAAAGGCTGGAGTATAAGGCTAAATGGAGTGATTTAGCCAAAGTTCTTTAGCTAGACTGATCTAGCTAAAGCTCTTTAGCTGAGAGGCCCTTGACTAAATCTCAGCTAAGATGCTTTAGCTAGATTGATTTAGCTAAAGCACCTTAACTAGCACACACTCCCTGAGCCAGGTTTCCCTCACTTCTCTGTCCTATAAGAGAAGAAAATCATCTAGCTGATATTCTCAGTCTCACAAAATGCACCCAACTGAAGCCCTAGAGACATTTGGAAAGTCAGACCAGTTCTTAAGATGATGTGTGATTAATACTAAATAGCGGAGACACTGGCTGTTCCTAGAAACTAGCCAGGATAGATCATTCACTCATAATGAAAGCAATTTGTCCCATAAAATAAAAAAAGAGAGAACCAGATAGTAAGCTACTACAATGTTAATTTATAAAAAAAAAATAGGTAAGGAGCTGTTTGAGAATCAATGGTTATGTTAAAAGGATGCAACCGGTGCTCACACCTGAATTCCAGAACACACAACAGAAATTGTGATCAGAGTCCATCTTCACAAAGTTAATACGGCAACTCCCTCAGTGCATGTAAGCAAAAGGGACAGATATTTCATTTTACATTCATCAGACCATTTAATTTTATTGTGGCCTAAACCATGAGAGTTATTTTGATGCAAGACAGATAGTAAATTGGTTGAACAAGAGGGAGCAAGGCAGGAAAAACAGATTTCATTCTCCCAACTAATGCAACATGAACTCCAGATGTCTCTGTGGCTTTTCAACATTATCAGATGAGAAACAGCTAATGGGAACCCTAAGAGCTCAAGACAAATGTGCAAGGCCAGGCACACAAACACACAGCCGTCTGTCCTGGAGAGTTACTATTTCAGTAGACAAGGTTAAGGAAAAATGGATGAAGGGAGAGAGAACAAGAGCTGTAGAAAGCAGGTCTTTTCACTACAACCTATTAATAAGACGACTGCAAAGCCATGAAGAGCTCATTTCCTGCCACTCATTTTAGTATTTACCTACTGAATCACTCTCCTACGCAGAATGTAAAGCATCAAACATCACAGACCTAATCACATACGGCATCTTGGAAAGTATGGCCTCTCAGTATTTCTCTGCAGCAAGCAAATCACAATAGAATCACCATCAAGCATATGGATGTTTCATGTCTATCACACAAGAGAGCAAGATGAAATTGGAGCAAGGTCCAAAGACCTACCTGAACTACACAGTTCAACATAACAGCTCAACTGACATCTGGAAATACATCTCTTTACCTCCACCAGCATAAGAACACAGGTATTGACACTAATATGTGTGTTAACATTCATGGTCCTAGATTATAAATAATAAACAAGAGCATAAAATGGCCACACAAGACCATGGGACCAAGGGGCCATCTAAATCTAGTATTTCTTCTAACAGCCAGTGTAAGACTGGGAGAGGCTGGAGAAGAACATACAATGCTTCCAGTCTTTCCATTCATCTTTCAACCATCTTCTGGTTGGGGATGTCTCAAGTTTCCATGCAATTACCAACAGATTTCTCTCCTGTCATGTAGTGAAAGCATGACAGAGGTGCAAAGAGAATGAACTGCACAAAGAACCAATTTATTTTCTTTTGAGCTTGACTCCCACTGGTCTTGTCTGAAGCCATTTCATCTATCAATGTGAACAACTATCAATAAATGTATCTACTTCCACTATAAAACAAATCACAAAAGCTCCCTTATTACTTACCTCACTGACGTTTAAGGCTGAAGTTACATATGATCTACAAGAGACTCACTCATCAAGCACACCTACCTACAGTAAGTCAAACCAGACACTCTAGAGATTGTGTCAGTCACATTTGGACACAAGCAAAGAATTCATACTTCCTTTCTTTGGTTTCTCTTTGTTTTTTGTTGTTTGTTTTGCTATGTTCTTTTTAAATTTAAAATCACATGCTATCATATAGGAAATGCAAGAAAAGCAAAGTTTTCATAAACAATTAGTACAAGTCACACACATATTTAAAACAGGGTACAGGCTTTGTATTTTTCATAATTCTCACACTTTCTCCATAACAGGATACACTATTATGTCAACAGTGTGTTTGACAGAAAGCGGAAGATTTAATAGAAATCAAACCCCAGACTGTCTACTCACTATTTGTGATTTCCTTGGCATTGGTGCTGGTGGCTGGATCTGTGCCAAAGTATTTGTTGTAGAACCAGTCTGTGTTACTGGAATTTCACATGCAGAAGATGACTCTCCCACTGCTAAGGTAAGTAAAACAAGTACATTTTAGGCATACTTAAAATAAAATAAGAACAATGACACAAACTGAAACCAAATGACTTATTTGTATTGTTTAAATAATTTTATATCCCATGAGTATTTAATTTGCAATGGTTCTTGCTTAATAACTGAAGAGACTTTTCTATCCTTTTCCTTACCAAAAAAAAAAGTCTCTTTTCCCAAAGACAATTACTTAAGACCTTTAATATGCTAAAAGAGAAAAAAGCCTATAAATTAGATGAGAGCAGAACCAAATATCCCATTTCCCCCATTTGTTCACTACAGACTGTGTGCTTTTAGAACCCTTTTTTTCCTAATAAAGACCATCATTATCATGATGCTGTATCCTTCACAGGAGATTCCTGATGCAGATGGCAGATAGTCATTAGCAAATTCCCCTGGGCATATCAAGGGGAAATAAAAAAGAATCACAGTAAGAACCAATGAATATAATACAAACTGTGGAATGGGAAACTGGGTAGGAGAAATTCTGCTACAACCAACACAGAATTCACACAAACTTTAATTCAGACATTTTGTTGAGATGACATTATTATAACGTCCCAAAGTAGTAGTTACTTTGAACAACGACAAGAGCAGATTCAATAATTTACTCTGAATAATGAACTCGGTTCATTGGCATGAAAAGAGCAATATCAATTTGAAATTTGATTAAAAGTTACACTACATGATTTTCAAACTAGAAACACATTTTTCTATTCTATTGCATGTATGTATTACCTTGGTTTTGACACATGCAAACAAGAGTAAACTAACTAAAGTTTTCATAATGCACCCTTTGTTTGAGTGGGGTTTAGGTGATGTTAGGAAAGCTAAAGCTCAACTGGACTGGAATCTGGCAAGGGATATCAAAGAAAACAAGAAGAGCTTACATAAATATAGAGGTAACAAAAGGAAAATTAGGGAAAACATGGGCCCATTGCTCAACGAGATGGGGGACCTGGTTACACAGGGCATGGAAAAGGCTAAGGCACTGAATGCCACCTTTGCCTTCATCTTCACTAGCAAGACTTGTCTTCAGTTAACCCAGGTCCCAGAGAGCAGGGGAAAATCTAGAGTAAGGAAGTGCAAAGTCCTGCACCTGGGGACAAACAAGCCCATACATCAACCTATGCTGGTGGCTACCCAGTTGGAAAGCAGGACCAGAGGCAGTGGCACAAACTGAAACACAAGAGGTACCATGTGAAAACCAGTGAACACTTTCTTACTGTGAGGGTGACCAAGCACTGGCACAGGTTGCCCAGGGAGGCTGTGGAGTATCCATCCTTGGAGACACTCAAAAACCATCTGCACATAGTCCTGGGCAACCAGCTCTGGGTGGCCGTGCTTGAGCAGAGATTGGGCCAGATGACCTCTAGAGGTCTCTCCCAACCACTCTGTGATTCTATTCCTTATTACATGGTCCCATTATTTACATTAGTTGGCCCATAACTCCATTCATACAGACAAGTTTGAGGAATCAGGGCCTACACAATCAAGAAGAGAAACAGCAAGAATGATGGTAATGACTGTATTTAAACGTGTAAGATAAATAAGAAAAAAACAATGCTTCTCCTTAGGCTGGTATAATAATAGCTTAATTGCAATCAAATAAATCTCTAAACTACAATTACCAGTTTGTTGTAGAGACCCGAGTCCTCTGGACTGCCCTTTGTTAGTTATGCCAGATGACTTCTCAGTCCTGTGCACAAAGTTAGAAATTCATCCATTTAAGAAACAAACAAGAACTTAAATCACAACAATACAGAGAATTTTCCAAATTATAAAATTCTTATAATGTCGTCAGTATATTCCAATGACAGCTATTTTGCTTTTAAAAATACTACTTTGTCTCTGGTTTTTTGATTACACCGATCATAAATTGCATCTAATTTTAAAAATTTAAAACAAAATAATAATATATGTTCAATTACAGCAATTTGTGGAGAGAAGATTTGATTTTCCTAAGTTCTGAATCTCCTTTTACTGCTTTTTAAACATTCTTCATTAAAATTATGTATCCTTATTAGTCTGTACATTATAACAAGCTTCAGCAAGGTGTTTCTTCCTTTTTCTTTCTATGGTATATGCAATCAAAGGACTAGGAAGGGAGCTCAAAGGTCAAAAGTTGTTTACATTCACAAAGGATCAACCACATGTCTTACTTATTTCACATACACACATATATGTCTCTGTATCTTATAACTACCTAAGTTTGAACAGACTGTGCTCTGCCAAATTTTCAGTGTCAGAGAATCCAAAAACTTCCCAGACTAGTTACTATGAGTATCCCTATGCTTACTCTTGGAAAGCTTTCCCTAGTGTCTAACTGAATTATTCTTGCTGTAACTGAAAGACAAGTCTTTTTCAGAGCCACCATGTGATGTAAAAAGGAATGGCATAATCCAGCACTTCATATGTATTTGAAAACGTGTATCTATGCTACAATTCCTTAAAAAAAAAAAAAAAAAAAAAAAAAAAAAAAAAAAAAAAAAAAGAGAGAGAGAGAATCTTGTTTCTTCCAAACTTCTCTCACAGGTCATGTTTTCTAGACTTCTCATTACCTAATTATCTCCCCTGGTTTCTGCCTCACTATTTTGCTTCTTTATCTTACTGCAATACCCCAAACTGCATACAGTAGTCCAGCTGAGGCATTACTGATGTTGAGTCAACTGGAAGGATTAATTCATGTGATTTTCAGGCTGTAATCAAACAATGCTATTTCTCTTTGGCTCTTCCACAACAGCATGAGTCGTCTGACTTACTTTCATGTATGATTCACTATGTCCTCGCAGATCCTTCTGTTAAGGACTTTTGCTTAACTGTACTCTGCTGTTCTCCATGCTTCATTTTTGTAGTAATTTTTCTTAAATATTAAGTCTTGCTTACTGAAGGACACCCTTCTTCTCCCTTGACTATTGCTCCAGTTTTTCAAGGCTGCTTTAGATATCATCCTGTTTTCCAGTACACTTGTCCCTTCTAACTTTGTTTCCTGCAAATTTAAAAATTATATTTTCTATTTCGGGCCTCTCTACTCCTGCCACGAACGAAATATTGAATGGAACTGAACCTTCAAAGCAAAGCACATGAACAGTAAATGGCACAATCATCAGACATAAGATCCCATTATCTCTTTGTTACTATTTGAGAATTAGAGGCGGATTATTCTTTGTGACATCTTATTTCCATCACCAGTAAGCATTCTGTAGATATTCAGGAAGTCATACAATCTTAAATCACTAGGCTGTCTTGTTTTTACTGTGGGAATCGTTGTAACCTGCTGCCTTAGTGTCTGCCTTCTGTTCATTCACATGCTTTGGAATACATCATTGGTGAAAGTATGCACGCTTTATAGATGACTTGCATGTTGCATACTATAAAATGGAAGAGTTACTAATAATTACAAATTGTATTAAATACTAAAATGACATTAGTTACCCAGGGATAGGCTTTCTTTGAGAGATTCTACTAGGAGGCTGTGGGGGCAGTGGTGGCGGGGTTGGCTTAGTTTGTGGAGGAGCTGGTTGCTGTTTAGATTGCTGGTTCAAAGCTTCTATGATGCTGGCTGTCTTTGCCACTGGGGGCGGTGGTGCTGGAGAAAGCACATCTAGAGAAGAAAGTTAGTGAAATGGAATTAAATTTCTATTTGCCGTTTTGTTTCTTGGGTTCTCATCCACAGGCTTTCCTGTTACAGGCATTAACCCCATGCAAGAAAAATGTAATCAGTAACTTAAACAGAAAGCAATCCTTCCATTGGATGGAGGACCTCTTTGGAAAGAGGTTTACTTTTTGTTTCACTTAGTCAAAGTCAGAGAGCTCACAAGTTCTTCAATTCATTCAAGCACTAAAGTACAAGCAAAGAAAATTCTTACCCAAGTCATTCTTGAATACAGTAGATCAGAATATATTTAATAAAATGCTGATATTGTTTGCTCAAAGCCTTGGGCTTGTGTTTTATAGAAAGTAACTGCATAAGTAATATCTGAGAAATTTTATTTAGAGAAATGCCTTTTCTTTAAATCCTTTTACAATTAGCATCTAAATTCATATTAGGTTCAGCAATTTATTAAAATTTCTATTGAAACCACCAAAACAGCAGCTGGCAATGCATTAGAACACCTTTTTGCATTCCTACAGTCTGCAAGAATCAAACATAACGTGGAGACATAGCCCCAGGCCTACACATAACACTCATCTTTTCAGCTAGTGAAAAATGCAATATAAAAGCAAAGAGCTCTTTAGGTCTAGTAATAGACAGTACTTCCTGTTGACCCTACACTACACCATAGAGTCCTCACAGAGAAGACAGTTTGTACAAAGTTACTGGATGGGAACGATAGGCCAAAGCTACAGTCACCAAAAGAGGAAGTATGAGTTGTGGAAATGGAAAAATAAGCCAACTATGATTAGATACAGCAGAAGGGAAAACAGGGGAAAGTGGAAACATACTTGTAGATGTTACACGCAATGGCGGCACAGGGGGATGAATAGCTGGTGGATCTGATGAAGACCTCTGCCTGCTTATACTTTCCACTCCTAAAGAATTTGTCTTCCACATTGCATTAGATGAAGAAATTGTCTGAATACCACTGCCAAGAACTGAAGGCTGAACTAAAAAAAGAGAGGAAAATACTGTATTATTATTATTGCTTACCCTAAGCACAAAGTGGTAATATTCACACCCGTGCTTTTAAAAATGGTGCAGCCAGACCACTGTATTCAGCAACAGGAACCACTGCCATCCAGCTGGAATGCCAGAGCAGAAATCAGTCTGGTGTAAAAAATTACATGGAAGTTTCTGGGTAAAGTTACTAACACTCTACCCAAGTAAAATTTGTCTCCAGTCATTACTTTAAAATATGTCAACAACTGAAAATGCAGATATTTCTCAATAAGACAACAGAAGGCAAGTCTTGCTACCTTCTTTAATCCCTGACTGATAGCTGTAATCTTCTCAGGTACTGCAAGAAAAGGACCTCACTCTTGTATGAGCATTAGCAGACAGGGCTGACTCAAAGCAAAACATCAGTTTTTGACTTCAAATTGACACCAAACTGTAATTCTGAATTTAACCAAAACAAGAAGCTGTAATAACTGGTCATGAAACAGATAAAAGTATGACTTCTTTGGGGCCTCTCCAGTCTTAGGCTGAGGAGCTGCATCCCCATTTCAAAAACATACTACAAGTTTTCTTCATAAAGCCAGTATTTTGCACATATCATGCCACTTCTCCATACTCAGCACATGAGCATCATATTAAGAAAAGATGAAACAGGGTAAGGCATGGATAAATATAAGGTTGCAGGGAAAAGCATAAAAAGCTCAGAAGACCTGGAGAACAGCCTAAAGCTAAGAGGATAAAGGAGCAATAATACACCATATGTGTAACACCAACAACATCAGCAGTCAACAAGAAGCTAAGATCAATGATACTATTATACCTTTTAACTAAGAATATGAAATAATCGGCTAAATACATTGCTAGACTAAAGAATAGGAATTAATAATCCAAGCCAGGCAGCATGCTTTCTTGGCGTGAGATGCACTGTATCGGTGCCAAAAAGTCTGGGACTGGGAATGAAATTAAAATTGAAATTACTCTTTGAAAAGTGTAATTTAATCAAGGGCAAACAGTGGATAAAACAGTATGGTTGGCCACGATTAAAATAATATCAAAGGGTAAAACAGTCTTTCTAACTGTCTGATTATATTACTAATTTAGAGATAGAATCTAACAGTTAAACAGACTGAGCAAGCTCCTTGGGTGAATTTTCCTGTTTGGTGGGAGAAACATTCCTTTCCATCAAGTAAAAAAATGAGTCTAGATATTAAGCTTAGACTTCATGCAAAAGTGTCAGATGAAAGAAATTCCACCTTGGTTAAATTTTACTTGCTGCTAAACTTTCCCCAGTCTCACTCTACCCTTCTGAAGTAACACAATACCACGCTGTTCTATTATCCGCAGTGTTTCTGCCCCCAACTTAGCGTATTTTAGTTTGACTTTTATGCTGCAGCCATTCCTGTGAGACCAACAACTGACTTGACATATTACACAGTTGTTCAGTTTGCCACCTTGGACATGGTCACTGGTGCGAGTCTTCCATTCTGACCTCTGCACAGTGCTCCCAAAGGCAAAGCCTCTCACAAATGCATAGAACATTCCACCTTGTTTCTTCTCTTACGGAGACCACGTTACAGCACCACAGAAAATCATGTTTATATAGCCATTTTTCTTGAATTGAACTTTACATAAAATTTAGCATCCAGGAAAGCTGCTGAATTAATAAAGGTATTCAAACAATGAAACACACCAAACACGTACCGCACAAAAAGGACCTGTACAGATTTCTCTACGCTTCTTTAATATGATCCAAAGAGATTATATATGAAATTAAGAATGAAGTTTACAGCATCAACACTAATGGTAGATTTTGCAAGCACACAACCCTTCTGAACCAGGATGAGACGTACATTTTACATTGTTCTGCTGATCAGGGTATAACCAGTAACTGGCGATTGCATTTTCAGTCAGCTACCAGTTCTCTGAACCATCCAGTTCTCCATATCAGGACACTTATTTTATTTCAACAACCTCGATGTCTCTATTAAGAGAAGACTTTACAAGTTTAAAACCTCTCATGTTCTGCATACACTCTCCATTCTCTGAGGTCTTAAACAAATTTTCACAGCAACCAAACACTGTTGAAATTGTATGTTTAAATTGAACTCTGAAAATGACACCTTCAAGAAACAGAAGCATGAAAAGATGGGGTATAATAAAAAAAAATAAATTGCTGAACTAAACTGACTGCAGCCATCCTTTTAACACATTGTTTAAGTGCATTGAGGCTCACTTCAAGTATATAAAATGAAGTCATCAATACACCATTCCAATACTTACCTGTGCAAAATAGCGAAAATAAGAAAACCTAAAACTGTAATAATATAGAAAATACATTATGATCCCATTCTTCAAACACAAAATTATATTCTCCAGTGTTAGTACCTTTGCCAATATTCCTTGGAGGTAGAGGAGGTGCACTGCTTGTGACAGGAACCGCAGGCTGCATGGGAGGTGGGCTACCACTGAGTATTGCTCCATACGTTTCGTTCTGTAATATACTTGGCATAAATCCTCTTTGCTTGTCCTTAGCAATGTTCGCTGCATCTCTTGCCAAGGATGCTACATTAGGCTGAAGTTGGTTTGATCCAACTTGATAGAAGCTGACAGGCCTGTCCTCTCTCCGATTGGGACTGGGTTGCTTAAACACAGTAACAAAAGTACTCACTGATACCACATTAGCTGTACTAACTTTATTTGTAGATTGATAGAGAGTTAATTCATTTCTAGAAAGAAAAAATTACTTCTAAAACGCATTTTTGTTGCTTTTAATATATAATCTAAAACCTACATTCCACGCTCCTTCAAGACAAACTAATTGTGGACATTAACAAAAGAAAAGATTTCAAAGCAATTATCATTTTCTCCTCTAGTACACTCATAATAAATAGGATAATACCATATAATTATACACACAAGACTACACTTCTATAGGTAGTCAATATAGATATTCAGGCTGGATCAAGTAAATTTTCCCTGCATCAAAATACCAGGCAAAGTTTTCAAAAGTAAATAAACAACTGAAGGTCCTAAGCCTCATCTGAAGTTCAGCAGCGCAGATCCCAAACAGATGATCATGATCTCAAAAACCAGACACAACTACATCTAAGTATTCTGTCTGTAGCTCAAATTAGGAGCCAACACTTGTCATGAACTCTTTTTAGCTCACTAATATCTCTGGACAAGTTCGGGAGATTACTTCAGTTGGCAGCTGGGATGGAACATAGCTCATCTCACGCACATTATCAAATGAGGTCTAATTAGTTGTCTTTGAGATTTACAGCAAGTCATCTGCTTGTGATGCACACTTAGCATTATTTTTCCTGTTTCAAGCATAGTAATTATTGTTATGAAACAATAATTGAAATAGCTGGAGTTATAAATTCATTTGGCTAGTACAGGAATGGGTTGTACCAATCCACAGCTGAGAGACCATAAACATGTCTTTAGAAACAGTGTTAGATAAACACATTGCTGACATACTGTCTGCATGAAAATAAAATAACCAGTTATAGTAATAGCATTTAGGCAGAATAAAGATTTACACCAACAGTATCACAAATAAGCATTTGATTTTCCTCTCAATATACTCAATGCTTAATTTGGATTGATCATGTAGGGTCTTTATACATGCTAGAGAACAGCATTATATAGTTTAAAGATTTATCAGAATGATGTATGTGACAGCCAGATGCATTAACCTCTACCTCTATTTTGACTTAGCAGCCTCAGTCCTCAACAGCTGATACCCTCTATTCCCTGCCCTCTCCCCTGTCCTGATTCTGCTATTTGCTTCAGTCCACATTTGCTTCTGCTTTCTACATCAGAAGAAAATTTTTCTTTTGTTTTTTAGCTTTTCACTGGTTGACCAAACTGAAACAACTCAATACAAAGACAAATGTGTGCCAGAATGGAGGTGAAAGATGAGGCAGGACTTGGCAGTGGGGTGCAGAACAGCAGAAGAAACCAGTTGGATTGTCTTAGTCTTCTTTTAGGTTACCCTCTCTTTTATATGAAAAATTCTGGACGAAAAGAACTTCAATTTCAGACATGACCTATTCTATCACCTAAAATCTATTCAACTGCTTTACCAGAAAGAGAGACAAGTGCAATAACTGGACATCTCTAAACAGAACTCTGATGTGATCCTAAGCAACATTAGTACTCATCACTACATTCAGTGTAGTCACGGACACCAGTCTGTGATTAATAGTTCTTAATCTCCTTTCAAAAGTCCCCGTAGGATAAGCCTATTAATAGTGGGCAGTGAAGTAGCAGATTCATTACTTTAGCCTTGCTGCTGAGTAGCAGATAACTTCCTATACAAGGTAGAGCTCAGGGACCAGCCAAAAAGAGAACGCTCATCTGCAAAAAACAACTGTCAACAGGGATGGAAGTGAGGGGAGAAGAGATCAAAAATACAAATTTAGAGTGCCCCTAAAAGGGATTTGCTAGGGATATAGTTGTAAAGCACCTAAAAGATCTTACGGCCTGAAAAAAATAAATCTCTGAAACGTAACAGAAAGCTTAAGCTTTGTTATTACCACTGTTATTATCTGGATGGTGATAAAACAGATAGGAATATATAAATACTGCGATATAATATGAACAGTCACCCAGAAGAACTGGATTTACAGTCTCACAGATTCCAGATTCTTGCACAGGCACCAAAATTCTCATGAAAAATCTTAAGAAAATTCTCAGAAAGTAGCAATCGAGCTTTGAGAGGGAATGGCTTCTGACACATTATTTGCTCTTCATTGCTAACTTTAGTTCAAGTCAAGCACTGGAGGTAATGGCTATTTGAGACTAAACAGACAGGACATGGGGAAAAGAATCATGCAGGCAAGATCTTGCAAAAAGGGTACTTTGCAACAGAGGAAACGTATTGATCTCAAAATTGGTCTCAAAAACATTAAATCAATTCAATGGTCTGATGATATAGCATTTTTTTTTAAAAGATATTCTGTGAAAATAAAGAACCTATGACCGTCAAGTTTTAATATTTCTGAAAACAAAGAAAAAAACAACACACAAGATGTGGTCTTACATTACAAATTAAGTATTAGCAACTCATGGGGGTTTAGTTGGGGGACTGAGATGGAGGACTTTGCAAGAGAAGCATTAAAATGCTAAAACTTGTAGAACAAAAAAAGAAAAATTTCATTATCCAGAGGAGAAAGAGGTTTATGTTAGCTGCTTTCAAGAGAAAAAAGGTTGTGCTAGCATCTGAAGATTAAGTAACATAAAGCCTATCGTGTATTCTTTGCAACTTATAAAGGAAGCAGAAAAAGCATAAGCAATTGTCCTGTTTTAGGGTGGAACAGAGCCAAGTTTCTGTTCAGTGAAAGAGGCTCCTGCTTACACTTGTTGCTGTGGCAACCAGGGTCAATTGACTTGGTTGTTTACCCCCATGGAGGGGTCCCACTGGGGGGAGAAGGGGACAGATGAAGTGACCCAAACTGACCAAGAGGGTATTCCATCCCATCTGTCCCCAGCTCAGTACAGAAGCTGAGGGATCAAAGGGGTCAACTTGGCTCCTCTTCCAGGAGTCTTCTTTGATAATTAATGTCTAAGGAGGACCCTGCCAGTTTGTCTGCCTTCGATCCCCATCAGTGAGTTCTGGAATCCAGTTCCCATTTGTCACTGAGTCCAGTTCAGAACTTCTCCAGTGTCTGCCAAGATATCTCCCTGGGAATTTGATAGAGTTTTGTATATATATATTTATATATATTGTATCTATTTCATTTCTATCTTATTAATATTTCATTATTTTAGTTTTTTTTTTCCCCTAGAATCATAACTCTCTTTATTCCTCTTCTTCCTGTCCTTGGTGCAAGAGGTGGAGGAGAGCATTTGCCAACNGGACTGAGATGGAGGACTTTGCAAGAGAAGCATTAAAATGCTAAAACTTGTAGAACAAAAAAAGAAAAATTTCATTATCCAGAGGAGAAAGAGGTTTATGTTAGCTGCTTTCAAGAGAAAAAAGGTTGTGCTAGCATCTGAAGATTAAGTAACATAAAGCCTATCGTGTATTCTTTGCAACTTATAAAGGAAGCAGAAAAAGCATAAGCAATTGTCCTGTTTTAGGGTGGAACAGAGCCAAGTTTCTGTTCAGTGAAAGAGGCTCCTGCTTACACTTGTTGCTGTGGCAACCAGGGTCAATTGACTTGGTTGTTTACCCCCATGGAGGGGTCCCACTGGGGGGAGAAGGGGACAGATGAAGTGACCCAAACTGACCAAGAGGGTATTCCATCCCATCTGTCCCCAGCTCAGTACAGAAGCTGAGGGATCAAAGGGGTCAACTTGGCTCCTCTTCCAGGAGTCTTCTTTGATAATTAATGTCTAAGGAGGACCCTGCCAGTTTGTCTGCCTTCGATCCCCATCAGTGAGTTCTGGAATCCAGTTCCCATTTGTCACTGAGTCCAGTTCAGAACTTCTCCAGTGTCTGCCAAGATATCTCCCTGGGAATTTGATAGAGTTTTGTATATATATATTTATATATATTGTATCTATTTCATTTCTATCTTATTAATATTTCATTATTTTAGTTTTTTTTTTCCCCTAGAATCATAACTCTCTTTATTCCTCTTCTTCCTGTCCTTGGTGCAAGAGGTGGAGGAGAGCATTTGCCAACTTGTCATTGGCCAACCTGGCCTAAATCATGACAGCAATTTTAACACTGCACACAGAAAAAGAACAAAACCATGTTAAATATTTATATAGAATATTTCAAATTATGAAAGTTTGAGAATGTCATTAGTATTTAGGAATATTTAGTATTTCAAATTACTTGCCCCTTCGAAAGCCAAACCATTTTTAAGTGTTGTTCGAGTATTAAAAAAATGGTAGTTTATTCACTGTCTGTGTATTTAGGTGTTTAAATACTTTTTTAAGTTTGTCCCCAAATTGGGAAATTAGATTTTGAAAATGCAATGAAGTTCCTACACCACTGCAATACTTTATAATATTTGCAAAGTGACCACCCTACGAGATGTTCAAAAGCCATTTAGACATGGTCCTGGCCACCTAGCTCTAGGTGACCCCACTTTACCAGGGTGGTTGCACTAAATGACCTCCAGAGGTCCCTTGCAACCTCAGCCATTTTGTGACTCAATAGCACCATAAGGCCACCAGAAATTCCAGGTATGAAAAGGGAGAAAAACAAGAATATATTTGCAAGAAGATTCAGAATAAAGACCCTGCTCTGCTATTAATGCACAATTTTAGTTCCACTGAAGACAAACTAATGCATAAACTGTTCCAAAATTAAAGCCATTGACTGGAGTTGTTTCACAAACACAAGGTACCTCTCTTTGCAAAAGCAATTTTCCTCTCATGTTAGTTCTGCTTCATGATCAGCAGATCTAAATATTCCTGATGTATTGAAACAAATTACTGACTCCTTTAAGAAAAAGATGTCACATCTGGTTAATTGGAATTTGATAATCACCACATGGTCATATGCTTTAAACCTTATATTAAAGAGTAAAAAAAAGACAAATTATAATTTAAAGAACTAAAATTTAAGCTACTACATTTCACTACAGAACTTTATTTTGCAGTGTCTTCTATAGTAAAAAGTAGTGTTATTGAAATCACTATGAACATCATGCTTACACAGATGTGTACAAAAAATAGCAACATATTGATGCAAACCTGCAGCTTTTCATCCACATCATCATCACTTTCATCCAGATCTTCATGGAGTAACCGCCATTCATATTCTACATGAACATGAGAATTAAATCTTCCAGATAGTGCTTGAGTAAGCTGAGGGAAAAAAAGTCCGTGTTGATACCTATGTTTTGTGCAGTGCATATTTTAAAACAACATATTTAAAACCCAACAAAAACCACATGCAGAAGGAACTTTGGTTTCTAAATACAAATATTACTTTTACTTCAAAAACAGATTTCAGTAATCTGGAAAGTTACTGCACCAGGGCAAGTTTAAGGAGTTAAGCTCTGTGACCAAACACAAGAGAAAAAACATCAAAAGCAAGCAGGCGGTTCATTAAGGATCATAGGTCCATTCTTCATTTTCTGATTATAAGCACCACATTCTCTTTCCTTGATTTAGAAATTTCAAGTCAATGGCAGGGTTTTTTTAAATCAGACTCACATATCAAGAAGCCTTGACCCCACTAATCAATTTTTTCTTGCTTACATAAATGTAGTGATGGCAGCCAACTTGCCTTGCCCTGGGCAGGAATATTATTCACTAGATCAGGTTGCTCGATGCCCCATCCAACCTGACATGGAGCACTTCCAGTGATGGGGCATCCACAGCTCCCCCAGGAAACAAGAAAATGGCCATCATCCATGGCCATACCCATAAAAGATACTTTAGTGATTAGATTTCAATGGGATATCAGACACCTGTGGATCTGGGACTAATAGCACAAACAGAATCTTCCTCTGGCCTCAAGAAGTTTAGCATTTCCAAAGCATCTAAGAAATACTATTTTCTTCTTAAAAGCATATAACTTGATATAAGCATACAACTATTCCCTCCGGAATACATTAACTGAATATTCAAATGTCAACTTAGATATCCAGATGTGATTCTGCTTATAAATGCACAAACACACAGAAAGGTGCAATACTTACCAACTCTTCACAGTGAGTATGTTTTAAGCGTTTAGCTATATCAAGTGGTGTCTCTCCTGATTCATTAGCTATATTACAGCAAGAAAATAAAGTTGTTACGATAGGTATCACTATTAACATGTCTGTTACTAAAGATAAAGACAAACCTTCAGGTTCAAAGCAAAGTATTAGACCAACACACTCTGAAATTTCTATCTTCCTTTCATATGCAGGTCCAGCTCATACCAACTCTCTGATCATGACAAGCAGTAGCAACTCAACATGCCATATATACAGAACGATAGCCATGAAATGGCAGTATATAACTCAGCAACAAGGTATCAATTACAAATGCTGGTACTTAGATATCTAGATAAGCAAGTGTAATATACAAATCAATTTTAAACCTGAAATAAAGAGTGAAGATTGATTTTTTTATAATGAATATTATATTCACAGAATTATGATACACAATTGAGGAGAAAAGGCACTTATTCCACCTCCACTACTTATTATCTGAAGCAGTGACAAACACGAAATTGAAGAACACATTACCCTTTTACCTATTTCAATAGAAGCCTTCCCTCTCAGCAGCAGTTTGAGGCACTCAACATTGTCCGTCAGACAGCAGTAATGCAGGGCTGTGCTACCTTTACATGTTTGCTTATCTAGATTGCCACTGTTGGAGTACAACAAAGAAAAAAAGCTCATTAAAATTAGCTCCTACCCTGTATTAATAAACCTCTCTCGCTACAAGATTTTCAAAGAATAAAATTACATTTGCAAATACTACAGTTAGTTTCAGTATTTGTATTACTTGACATAACACCAGAATCAGTAACATTTGTAATTTTCCACACACTCACCTGTTCTGCACTAAAAAATCAACTATATGAAGGGATGTTCGATCAACTGACCTAACAGCTAGGTGAAGTGCTGTTTCGTCTTGCTCCTAAGAACAAAATAAAAGAACACATTTGTTTCTTCTGATCTACAGAGAAGCAGAAATTAAATTAAGACATAAATTAGATCAATTAAAACATTTAATTTCAAAATATTCAGACATGCTGTCATTAAAAAAATCTCTTGTGAAGACATTTATTGATTCCCCTTTTGTTCCTTTAAAGTAAACAAACAAATGGATTGAAAACAAAGATTGTTGAATGCTTAATGTAATGTTTAATGCTCTAATACATTTAAAATATGATAGTATTTGAAAACTATTTTAGAGTAGACTATTTAATATGCTCTTTTGTTATTGTTAAATTACATCATCAAAAGGCCAAGTGTTCAGAACAGTATTTCAAATAAGAAAAAAGAATCCTTTTTAATTAAAGAAAGCATATTGCACTTAGTATAATTTGTCTAATAAAATTTGCAACACTTACATGGCCATTGGCCAGTGGTATTTTTTCTGTGAGATCCACACCATCAGCATATACTTGGACTAATCCCAGAATGTCTCTTGATTTGACTGCTTCACAGAGAGCATGTAATTTAGCTGCATTGTCAGCATGCTTTTTCCTTGCATATTTTCTCTCAATGTACTTGGCAGTAATATAATCTTTTCTTGCATTCCTGAAATTGAATATAATTTTCTTCTGTAACTTTTAGCAGAAGATACGCATTAGAATTTCCATAAATACATGCAAGTCATTTGAAATAACATCTGGGAAAGACTATTTCTTATTCATTATGGTAATATTTCTTTTAAATATGCATATAAGACATGCAGTCTCATATTTCCAGTATGAAATGTAGCTACAGAAGATGTACCAAATATCCAATATGAAGACAGACCATGAATTTTCCCTTCTGAACTCCAGTGTGAAGTTGAGATCAAGATTACCCAGCACTATGTAGAGATGATAAATGAAAAGTTGTCGATACCCAACAACCAAATGACTACTCCTCTTCCCATCACAGCAGGATAGGAGCTTACCAGCTCTTGGGATGAACACAATATTACACAGAAAACATTTAGCAAAGCCATACTCTGTCACCTAGATACTACATAATGGGCAAAAAGAAAAAGAAACATGAATAATAACAATTTGAATTAATTGACAGCTCTTCTTCCTAAAGAATATGACAGTATTCCTTTACACACTTTAAAAAGTGTTTGTCTTCAGCTTCTCGTACCATTAAAAAGCCCAAATTTGTAGACGTACCAAATGCAATATTTTTTTTTAAATAGATTTTTTTTAGAAGTCTTCTTACACTAAGTAAAATTATTATTTTTTATTGTTAATATTCTTTATTATTGATAGTGGTATTATTTGAACTGCATGGTTTAACATTGGTTCTGTCAGAATGGTGAAAGTCCAGATAACGTAAAATTGGCTTATTCCAAAGCCAATATCTCTGCATTTGTTTCTGCATCAATTACTAGCTCTTTTACAGTGGAATGGTACCCAGCCAAGTAGGCAGCTGTCCTTGCTGTGTCTCTGCTGCCACAGTTCAGTGTTTTCGAGGAATTCAATTAAATGTTCTGTCTTTATTCCACGGAGTTACAGACATGAGTCCTAGGTGTAGTTTCTGAACTCTAGGTGGTTCAGTGTCTTTTAGGTAAAATGTGTACCTGATTCCAATTCCTATTTTGTGTTTAAACAGCACAAAATTAATAGCTATGTGTTTAATCCCTACCCTTGTGTGTCTTCAAAATTCCCAACAAGTCACGTTCAATTTGTTCTGTCCCACAAATCATGATTCAGAGAGTTGGTAAAATAATCCTTACTATTAGGGGAGGCACAATCAGATAAAGTTCAACAAAAGAGGCACGCAAAGCATTAGAAAGAAAGATTTACTCCTTGGCCATAAGGCTATATATAAGAGGTTATGCATATTCCATGGCCTGCTGGTGCAAACCATCATGGCACAACCCATCAGCGATATTAAATGCCTGCCTTTTTCAGTAGTAATGGCTCTTTACTTACATATCACTGCTTGGATTAGGCTTGACCATCTCATCAACTGGCAGACAGAATTCCATAATCTCATTAAACCCAGCATTCCCAATATTCTTTGCAAGCTGTTCAAAAATAAAAAAAATAAAAAAAATAAAAAAGAAAATAATCCCCAACTCACTTAATAAACATGTTCAGTTATTGGCCACACAAATACTAGTGGGAGGACAAGGGAAAATGGGAGTTGGGACTTTTTGTTTCCGATTCCTAATTCTGCTATTATGTCACTGACCACGAAGAGATTAGGTACCTTTTTGGATGTTAGTTTTCAGCTCTGATTTAATACACAAACAAGTAACTGCAGAATATTAAGACACAAGCTCATACAATAAAGACAAAATACTTTGTGCTGTGTAAGAACACACACATGAACTGTCAAAGAGCAGCTGATATCTGGTAACCTCTGTGTAGCAAGGCTGGATACATTTTCTTCCTTTGAGGATTAAAGTTCTCTTCTAAAACAATGCTAAATAATTAATGCCATAACTATTTGTGAAGTCCTTCAATTTTTAATCTGAGAGGCACATTTATCTGTCAAACAGCTGTGTTCTTTTAAAAAGCAACCAAGGGTAAAAAGACTTGGAAACAAAAAAAAAGAATTAAGCCTCTGCTACTTTGAATTCTAAGAACAGGGAAAGTTTACAGTAAGACACTATGTTCCAGGAGGTTTGCCTAAACTTGACAAATTAAGCTTTATTAAATTATATTTATCCAGAGGCAACTTTCAGGATTGGAACAACATGCCGTTATAGTGACAAAATATACTTATGTTAGAGGTATCTTATAATACTATTTTTAAGTAATCAAAGCCAAAATGGTTACCAAAAGTTCAGATGTTCCCAGCACATCTAACGTAAGTGATTGCATCCTGGAATAGTGAACACCAAGTTCTCTATGGATTCCTGAGCATTCAATGCAAGTTAGAATTCCCAAATTTGTTGAAAGCCAGGTAGGATCTGAAACACAAAGCATGCACAGAATTAAAATTTATTCAGGTAATTATTTCCTTCTTGAAAATGTAATTTACAGAATTTCCTTTCTGCACACTAGGATTCCTATACGTTAATTATCAGGGTTTTTTGATTTAAGTTTACACAAATACTCTATTGGGAAACACAAATCAGGATTTTCTAATGATGAAGGAAATTAAGATTACTTGTTTTTTTTTTTTCTTTAAAAGCACATTACTCTCAAGGGGAGGGAGCTGCTCAAACAGTCCAGTTTGTCATTCTCCACATGGCTTTCAGGAACTGCAATTTTCCACCATTAATACAATGGTGTCACATTCTCAATTGGGACTATAGATGCAGTTCAAACTAAAAAAAAATAAAAAAAAAAGTATACACATAGCACCACACTACAATGAATTCTCACTCAACTACTTCAAAGATACTAAAGCTCATCCCTCTCCCTTGTTACCCTTGCTCGTCTTTTCTCCTGGTATTTTGCATTGCTATAATATTCCCTCAACTTCCAGGCAGTTAATTTCTGAAGACATAGCTTAGAAATTAATTCATTTGATAAAGGTTTGGTAGCAGCTATTTGGACTGCCCTCCTTTAAAGACAGCAGGATTGACTTCCATAGTTTTATATGGTATCTATTGTTGGAAGTTGTTATTGATTTAAGTGCATACAGCTTCAGATCTGATGTTTTTGCTACAGTTTCAGATTAAAAAAAAAAACCAAAAAAACTCTTAAGTCCTGCAGTGTCTCTGTAGCATAAAAGAACATGGGAAACAGCAGGATTTAAAGAATAATTTGAAGATGACTAGAGCAGAAAATCATTGATCAGCAAAACCAACACTGCAAACCATGGTAAGCAGGTGCATTCTTTATCAAATGAGCACAGTTTTAGACATACGGCCTGGATCACACTCAAAGTCAAACATAAAAAATGGGGAAAAAGAGAGAGGTGTATTAGGATAATGTTGAAAGTATCTTACTGCTGTCCAGTTTTAAATCTTGCACAAAATATGGGCTAATAAAATAACTTCAATTGATTTATATAAGCAAAAGTTACAATTAGCAACATACATGGGAGAAAAATAAGCTTCTTAGTAACATTTTTCCCCACTGACTATCCATGTAGCAATTCAATCTTACTAAAATAGTACAATGAAGTGTTAGCATATTCTACTATGGGAATAATCTTCCGTGAAATAAGGAGTAAAAGTGAAAGCATAAAACATCATCTTAAATACTCTCATGAGACATAGAATTTTTACCAGTTAGAAATATGCTTAATTGAGTCACCTTGTGCTCCACAGTCACAACACACATCATTTCCAGTCATCCTCTGGACTTCAGATATAATTTCTTTTGTCAGTTCCTGGACAATATTATTTTCTCCTGTGTTATCATCTCCTTTGAATGCATTATTTAAAGCTTCCTCTTTGCTGTTTTGTAGCACAGATGTCCATCTAAAATGGCAGTAATATTTTGCTATTATTTGTTTCGGCACTTCTCAAGTTCCAGGTAATGTCTCAGTAGAACATACCAGTACCAAAAATAAAATTAGCGAAGTAACTCACATTTGACATTCCTGTTCATCCTCTGCTTGAAAGTGGTATGTTCTGTCATCTGCACAATAAATAATTCACATACCAATTAAAAAAAAAAAAAGATTAAAAAACTGATTTTGCAAAAATCTCTCAGAAAAATCTAAAATTAATTGATGTGTGACTCCTGAGGTTTCCAGTCTCATCACTGCAGTGTTGACAGGTAAAAAGTCTATCACTCTTGCTACCTACAGGTCATTTATGTTTATACCCACATTTACACAAGGTGGCTCATTGCCACAGTTTCTTTAAACGGGAACTGTTTTCTTCAGTGCTGCATTTCTATCGCATAAGTGAGAGTGTAGGAATTTTTCAGTGCTCTAGATACAACCTCAGCAGTCATGAGTTCTGCTGGGGAGGGGTGTGTATGAGTAAAATATTGAGCCCATATTTATTTGTGTGTACAAAAAAGATTTGAAGTTTCCAAATGAGCTCTTAAAATCTCAGTATTCAAAAATGGCAAAACAAATTTGCCCAAGTCCAAACTACGATTAGATTAAGCTGTTTCAATTAAATTAGGACTAAAGATTTCAATTTACTACTACTTTCGTAATTCTAAGCATTATTATCATAGTGTACCATTAAAGAAAAAAGCACAATGCGTTTTACATTTACGAACCAAATAAGATACAATATGTTTTGGTGATTGAGCTGGAGTCAAAAGAGCTGACAAGAAGGACAGAGGTAAAGTTACTGGCAAAAAAGATACATTAGGCTAAAAACTCCAAAAGTTTAAAAAATATTCAGGCAAAAAGGTATTAAAAGACACTTTCAAACATGGAAAATATTAAGAGCATGAGGATACATGAAAAGGACTGAAAGGAAAATGCTAGCTAAAGAATGAGAGATTTCTATCTTGCCATCATACAGACATTTGCAGTTTTAAAGAACAAGGAATGTTTTAAAATTCTAGTGAAAGTGAAAAGTGATCTGGAAAAGGCCAAGATGTTGGTTAGGCCTTGTCATACATATGAACAGACAAATGATAACGTTAGGCTGGTATTGGGCAAAATATGACATGGTAACCAAAAAAGAAAGTGCCAAGTAAACAGGAAAGTCCACTTGCTTGTACAGAAATGGAAAAGCTCTATATTGCATAACTGAGTAAACCCCTATTAACAGAAGTAGCATATCTTACATTTATAAGCAGACAAGAAACCTATGCTGTGGCAAAAAAAAATTTGAAGAATAGATCTGTTTTCTTCTCCCCAAATAATTTAAGATACATATTTTAGGAATGTTTTTTATTGGGTCCATAAATACAATACTAAAATGTACCAGTGAGAAAACAAAGGAAACACTCTACCATATGATTTCACATCATCCCATTCAGTTCCCAAAGTTATTCAGGTCTGGTGTTTTTAATATGTGGACTCTTTAGCTCGTGTTTGTTATGAGACAGTATTTTCTTCAGTTACACAGCAACCACTATGCTTAAATTTTAAAGAAGGTTTGTCATGGTTTAAAAGCTTCATTTGATCTTGTAGAAAAGTCATAAATTTCCAAGATAATAAGCTATGACATTTTCAATATATAGAGTTATGTCACAGGAAAAAAATATTGTTACTCTACTGTAAATCAGCACAAAATGACACAGAATGAAGTAGTAAAGAAAGCTTTAAAAACAAGCGGTTTTCCAAAGAAACAGTTTTAGTTAGTTGCATTATGCTAAAATAAAAGTGAAATGGTACATTGTCATAGGAAGGGCATTTTATAAAGGGAAGCATTTTACAATTGTGAAAATGTTTAAGTGGATTATTGACCCATCAACAGAAATAACGCAAAACCTTCTGCTATTAGCGGCAAGTAAAAAGACCTAAACAACAAACCTACGTGATATGAGGTCAAAACATTTTTTCTCCTCTGGGTTTGTTTTCACTTGGCAGGTTAACAGATTGAGCTTTGCTGGAGGTCGGTTAGCCTATTTGAAGACAAAGCATACATATTTCAGTATATTGACACTGAGCCCTGCAGTCCAAAAACACAGGATAACATCCCCCTGGCCAAAAAGACTTAAAAAAATGAAAGTAACACCCATTTGTCAAGATACCCAGGTTTTGATTTGTTTTCTTCTGCATTGTGGTTTACAAACTACATTTTCCTATTTTTGGATATTTTGTTTATTCATAACTGGATAGGCACCTGATTTTTCAAAGGAAAGAGGGGTAAAAATCACTTTGCCATTACTTCCCTTAACCCACCTGCCCTACAGAGACCTGGGTCAGGACCTAGAAAGATATTACTTGCAACCCTGACTCAAACAATGATTGGCACTTGCTATGATGGATGACTAGTTTCACTCCTTTAGAATAATTAAATCAGAAAGTAGATTTAACTAGAGAGGAAAGAACTCTAAACAATAATATCTGAAAAATAATGATTTGTTTAGATCCTTAGGAAAGTACTATGACAAAGACAACAAAACACATAAACACACTACCACACTTATTGTTGCATTCTTACAATTTTAATCAAATTACTAATATAAGATTTAATCTAATGAACAATTATCAAATGAAGCTGAACTAAGTGTAATTAACCTCCAATGAATTATAAGAGACATAGATCTTCTCAATCTCTTCTAAATTTATTGATGAAAACATTTCATTCAAAAAAAGAAGGGAGAACCAGTCAATCTGAATAGTACAGATTTCCTTGAAACAACCTGACAAACCAATGAACAGCAACGGCATTATATCTGAAGTTAAAAAAAAATCAGAACCGTGAATAAACAGAAGGGAAACAATTACCTTTTTTTCCCCTGTTTGTAAGGGAGGAGAGGGGAAAAAAAAGAAAAAAAGAAAAAAGAAAAAGAAAAAAAAAGAAGAGGAGCATGGTGTCCTTAAAAAACAACATGCTCATGCTTTGCCCAACAGGAGCAGCAGACATAACAAAGTCATGAATGCTTTGAAACAAGAAACCTGCAGGTCACTTGCTGGGCAATGCAAAATAAATTGTACCCAAGAGAGGTTTAGGAGGCAGCAAGCTGACAATTAACTGACAACCACATCATATTCTCTGCCTAGTAAATAGCTTTTCAAATTCTAGACATTCCTCTCATTAGTAAAAGTGCGTAGTTTTCATTATTCAGGCCTATCAAAAAGAGTTCTTTGTAACTAGAAGCACAAAAGAGGACATCTTGAAATTGCCAGCTTGGGCCCATTTTCTTGGTTATATTTAAATATAGTTAACATCCATAGCACTAAACTTTCTAGTATTTACATTTTTAATGTAACTGTTTGTCTGAGAAGTGTCCAGAAACCACCTAAAATAAAAATATAAAATAAAGAGCTAACAAAAATAAAGAACTAAGTATTTGATAAATGAGCCACTGGGCAACTCATACACACCTTTTTCGCAGACTCTATGTAAAAATTCAAGTAAATTCAGATTAAGATAGAATGCACTTGCACCAGGTCTTTGGATCTGAAGCACATTCAAGACCTAACTAGTCTTGTATAGCTGATGAAATATGAAGCTTTTGCTTTCAGATTTTCTTGTTAGTCAGAATGGTAAACTAAAGTTTCCAGCATTAAAGGAAGAATAACAAAAGAGATACCTTGACAACAAGTCTCTTGTATTTTTTTTTATGCAGACAACCAGCAAATTCCACTTAAGCTCTTTAAACACAAATCAATGTTGAGGAATCTGAGGTTCATCAAATGCAAGGTTTTTTTCCACTTGTGACTTCTTGATCCAGAAACTACTTAGGAATTCCTATTTACATAGTTCAATCTGCTTCTATTCTTGTTTTTTCATCCACGTGTGTTGAACTGCGCTCAGGTAGATGTCAGAAAACTTCCAACTGCTAATAATTACACAAAGGTGCAGTGTCTGGTTTTCCATCAACTGTGACCTTGCACATTGCTCTATGAATGCTATTTTAGACAACTTAAAAGAAAAGTAAACCTTCTGCACATGTGCCAATGCAGACATGCATATTCAGTGTTACAGCTGGGTTACTGACAGAGAACCAACCACATTCTCCTCACCGCTATCAGGAGAGCACTTGTCAGGCAAGTTCAAGTCAGACTACAGGATCTGCAAGTGTCTGAAGACAGCTGTTCTAGAAGCTAACTGGAAAAATAGTACCTCATGAAGACAGGCTACATATGCCCAAAGAACAAAAATCCTTGAAGAATATTCAGCGTTTAAAGGAAAAGCATTCACAAGTTTGTATTTAATAAAGCAAACAAAACTGAAAACTACATTTCTGAGAGATGGTTCATTTTGATGAACAGCTGGGAAGAGAGAATGACACATCATCTTTTAAAGACCAGGAGATATGAACCTTGAGAAAGCTTGGAAATCAATGTTGTGGCTTCACAGAAGACTTGGAAGACGTTCAGAGCAGTCGAGAAAATTCTTAACAGACAGAAATTGCTCCTACCCGATTCAGTGTCTATGAAACAAGTGTTAATTTTTTTTTTACAGAGAAGTGCCATCAATACATAACAGGAAAGCGAGCAAATAAGTACAATTATTTTTTAGGAATGCATTTTAAACCAAAAAGGTACTCTTTTAATTCTGTAATATAAAAAGATCAAGACCAAACCTGTGAAACTCGTATCTAAAGTCATATTTAAGTATCTGCCTTAGCAACTGAATTCCAGCTACAGCTCCACCGATTTCAGTGGGAACTTACTGGTTCTAAAAATGTTAGACCATCTGGTAGACAGCTTAGAAAAAGAGAACAGCAGCAGTATCTTGATAGACTCAGTAAACATATTAGCATGTAAAAGTTTTAAAATTCTGCTCCATAAGTGGATGTTGTAGCCTCTACCCCTCTGAGCTGCCCTAGCCACATTCCTGCTAGTACCACCACAGCACGTCCAGCGCCAAGCGCACTTACAGCACATGGAGACACCAGTATAGAAACACTAACCAACTTTTCTCTGACAAAGACACACTCATGTGCACTCAAATGAGAACAGGGATAAACTGGTGGACAATTCCAAAGCCATAGTAATGATTCGACTTTGCAGGCCTGGTTTTGTACTCCTCCTTAACTCTGGGTTGTCAATTCAGAAGGCAAGAGCTTGTAGTTAAATGCGCAAATGAGAGATGGATTCATTTTTGCTGCCAGGGTCAACCTGTAGTCATAGCAACAGGCATAACAGGATGAAGAACAGAACAGTTCATAACAGGATCAAGAAATGGGACTGTTTATTAGACCAAGAATGGGAAACAGCATCACAGAACTGATTTTTGATTTAAGAAACTTCCTTAAAACTTAACTCTCTTTGAGAAAGCAATATAAGAAGAAAAGTTATGGGGAAGCAAAATCAGCTGAGTTCAAAGCCAAGCATAAGAGGGCTGAAATATGAAAGTGTGAAGTCTTCAAATTTTAAATATAATTATTAAAAGTTAGTTAATGCGTTTAAAACATCGGTAGCAAAGAAAGAGGGACTGCTAACTCTTTATCTCTTGTCCTTCTTGTAGAAGTTGCCTTCAGAGTTGATTTTTCCCAAGAGCTACTCTCCAGGAAAGAGACCTTCCTAACAAACTACTGCACAGCAGCAAAGCTGGAGGAGAGAAGAGATTCAGTTTGTCTTGTAAATATAAGAAGTTGTTTAACCCATATCTAAAAGGATGGCTTAACAACCAACCATAACTTTCCAAAAGAAAAATGAAGTAAAAATGTGTATTTTTAGGTAATCTGGTAAAATATGAACAGTTTACATGAACTGAGTCATTAAAAAAAAGCAATTTTTTTCCCCATTAACAGTCATGAGCATTAGAACAGTTGTATTTTTAGATACTGTGTATGTCTTGATACATTTCTGAAAGACTGCCTTAAAAAAATTTATCATATTCAAAACACTACATCAAGCTAATTCCAAATTATAAATATAGACCAGCATAGTTTGCCTTCTTGTATTAGCAACCACGTACATAAAATACTGTAAACAAATACTTACTGTACCATGGGAAATTGTAAGAAAACCATTTTTAACTGAGCACTTCCTTTTCTGCCACACTTTTCTGATTCTGGTTTAAAGCAAGAGGGAGGAAAAAAAAAAGTGACTCAGTTTTCAGTTTTTAATGTATTTAGCATTACATTGCTTCAGCTCTTAGGACCTAAATCTTTTTTTCAGTAGAATCCAGAAGTACTTACCCATCACTTTTCTTATATAGACTACCATTTCGTTCAGTGCCATGTTCCTTGTTTCCCTGAGGCTGATGTAAACTGTAAGTTGTACTCTGACGAATCTGAGAATCCTGAAATGCACAGAACAGAAATGTGTAATGCATTCCACACTTTCAACCAAAACATCCCACCTATTAACGAGCTTCAGTGCCTTTCCTTCCTGTTCTAATCTTAAAGGCCAAATGAAGCACTTATTTCCTCCTCAATGAGAGAAAACAAGATCCATTTCTTTTCTCAGAGGGCACAAAAACTGTTTCAGAGGTAGCAATTTCCAGCACCTGCCAAAATCCTCTCATTCGCTTTTCTTTAGCTTTACCTTAATAGATAGGGGGTTTAACCCAAATATTAATTAAGCAGTGGGCTTTCCAACTCATGCACACACTGCTGTGTATAAACACTAAAGATTATTATCTGCAATTCCTAATGCATTCTTCTACTGTAAAATATTACATACATAGATTTGAAGAAGTGGTTTTCCTTGTGGCAACCGAGTCAAGTTATTCTCTGAAAAGTAGAAGAGACCTCCTGGAAACATAATTCAGGAGGCACACAGGAAAACCGAAAAGTTATTTCTGTAAGAATAATAATTTAAACCAAAATATTTTGAACAAAGTAGAATTCTGGGACAGGAAGTGACAAGGATTAACTGAACCCTTCTCACTGCTCTCAGAACCACCCAGGTCAGAGGCAGGACCCACTGCTGCAAGAGTCCATGTTCTTAAAAGATAAGAACATGATCATGAGGAATTGGATCTGTCGTATTATATTGGCAGCATTAACATGGTGGGATGGACTTTTCAATGCACACGATGGCTAGTACTTATATTTATTGTCTTCTTTTATTACTATTTCTGCTCTATGGACATAATACACCTCTTATGTGTTATCTATGGCAGAAAATCAAAGTATAGCAAGGAAAAAACCCACAAAGGAAGCAGTTTACTTAAATGACTGAGCAATTCTAAGCAAAAACCTAAGAGCTATTAAGAAATAAACTTACTAATTTGATAAAAAAAAAATCTCTTCAGCTAAAAAGATGAGATTTTGTGTCTCAGATATACTAGGAGCACAATCACAAGACATATAATTTAGTGTTTATAATTCAGAGTGTACATGTGGTAAAATAAAATATAGTGACCTTAAATGTATGAATTGAGAAGATAGTTTCTAACTATAATTAGCTTTAGACACTTTATTAGCCTAAGTTTAAGACACTTCTGGACATGAATGGGGGAAAAGACCAGCTAAAACCAAAAACAAACTTGGATTGTGCCTTTCCCCAGAGAATGCCAGCTCAGACGAAAAGCTGCTCCTTTATGAGCTCCAGAGACACATTCTTCTACCAAAGCTACTAATGCAGCCAAAGCTGTTCAGGATCCTCCTCAACAGTAGTGGCAACACCTGACGAGCCCAAAACATGCTAGTAGGGACAGAGCTACCATCTGTACTTGGGACTCCACACCTCCAGGCTGCAGGATTTCAGGCTCACCCCAAATACATATACAGTGCTTGAGCTCAGTGGTCCTGAGAACCGTGCACTAAGCTCAAGGCAGGTGGCAGGACTCCTTGGTGCTCCTTTTCAGCAGAAGAAACTTGTGTCCACTTTCCTGTCTCTCAGCTAGTAATCTAGGAAGCCAAAAGCATCCCTTTAGATTTAAACCAGTCTGTTTATTTTTCCTCTCCAGCCTGCTTATACAGAAGTCTTTGCTTTTTCACTCTGGCTGCTCATCATAAAACCAGCATAACATTTAAAAAGAATTCTTGTCACTGATTAAGAACTGCTGCATGCATAAATTTAGTGACTTCTGAAGAAAATCTGATCTGACAGTGCCTATTGTGTCCTACCAATGCCTTGGTCTCTGCCTCCCATTACTCAGTGAGGGAACTCCACTCCCAAGAAGATTACAGGCCTTACAGGAAATTAATTTTAGTTCTCCACATCCTCAATTATGTAAAGATTCCAGATGACTTCCAACACCTGCCTGTGGCACTATTCCCATTACTTAAGACTGTGCTGCTACTTTTTGTGGAATTATTTTCTGCTGCATTTTGGCTACCTCCCCTCCCTAGCTGTTGTTTAAGCTCAGCTGCTGTGTTTGGTCAAACTGGCAAGCCAATAACACAAGCTTCCTGCCTGATTTCAACCGGAAAGGAAGCTGCTGTAGCTGACGTGTATTTCCACACATTCATTATTACAAACAGCATCTTTAAAAAATGTTAATAGTATTTCGTGAGAGGGAGTGAAGGACAGGACAAGGAGATTTTCAGTTTTAAATTCAGGCCATGCCCAAATCAACAGTGTCCAACATGATTGCAAGACGATGATTTTCCACACCTCTCTGACAAGAATGTCATGGCTTTGATCTATCTCCTAATAGACGGGATGCCATACCACAAATTACCATCCCAATTAACATCCTCCCGGGCAATTTCAGCACTCTTTTTCCACACACAGGCTCTCCAAAAGATCTTCCCTTATTTCTGGTTTGCGCATTGCACATAACGGCTACAAATCACAGATTACGGGGTCAGACCCCAGGGCCTCATTGGAGGAGCAGGAACAATGTATGTTTCCTATGGGAAGAAACGGGCCACTGCAGGATATAGGACATACCTAGCACAGAGTACTGTCATTTGAAATACCTCTTGAACATTACAAGATCAGAACAGACTGAAAAACATAGGCTAAGAAGCTGAATTTTATATGCTTTATCAGCTTTGAAATTTGGATAGGCATTAAAAAAAAGAGAGAGAGAGAGTCATTTCATTGCAGCGTGTTTATCATGAATCACTTTACTGACCATAAAGACATTAGAAATGATCTCTTATAAAGACCAACCAACTTCTAACACAACCTGAATAGTGTAACTAAAAATGAAAGAAATATGAAAACAGTATTCTGTAAAGATGGTCTGTGGCTACTGATAAGAGGGATTCTAAAAACCTATTTATCAGCCCCACTATTTGAACACAACAGAACTTTCCATAGAAAGTGCTTTAACTTACACACAGCAAGTTTTGGCTAGCCATTCCACAGCTCCCAAGGAGCAGGATTTTACACTGGCCGGATCATCTCTGTGCATAAAGCTGCCAAAAAGCCCTTCCAGCTCTCCGTGAGCCTGAGCTTCTCTTGCATTTGCAGAACCATTGCCAAGAGGATGTTTCAGAGATCCATCCCTCATCTATTACAGCCCCACAGAGCCTCCAACTGATGTATCTGCCAGAACCCCCTGCAGGCAGCCTCTTCTATAGCACAGCTACCATCATTTTTGTCAAGAAACAAAATTTATCCTATTTTGCAGCAGCCTAAACAGACTATAGGTTCTACCAAACATGTAGAAGAAGAAGAAGTAAATCTGAACACTACAGGGAGGCTACCTTCAGAGGGGACACAGGAGAAATGAAGGCAATATGACTCTAAAGCTGACTTTGAAACTTGTGGGAGCTCTACACTTTGAAAAACAGGAGTTGAAAAATTAGAGGTGTACACACAATGAGGTTTCAAAAACTTTCAGTGCAAACCAGGTTTGAGGAAGTTTTGTGCAGGAGGAAACTATGTACAGAGGCACAGCCAAAAAGGTTCACTATGAGCATTTGTGTCTTTTTTTCTATAAACAACAGCAACAATACTTGTCAATGTTCTATTATTTTGTACATGTATTAGTATTTAATCCATTTTAATTAACAATATATATCTCTTCAAAATCTTGCAAGAACATCAAGTCAAGCAACTGGATTTAATTTCCAAAAAGCAGTAAAAAGAATTCACCAATTTGTCTTGCAGCAATTTGCTTTCCCAAAACCAAACTTTTTTTTTTTTTTTTTTTTTTTTTGGGTAATGCAACAAATAGAAGAGGAGGAAAAAAAGAACCTGTCTTTTCATACCAACAAAAAAAAAGCTCAGAGAAAAAAATCCAGTTTCTTGAAATCTGAATGGAAATCATGCCAACTATTTTCATTAAAACATAGTAACACTTACTCTCCTAGACTTCGGTCACAAAATGTAAATGCATTTCAGGAAGGAAAAAGAAATCAGTTATAGTAAAGGAAATTGCAGTGCAACAAGAATAATATTAGTGGGTTGTACAGTAATTATACCAGGATTGTTTGGCATCCCACTGATTAATTGATGTCTTCAAAACACTTAAAAATCATTATAGTACTTTTTATTCTCTGCAGGTAAGTATCTATATCTAAATTTGTAGAATTAATAAATAAGGATTTTTTTAAAAGCACTTTTTACACCTGTATTTTCAATGCAACAAGAACAGTACAAGTAATAAAGTTATGTGTATTGTTATATTTCTCAATCTGTGAAAAGATGTGTGTTCGCCACATCTTCCGTCTACATTTAGTATCACTCTCACTGATAAACAGTTAAACAGAGAAGAAACATTCTATTACCTCTCTTGAACAAACTGCTGAATAAAATGGGAAGCCTACTAATACACCCTAAATAACAAAGACTCCTTACTGAGAGTGGGCAATAAATGGTGAATCCAAAGTAGTCTTCATTTCCACTAGGAATGATGTCTCATCCCACAGAGCTCAAATTTGGAAATTTTTAGCAAATGCACCATCAGTGAGTCCTAAATGCAAGGCAGAACCCAAGAAAGTGCCTGCAAACTTTATGGAACAGTACACATTGGTTGTTGTCACAAACTTCATGTGGTAACAAACAGCACCTCAAAGTGAAGAACATTTAAAACTGTTTGAGTAATAGAAAGGTCTGGGTTGGAAGGGACCTTTAAATACCTAGTCCAATCCCCAGGCCACAGGCAGGAACATCCTTCACTAAATTACATTGCTCAACAATCACTATGTAGCCACTGGTAATAGCTAGGAGTGACCATAACCTTTATGAGAAGATAAAAGCAAGACCGGAAAAAAATCAAGGAAGTCTGAGCTCTACAGACTAAACTATTTCATTGTGATCCCTCTCAGAAAGAGAATCTGAAAAGGGGGGAGGGGATTCATTCATCACTTATTCACGGCCCAGCAGCCACCCAAAGGAAGCTGGCTGGCATTTATTTATATGAAGAGGAAGCACTAGCAATCTGAAACAAAAGTCGACCCAATATTTAGGATTAGATTATACAAAAGATGCTTGCTTCCAGATCAGAGTTCGCCAAACAGCTATTCCAGAATTCTCTAAATCTAACAGTAATCACAACCAAAACTCAAAAAAACCTTATTTGTTAGATTGTCAAACTGACCCAGCTCTTGCATGTTTGAAAACTGGTATCTTGCAGCAGAATAGAAAATTTAATTGTCATTTTTTGCCAATGAAGACAACAGATGTTTCGGGATCTGAAGTTTGGTTTTAGATAATCTTGATAAAGTATACAATATTATCGTGAGATAAGACTGTACTCATTGGGTCTCCTCAATACCTCCGAAGTTCTTCCATTCTCACTTTGAGCAACACAGACACCACTATCTTTCAGTTTACACAGTCCACCATCTGCAGTATATTGCAATATTGGTAACAAAAAGAAATTATTTTGCGCTGTCTCAATTTTTTTACTGTGGATTAACTTTAAAAAAACCTGCCTTTGTCAGAAACATTCAATATCAGCATCAAAAGAAAGATGAACAGACAAAAGAAATTAGATGGCTAATAAAAGTTAAAATAATTCTATTTCAAATACAAGCATTACATTAGAAGTAATTAAAATGAGTATTACAAAGTTAAACTACCTTATATGCTCACCTCTTTCTGATCAACCTGGAGTGCTGATTTTAAAATATCTCTAAGCTGGGTTAATTGTCTTCTTTCCTCATCTTGTGCTTGTTTAATCTTGAATGAAGAAAAACATAGGTTAAAAATAATATTATTGTTTCAACACAGTTCTTCCAAGCTCGCTACTTAATGGGTTCATTTTTTCTGAGACAAGTTCAGAAAGAATGAAAAGACAAACAGAAAAGATAATGTGATGAGTTTATTTTCCTTTACATCTTCAGAAAACCTGATAATGGCTAGGACGTTGCTGGGTTAAGACTTTGATATTGCCTCACACCATTCTTGCTTCCTTGTGTTTAATTTGAAACCATGTTATTTTTTACTTAATCAGTAAACATATTGGAGCAAAAGCTCTTTTCCTAACATTTTATACAGTGGGTTCTTGAACTGAAACAAAGGCTTCTGGATAAGATATTAAAACTAAATTTTACTCAAAAATCTACTCAGTTTTAAAATGCTGACTATTAAATTCAGCCAACCTGAACCAAAATCATCACAGTTTTACCGTAAAAAACTAAGTTTACAACACAAATGTGAAAGGTTGCTACTCACTGTATAAAGATCTGTTGAGAGTGTCTCAATTGAAGGTTTGAGACTTTCAACTGCTTTTAACCCATCCTGAAAGAAACTTAAAAAGAAAAAAAAAAGCAAACAGTTACTAAATTTTACTCCATATATTTTGTTTAAAATGTTGCCAAAGAAAGATGTGCATATTATTATGCCATGTCATAAATTTCAAAACATTAAACATTTATTTTTTATGCGTCTTTGATCCACCTCTTTATTTCCACCAGTTTATTCTAATGTGCAAAATCCCCAATTAAATTCAGAACTGCCACAATCCACCACCACATAAATTTTCCCCATTCTCATTTCAAATTCAGGTTCTCATTCCACTTTTGAAGGGCCAGAACAAGTAAGACTCATTTGAAGAATGGCAAAAACTCTAATAGATATAAAATAATGGTGACTTCTTGGAGCCAAATAATTTAATGTCTACTGCAATCTCCCTACTAAAAGCAAAACCCTTTTGTCTCCCAACCTATATACAAACTAAGTATATTACATCTTATGTATCATATGTATTTTTGTATTGGCATAGCAATGTTATCTATGCCAACTATTATAGCTCTTTAAAAGAAAAAGAGATTTAAAAAATGAATTTGAAGAAACAACAACCACACGCACATTTGATTAAAAATCACAGAAAATATTTTCACTTTGGGAAGCAGACACGAAAGTGACAACACAATGCTGCATTTATATTGTTGAAATCTTATTAAAGGGACAGAACACATGAATGACGTAGCACAATCGAAATTGATTGTAAAAGCAACATAGGGAAACATATAGGGAAAAAACCTACATAGATGTGGATTGGTCTTTTAAGATCAAAAATTCCTGATTTGAGCAGGTTAACAGCAACTTTTCAAGTTCATAGCTGTGTCTTTATTGATGCATTATTGATCCATAAGACTACCATAAAAAAGTACATCATTCTAATGAGAGCTTTGTGTTTTAATACTGAGTCCTCTAATTAATTAGAAACAGAGTGATTCTTTCAATATAGTTTTATCCCACTGCTTATGCAATTCATTTTTCTTGAGCACAGAATTAATTTAGATCATTGCTAGATCACTCAAAAAAGCCTGTCAGAACTAACAGAACACTAACTAATAGACCAAACTAATAGCTCTACTTCAAGAGTAGTTTATGAAATGTGCCAATTTACTGTGCATCACTCCTTTGGAAGAGACAATTATATTCTACGGGACTAGCTCAACCTCATTACATGTTTTGGAAGACAGCAGCAAACAAAATGACCGATCTACGACAACAGCAATTTGGGAAAAAAAATCAGCGAGAATAGTTGAATCTTAAGATCTATTTTGAAAAATCTAGAAAAGTGTTATGATGATGTCAAAAGTTTAAAACAAAACATTGTTCTAGTTACTGTACGGATAATAAAGAAAACTAAAACATACTTGCACTGGGCATGGAAATACTTGATCAAGTTCTGAAGCAAGTCCACTCCTTTTTTAATCTTGATTTCATTGACTTTCAGCAGGTACTGTTAAAACAGTAATTCACAAAATAAGTTAACTATTACTGTGACAGTATTTTTAATGTATTTTACTTTCAGTTATATTTCAACAAGCTTTAACAGTCACAGATTGAGAAGACCTAACAGAGAATGCATTAGTGACTTCAAGGGTTCATTATACAAAAGCAATTTTTGTCATTACTGATTTTTCATACTCTGTGGGATACTTTGCTGTGATTAGTTCACAATTTTAGAACATGCTTCATGGCTCCTAGCGGAAGCCTGCGTTAAAGAAAGCATAAAGGGGTTTGCGTGGTAAATTTAGGGACCCGTTCTTAGCCCTAGCAGCCCACCTAGATACCCATCTCACTAGTTGTTAAATTCATTGCTGAATACATGTCAGTAAGGAAGAAAGCAGTTTACTCAGAAGTGAGGGATAATTTTAACCATTTTTAAAATCTGTCTTCTGATTTTAATGTTTCCTTTACCAATTCCTTATACATGGTAATTACAGCAAATTAGTTTAGGAGGATAGTTTAAAAATCTACTGTCAGGCTAAAAAAAAAAAAAAAAAATTGTAATTAGTGTCCTTTTGCATTAGGCACAATCAAAGTCCACATTAAGTGACAGCTGCTCCCCTGAATGCCACAACACAAAAGATGTTAGCCATGCAAGCAGAAGTAAGATTGACCAAATATTTACACGAGTCCTTAACTCCTGTAAATTAGTTTTTAATGACAATTTTTAACCCCTGCTTAGACACTGACCTCCAAGGAAAGGAATGAATGCCTTCTTTGCAATGCTCTAATACATTTGGTTTCCCCTTGCCAGCAGTACATCCTAAATGTTTTAAGCCCACTAAAACAAAGCAGTACCTAAGTGCCAGCTTTCCATGCTGCAGCTTTTTATGCTGGTTCAGATGAACAGATTATTCATCTAAATATAGACATGTGCACTAGTATTTAGTTAGAAGAATCACCAGGCTAGCTCCTGTAAATTTAAAGTTGAGCTCTAGACACCTGGTATTCAGTTCACTTTCACAATTATGGAGAACTAGCCTGTACTTATGATACAACTTCAGTATGTCTGAATATTCTAGTTCTAATACACTAACAAAACCAAAATGAAGTCCCCATTTATGACTACTAGCCAGCAACTTCCTTATGTTTTTTAGGTACTCAAATCCTTTCACCAGTTTTGAGTACTTGACTCCATATCAGAGTATGAAGTCTTTCTGATCAGTATCAGTGCATGCAGTTATTAAAAGGGACAACTGCTGATAAGCTACGTTGGCAAATGTGGCAAATTAGCTCTAATCATCATATTAAAAATAGAAGAACACCGAAGCCCACACCCATGGTCTATCTTTGAGCTGTGATTGTTCTTTCTATGTGTTGAATTCCTGACTATGGAACCTGACACATCCTTAAACGAATCAAACCAAAAATACTCACATTTAACATACTTCAAAATCACAACATTTTCAAAGTAGAAACATTCTGAAACGTTTTGAAAGACAACTAGATTCCATCCTTAGCGCTTTTTTTTTTCAGCACCAGCCCAACCATGTGCTAGACCGGAGTCTCTCCTCATAATAACATAACAGCTGTCAGCATAGGGAAAAATTCAGAGAATGATCTAGGGCTTTAAATAACTTATAACGAGGTAATAGTGCAAAGTCTTATCGATTATCATCTCTTAATGTTTAATTGAGCTTTGCATTATTTATTTATTCATTCTACAATTTACGTGTTAAGTGAAATTAGAAGAGATCCAAACTCCCTGCAAAGTTAGCACATCAGGATATAAAAAAAAAAAAGTGTTTTAATATTTGGAGTCCACTAATAACTTGGCATTTCCCTTTAACATCATAGTTGCCATTAAACAATTGTGGTTTTCAAAATTTTCTTTCATATATTAGCAGAACAATATTAATTTCATATTAAATCTTACCTCACACATCTGTAACTGGAAGAACCTTCTTTCTTTCTCCATCTCTTCTGCAATCTCAGCTCCACTTATTTCTGTACGGATCATCCCGTGCAGCTTAGCATGCTCTTTTTTCTCTTTCTCTATTTTTGTACTGTAAGGCAAAAAAATCAGTCAATGAAGTGAGAAATCCACAGCCTCTTAGGAAATCTGATTATTCACAAAGTCTACTGACAGATGCAGACTCAGACTCTTGAGGCTTTGCATATGACTTACTTCCAGATGACATTTCATTTGAAATTTGACAATGACTAAAGATCACTAATGACATACAGTAGCTGAAATCTAATTCAATCATCTGTTAGAATAATGTCCTGACAGATATTGCAAAAGAAGATACTGAGAGGAAGCTACTAAGTTCTTGCATTGAAGAAAAAAAAATATCCAGAAACCAAATAATGAATTTTAATTTAAATGTAGGGAGATGTTTAATCCCAACTGACCAAACACTGGTTAACAGGGTTCAGTTATGTCATCAGATTTGAGTCTTGCCTGTCATCAAGTCATCTTCTATATATACAGGGCTCCCAAAGCCAAAATCACAGTTGCCATCTCTACTTGCTACTGAGCCAGTTGGCACTGGGAACGTCGGCCAGCCGGCTGTGTTGCAGACTTCAAAGTCTGCTAGACCAGCTGTCCTAATTCCCTAAAAGTTTCCATGAACATTTTCCAAGAGCTCTGAATAAAACAGGTTCTCCAGCAGAATATAAATGAATAACCAATGTCTGCTACGCGGCATAACTCCCCTAAGCACACTTGTGTTTATTACAGCTATTCTCCATATTACTCCTAAAGGCAACAACATAATTGTGCTACCCAGTTAGACAAACCTGATATGAAAAAAGACATTAATAAAAGAAAATACATGAAGGTGTTTACGTTTTGGTGGAAGACCTTTAGTTTGCGAATTGCACAGTTTAGAAGCTGAAATGTGCAGAAAGAGCTTCCTGAGGAAACGCTATCCTGCTTTTGAACAAGAGGAAGCATTACACAGGAATACAGGAAGCAGATGAGAAGAACAAATAACACAGGCACTGTCGTACCTCCTCTTGGGCAGTCAAGTGTCTCTCAGCCCTCTCTCTGAAAAGATGACATGTCTCAAGTGCTCTCTTAACCTGATGTTAACATTACACGAACAGCTTATGTGAAAGTGTCCTAGATGGTCTAAGGACTTCCAGTCAACAACATATTCTGTACTTCTCAAGAATGAGGAGCTGCCCCTTGTTACACCTCAAGCAGGCAGGGAAAACTAGAATTAATCCCATTAATCCCATCTCACAACATTTCCACAAGGAAACATTTTGAACAGCAATTCAAAAAGCACCACTGCGCTCTGGGTACTGGCAAGGCAGCGCAGCATCCCAGCAGGCAGCACATCTCGCCAGCTCCGTGCTCTTCCTCAGCCCATCATGTCCTGCCAGAAGCTGACAGGCTAAATATTCTGAGAACCTTCACTCGCTTGAATAAAAAGTCGATTCCAGAACATTCTGTTTTCATCAAAAATAAGTCTGTACTCTTACCCGGTTACTGCCAATGATGCAATTTTGTAGCAACAGAATAGAGAGTCCAAACACAAAAATCAACTGAGTATCAATCATGAACAAGGAAGATAAGGCATTCACAGAAAGTTACAAACACGCAACTCCTTGCGTGTGGAGAGTGCACACACTCTGTATCATTATTATATCATACTTGATAGTTCTAAAAAAGTTGAACCTCAGAGCAAAGACCCAGGTCAGTTTTAGTTCTTTCAGTTTCCACATTAATCTAACAATTTACAAGGCCAGAGAATTCACTGAAATGTGAGTCGAGTCTAACAACGCAACAGCAATTGATAGTTACATTTTCATTGTTTACAGAGAACAATACTTCAATGCAGCCACCTCTACAATTTTCAGAGCTTATTAGCATAAGCCAGTTAAACCAAAAGACAACTAATACTGCCAGAGTCAAACATGCACAATATTACAGCATACATTGCTTTAAGAAATTTAATTCCTTTTAAAGAAAGAGCTAGCTTTTGGCGAAAGAGTCCTTCCTTCTCATTAAAGGATAAATCATACTCCACAGGAAAAAAGTAGTTAAACCAAGACTAAAGCATAAGAACATCTACCATACCAAGTAATTCAGACAAATAAGACATCCATGAAGCTGTTTTCTGAAGCTCCAGGCTCCATGGCTTCATAAACTTCAGAGATGCTTTACAAAAAAGCCACACCATCTCTTGGTCACAAATACCAGAGATGTATGACAGTGCACTTCCCGTTTGCATTTTCCTCATTATTTATGCTTTTAGTCTCTACCTACATTTTCATCTTTGTAATCCTGAATTTATCATGTTGTTTTGCTACTTCCTGTTTGACTGATACTACAGAACACTTTGTTTCTAGGGAAACAAAGAAACTACATAAAACAGTGTTGCAGTGATTTCTTCTCAGTGCTCCAGTTTGGCTGTTTCCTACACAAATCCAAGGGTCAACTCAGCTTCAGGTGCCACTCTGCTGTGACAGTAACCGAATCCTTCTGGCAAAGGCAGTTCTACAATGTACCACTGTGGGATTCCAAATGTTGCAGGGTATTCAGGTTTTCCAGGCAGATCAACTATGCAAAATTATTAAGAAAATTAGAAAAAACTCTAGAAAAATCCTCTAGGAGCAATAAATAAGCAAGCGTTTTGTAAAGCTGGTGTTTTTGAAGCTCGTGCAACTGATATCACGTATATAGACTTTGCTGACTAAGATTAAGATCTGAGCACACTTCAGTCCATTTACAATGCAGCTGCACATGACTAACACAGAGCGAGCTCAGATTCGTGTAACAGACAAGTAAAGTTGAAAGACACGATGAAGAATTACTACAACAGAAAAGTTGATCAGACACAAAATAAATGGCCTTGCCCATTCAGTTTCCACTATATAACTATTTTTACAGCTCCAATGTGAAAATCAACTGTTTTTTTCAGTATGAATTGTAATTTGTATTTCAAAGAAATCAATTTTGTCATACACAACATGGTATAAATAATCATCAAAGTAGGCATTTTTATTTTTTTAAACTTTAAAAAGGACAGGACCTATTTTACTCTTTAATGCACCAAAGACTGATACCTTTTTTCAGCCAGTGAGCAAGGGTAAACAACTAGAGCAGCCTGTGTGCATGCAGCAGCAGCAAACTGGCTGCCTGGACAGCAACTCTGTCCTTCTTCCTCTGCTTCTCCATGGAGCAGGAACCCAGGCTGAGTTTGGGTACGTGCAGGAGAAGTTGCACAGGCTGGGAATAGGACCTGGAAGGCACAGATGTGAATGGGGAGCGCTCTGGAAAATGATGTGCTTCCTAGGGCTATTTTGTTTGACAAAGTAATATAACATATTTTCATTTCAAGTATTCTTTTTTTTTGTCTAGTCTTCCTTTTCAGCCTGACTGTCCAACTTCAGTTCTGACATCCTAGCCTTTCAGTGAAAGAGCTATATTTTTGCCTACGATCTGTCAAGGTTGACAGTAAAGCATGACTCTCCTGCTTATCACCCATGTCCTGAACAGAGAAGTCATCTTTTCCCTTTGGAAACAACAAAAGCTTTTCTTCACTCATCCTGCATGGGAGGATGAGGGAGAACATGGGAGAGTAGCAAAATATGTCCAGATCTTTCCAGTATTTCATCCATAATATCTGCAGATCCTTTCAAAGCTTTTTTCCATTTAATTTGCAGGTATTCTCTTTCAAAATAAAAATACTTAGTATGAAATCTCAGCCTCAAATCACCATATTGTAGATGGTTTTTACCTGGACTTTACTAAAGCCTCTGACACTATTTCCCATAGCACTCTCTATGAAAAGCCAGCTGCTCATACAACTGGCTTTTCTTTCAGTTACTGGGGTAGCTGGAAAGCTGCCCAATAGAAAAGGACCTCAGGGTGCTGGTCGACAGCCAGCTGAATATGAGCCAGCAGTGTGCCTAGAGGGCCAAGAAGGCCAACAGTATCCAAGCCTGCATCAGGAACAGCGTGGCCAACAGGACAGCAGAAGCGATTGTCTCTCTGGGCCCTGGCAAGGCTGCACCTTGAGTAACATGTTCAGTTTTGGGCCTCTCATTACAAGAACGACATTGAAGTTCACAGAAGGGCAATGAAGCTGGTGAAGGGTCTAGAGCACAAGTGCTATGAGGAGCAGCTGAGGGAACTGAGGTCATTTAGTCTGCAGAAAAGGAATCTGAGGGGGACCTTACTGCTCCCTTCAGCTACCTGAAAGGAAGTTGTAACAAGGTGGGAGTCAATCTCTTCTCCCAAGTAACAAGCAGCAAGACAAGAGGAAACGGCCTCAAGTTGTGCCAAGGTTGGATATTAGGAAGAATTTCTTCACTGAAAGAGCCATCCAGCACTGGAACAGGTTGCCCAGAGAAGTAGTTGATTCACCATCCCCGGCGGTATGTGTAGACGTGGTACTTAGGGAAATGGTTTAGTGGTGGACTTGGCAGTGCTAGGTTAACAGTTAGACTTGATGATCTTGAAGGTCTTTTCCAATGTCTGTGAATCTATTATTCTATTCTATATTAAAGCTACCTCAGTTAGCACTTTCATTCTATGCCAGCTTTCAAGATGTGACCTTTGCTTTGTCTCATGTACATGTTTTAAAAGGAAATGTGGCAGGAATACCTATGATCTATGAATATAAATGATCTTCTGAGTCAAGTTAGAGCTCTGAAGAAGCAATTTGCTCATTTTTCAGATGAATTTTTTAGATATTGTTTTAAAAGTTACTTTACCCAACTGGAAACATCATCCCTTAATCAAATAGTTGTGCAAACCTCCTTCCAGGAGACTGTAGAATTTGTTCATTCTTCCATTGACTTCAAATGGTTCAGAAACAAATCATTAATGATAGTTATATCCAGATATGAGTGCCTATATTTCTGCACAGTAATATAATGCACCTCAGCCTACTGCCCTGATTTTATAATCCCATAAGCACATTCAAACAACTTGTTCTCTTCACACAGTTGTGCATAACAGACCTCATGCACAGTTTTTAAAAGGAGAATGTCAAAGAAGGAGGGGGAGCCAGGCTTCCCAGGAAAAGCTTGTTTTCATTAATCATTTACGTTTCATAGCATTAACACACTTACTTGCTGAGGAATTCTGAAGATAATACATATTTACAGGCCTAAAAGTAAGACACCTTTATTAAAAAAATTAGTATTTCCTTCTTTTCAGAAAGACAGGTTTATGACTGGAATACTCTTCAGCTAAAAAAAAATAGGAGTAAATAATATGCTTCAGTAGGTTTATGCTTCTATTTCCTATGCAAAATTCATACAGTGTCTTTACCTCAAAATCTACCACAACAGGACCCATTACACTGAAGAATGTGGGTGAAATCTGGCTTGCTGCCTTGTTGAATATGGTCTGCCTGCTGGGAGAATGAGCAGTTCTCATGACATGTGTACTCCTTCCCCATATGCTCCCCCGGCGTGTCTGCCATTAGTGTTTAAGTACATGGGGGAAAGCAACTGCCTCATAACAAAAAGAGCCCAGTCTGCACTGGTTCTCCTCAAAGGACACAGACAGACTCATACCGCTGCAGTGCTGTAGCAGCAACATCGTCCAGTTCTTACACGGGAAACAAAGGCTGTAACTGAGGTTCTGCTTTTAACCGCTTTAAAGCTTTAAAAACATCTTCAAATCTTTATGGATTCAACTGAAGCATGTTAATGACTGATGGTGAGAAAAGATGAATTATTCATGAATGTCACCTCAGGATGTTTCCAATTTTTTGATGGAGGTAGGCTGGGATAAAACTATGGGGTTATTTGCTCCTCTTACTCCATTATACAAAAACAGTCCTGAGGTATAAAGAAAAATGGACCCAGCCTCCCTCAGTTACTTCAGCTAAGATGATCTTCTAAAAATACTCTGGGAAGTTATGTAGCTACAGGCTGAAGAAGTTGCACAATAATCAACATTCATGGATGGTGATCCAAGATTTCAAGAACAGATCTTAACGCCACTCTCCCAAACAAAACACAGCAATTTTTAAGCATACTTAATTACATACACAGCCTGAAGTAGCAGCTCAGAAATTGCTATGGGGAAAAAGGAAAACAAATGTTATTTCTGAATTAACTGAATTTCTTTTCAAATAGATAACACTTGGGTACATTAGCATCAGGTATGTCATCACAAAGCTGCAAGTAAAAGAGACAAGATACTGAGGCAAATAGGCTCCAGTTCTTCCTTATAAAGACAGTCTATCGAGACAGAAATCAGGATGAGGCACTGTCATTTCTACAGACTACAAAAATACCACTTTGATACCTGGCACTTAGCTTCTCAGGTCTGTACTTGTGACTAGGAAATGAAGATGAACGGTGTGATTTTAAGCAAATGATACAGAGTGAAACGCAGAGAAGCCCTGAAGGGTCTGTTAATCCGAAGGGAAAAGACACCCAAAAAAAAGAGGAATAGAAAGAGATATGCACATATTTGAAGATGTATCACCAGAAAAGATAGCTAACTATGCATAAACCTAGGGCTGGTTTTAGGCAGAGTCCAAACAAGCAGTCATCTAAGGTAAGAGATTGGAGAAGGCTGAGCAAACCTCTGGCTATCAACACCTACATCCACCATCCCATTTCTGGCAACACAAGCCATAGGTGACATGAGGTTAGCTCTCCCAGTCCCTCTGCCCATTTTGGTAAGGCAGAAACTGTGAAGATTACAACAGACAAATCCAATTCACAATTCTTGAGATGACTCAGTGTCTACCCACTGCTACAGATGACCAAAACGCACAGCTATAAGGAAGTTCAAATCCGTTTGGGACAGCCACAGAATCAAAACAGTTATTATCTCAAGAAACCTCAGTGGCATACATAATAGCAACCCAGAAAAATCCCACTGTTTTCTTATATCCAAAATTCAGTAGATGATAAAGCTGACCGGAACAGATTCAGGCTCAAATCAAAATTGTCACCCTAGCTTCAAAAAATCACCTCGTTAAACTTCCTGTATCTGATTCATAAAGACCAACGCTCGATAATGACAGCTGGCAACATCTCAATTTATCTGGAAACTGGTCATATGCACAAGAGGATCTGACAAATCCCACAGTCTTACTGCAGGGGCAGGAGCCGTGGAGAAGTTTCATTCTGAATTTAACTCAGCAGAACTATAGGAAATAGGTTTACTCCTTGGTAGAAGTGAGGCAGCTTGCACTGAAAACAGTATTCCCTAACTGCCAAACTTAAGCCACAATAAGTAATTTCTGCTATTGCAAAGTCATCACACACACACATACATACAAGATGTCCTTTGTTTGAAAGGGTTTTCCTGTACATAGAATTCCCAGGCTCGCTATCCCAAGCCTCAGACAGATGATCCTTTGGTCTTGATCAAAGTGAAGGAGTCCAACAGGCTAGACTAAGAGCTTTAAACTCTAGAATACTGATGTGGAGCTTTCATCTAAGCACTTAAAAAAACTAAAGCACACAGCAATTGTACTTTCCCATCTCCTGGAAATATCAGAGAAGATGGTAAGGGATCTGAAAGAATTGCTACCTTCAGTCTTTGCATGTTGAATAACCTGACACATAAACGGCTAAGAAATAAGCATTGTCAAAGAGGTGTGCTTTATTTGTTAGAAAATCTTGCAGAAACTACAGAGGTAACTTGGAAAGCGGTATCTCCTTACAGAGGAAAAAAGAACCTGTTTCAGATCAAAACCCAAGTGCATTATTTGAAAGCAAAGTCATATAACAGGCTTTCTGAAAGGATTGACAGTTAAAGGGGAAAAACCCCAAACCAACCTCATGATATTATACACACAACATGGGATTCAATCCCACACACAGAAAATAAACGTTAACGTCACATTTTCAGATCCTGAACGAACATACACAACATTTCCAAGTATCTACTGTCCTTAAACCAAATGAGAACCCCCAAATATACAGATTCAAATACATTTTCTATAGTACTTTTTAAGTACTTCTCAAGTACTTAACCTGGTCTGACCAAACTGAGGATCTAAGTACAAATCTTTACATCACTGCAACACACTCATCCTGGTGAATATTCTATCAGAAATTCTAAAAGCATTGGGGATCTCAGCCCAGTAGTAGCAGTGATCTTGGTATGTGTCCCAGCAACATACAAATGTATTTTAAATTCTGCACATAAATTTTCTGGGATGTCAGTATGAATGATTTACACATAAGTAAACAAGCTTTCAGGTCCAGCAATCAAGCACAGGTAGACAATAGCAGACTAAATTACAGGACTTTTCTTTATGGACCATCCTCAGAGATCAACTGCTGCCATAGGGTAATGGTTAGAAATCTTAATTACTCCAAAAGCCAATAACTGGCATGACACCAAATGAGATTTTCCACCAGTATTAACATCATGAAATACTGGAGCCATCACAATCTTCCAAGGATTCATTGTCAGACTGGAGTTTATCTCAACATTTCAGAACATCTTGTTATGAAAATCAAGCCAGAGTGAGGACAGTTTCAAAAACCAAAAGCCACTCGGGTCCTCCTCACAAACTGAGCCTAGAAAGCAGTAATTAGACCATTCTTTTTATTATTCACAAAAGGAGTAATAAAATTTTGCTAATTTGCTAAACTTGTTGCTTTCATGAGTAAACCACCTACAGTTTCTGAAGACTGTACATGACAGTGGGCACCACCACATAATCATTATAACTTTGTACAAGTTAAAAAAAAATAATTAAAAATAGTGCTAAGATTCTCAGCCAACCTAGGTGGCTGGGAATCTGCAAACTATTTATGTTAAAGAGTGTCATCATGTGACTCTTCTGGACCTCTTGTTGTTGGGCTGAATGTGCAACATAAGCCACAGTTGAGAAGACTCATAGGTATTCATTCACTTCAAGTGGACATACCCACTTGTCTCATACACAAGACACCTGCTAAGAGCATCCCACCTTGGAATGAAATGCAGAAAATATCCCCATCTTTAAATAAACCGCACTAACTAAATGTGGTTTAGCAAGGTTACCACATCAGTCTGGAATCGTGGGTTTTGGAATAGTAACAGCAAACAAACTCATACCCCTACGAGCCTTACCACCTCACAGCTAAGCGCCAAAGGTGCAGTATCAAAAAAGGTCTTCCTAGACATTTCTAGAGATGTCTGCATTGAGCATGGTCTCATACGATGCACTACAGCCAGAGACATTAAAGAGTCATTACAGGGTTTTAGGCTAACAAATCCAGAATTAAATCTCGACTTGCATATTCTTGACACTTGCAAATACTCAGGCATAAAGCATATAATTTCTTCTCTGCTCTTCTGACTGAAGAAACTTGCTAATTATAGTGAATTAGTCACTGATGAGGAAAAGAAAAAAAAACCACCAACAACAAATGCTTAAAAGGACATCAAGTACCATTATGTTGCTGCATTTTTGGTAGTTAAGAATGAAAACACAGAGTAGCTAACTTTCCCTTTTGTATAGTGGTGTCCTCCAAAAGTAAAGGAAAGACAAAAAGGAAGTGGACTTTCACATGTAGTAGATTACAGGATAGTAATATGGACACCATTAATTTTTTTAAAAAATTCCCAAATAAAGCAAAACTTTCTCAACTGAAGTGGAAGCATATGCAGTGGAAGAAAATGTACTGGGAAATTATGCTCGTGACTTGCAACTTCATTAAGGAAAGACGTCTACCACAGGCACTAACTGTTATGGCACACTAATATATATACACACACGGAAGACAGATTACTCACAAAGTAAGTTGGACGTTACAGAATTTGAAATAATTGTGTCTATGCACTTGCATTTTCACACAGCTCCAGGTTTTAATGAAAAAAAAAAAAAAAAGAAAAAAGGGAAAAAAAAAGAAGAACTAGAGAACTAGGACTTCTGTCTGGGACCTTAACATCTTAACATTAAATAATGACCTTCACAGATTTGAGTTACACTTCCCTTGTAAATAAGAGTTTAAAAGATACATACACTTTTGTTTCATAGTCCTTCCAAGCTTTATCAAAGGGTTTTTTCAGGTCCTGTCAAAAAAAAAAAAAAAAAAAAATTTTCTAAAAAAAAAAAAATTTNAAAAAAAAAAGTTATCTACATGAAAAATACTATGTTTCTAAGGATAACCCATCTTGGCATTTACAGCATCTACCAGAAACAGGGAGTCTACCCTTTCTTGAACAGCTCACCTGAGGATTGCACGAAAGGAATCTTGCACATAGGAAAAACAATCTTGTACACAGAATTAATACACTCACATTTTTAAAAGCATCTCTAGGACGCTTTTTATTACGCTTTTTAGAGCTTCCTTTTACTCCATAAAAGGCATCACCACATGTCATCCAAAGAGCACAGTATATAATTAATCCAATCCACTATTTTCTCATCATTCCATCTCTGGCTACACTGAAAGAAGCATCTGTCCCGAGGCTGTGCCATAGCCTTGGCTGATTTATCCCATCGAAGTTAAAGAAATCAATTTCTCACTGACTTAATGGGAACAGTACAGGCCATACGGCTCAACATAACTAATGCCGTGAGAATTTTGAAATATTTATGTTCCAAGTTTCTTTATTTTTTTCCCCTCTGAAAAAGCCAATTTGGATAAAACTATCTTAACAGGTTGTAAAATTATTTCCCTGATGTCTAAAAATGCAGCAGTTGAAATTCTGCTAGAGTTCAAGATATTAGCCAACTACAAAAAAACACCCCCACATTATTAACTGTCAGATACTAGAAATACTTTACAACTACAGATTAGGAACTAACTCTTACATGTCAGCTAGTTATTTCAACAATTTTGAAATTAATCAAAGCAGCATTTGATTGCTTTCTCAAGTCAGTAATATAGGGCAAACATCATATTGTAATAAATGTACGTTTTCTGACGTAGAAAAAGAAACGAATAGGAGGCCTGAGATATGGTAAGCAAGCAGCACAAAGATAATAAGCCTATCTTACTAAATAATGTCTTTATCCTCCAGTAATTTACAGAGACCATTTTTAGTCTATGCACATTTTTTTTCTTCCTTCAATGTCTTAGAACAATAGCTGCCAGCCACTTCCTGTTTGCTCAGTAGTAAACGAAGCATAAGCCAAATAAGTTTGTTGGCCATAGGCTCTGAAATTTATTATAAACATATCATCATTTCAGTCCCAAGTTATTATTATTTCAAATACGAAATACCCTCAGGGCACAAACAGATCCCAGCTTTGTTAAGATAGCTCATGCAGTCTAATGTGTCTTTCTTAATAGTCTGTATAGATCCAGGTAAAGTTTAGAATGCTAAAGATATTAATAATAATCCTTTAAAATAAAGTACTACCCCCTCTAAGTAAAGTAAGCTAAGTAAATATCTAAATTTTTATACCTCTTCCTCTGTTGCCTTCAGGGCTGCTTTTAAAGCTTCTCAAATGTTGCTTTGTATACATAATCAAGAACATACTGTATGTGAACTACAAACAGAAGGCATGATTCGATTCACAAGGAAAAAATAAATCTCTTGTTTATTAAGCTAATACGTTACTTTAGTACCCCATACTTTCCACAAAATAATATGCTAGCTAAATGTATTTATGTATCAACAACAATTTGTATGTATAAATAAGAAAAACATACCCCTTTTACTCCTTTCAGATCTCCCTTCAGCAAACTGTCCAATGGAAAAGTGATTATGTTGTTCATATTCTGAATCTGTAACAAGAAAATGACATCAAAATATTTAATATATTTTAATGCAGAACATACTTTCTGAAATGTGTAAATTGAGATGGTGTTTCACAAGGAAACCTTAGGTATCATTTTCCTAACCCTACTTTATGAAGATGTTTATCAGCACAGCCAGTAATCAGAGATGGAGGCAACGTGAGTTAAATAAACTTATTCTGGAAACACTGTAACCCAAGCCAGCAGGAAACCTGCAGAATTACTGCTGATGATTAATATTTCAACCAACAATGACTGCAAAGTAAGACCACTAATTTTTGCATCGCTTGATTTGACTGTTTAAATTACATGAAAACAATCATGCAATTTTTCAGCACTTACATATTTTAAGTTCACCTGTGTATTTAAAATTAATCTTCTTTATTTTTCATCCTGCTCAGACCTATTTCATATAACGTATCTGCTACTCTCACAATGCTCTCACAGAAGTTATAAAAACGAAAAATGCTGGCCTGTAAAAAAGCCACTATTCAAATATTTTCTATATACTATTAAAAAGTAATATATCTGCCTCATTTATCTCATACAAACTTTGAAATAAGGGTTTTATGGGGTCTTGAGTATGCAATTAAGTCAAGAAAAGAAAATTTCAAACTAAGACAACATTATCTAATTCATGGGTTTGGATAAGTATCTGAACAATATTTTCATGAGGAAAAAGAATTAGACAGTAGAAGAAAGAGAGTAACTAGTATATACCATGAAAAGAAAGACTTCATGTGTAATCCTCTATGACTTAAGGTATGGGCCATGATGTCTAAGTAGAGTTTAAACTGTTACAAGTCAAATGGATTGCACTAAAGAGTAAAAACCAGAGTATGGAAAAAAATCAGAATAACTTTTGCAGCAGTTTCATGCAGGTTGGCTTTGGATGAGTTTCTTCTTTTGATGCTAATGTTAGCTGTTCTTTTAAAATTTAATTTTTTTTCAAGCAGTACTGAAATGCATATATGAAGATGAGTTTCAAATGCTTAAAGTACAGAAAGTTCTTTGCATAATGTAGCAACAAATATTTTTGTATCTTCAGGAACTTAAAAATCCCTTTTAGCATCACCCATACAGAGAGGAAAGGACACTAACAGGAACTTCAAGAAAAAAAAGTATTTCCAGTTATTATGCTTAGGATGCTGCAGAATGGGAAATACAATATATGATCACTGTATAGTTACTTGGTGGCCTCACTAGAACAGACTCAGTGGTCCCATCCCCAGTACTCAACAGCTGCTATTAAAACATATAAAGCTCTCCAAACCCCAACCCTTCATCTTCCTCTACTGCCTTAATATATTTGATTGAAATTTTAGCCAGCAAAGAGAACATGAATGTACATCAATTCTCAAGCTTAATCAGACTGTCTCTGCATGGGAAGGCTGAAGAAATATAGAAAATCTGGCCTTTTAAACTCTTACCACAAGTCACATTTCCCCTTCTCCATCCTACTTTTCCTCCTCCCCAAAAAGCTGTAGGATTCAAGTACAGCCCTTTAGAATCAACAAGATAAATTTCATTTTTCTGCATTTGCTTTTAAAATATTTCCTATATAGATTGAATGAGCAGCATTTACAGACACTTAGCTTGCAGTGCTGGAAACCATTCACCACCTAAGTTCTCAGCAGTACTGCAACTTCTGCTTACCAACATACCCATGGTCAAAGTTAATAAAATTATACGTCGTATATATGGGAGATAAGTAAACATTGAAATCACACAAATCTAAGATAAAAAAAAAAAATTCTAGAAAAAGACAAAAAGAACACCCATATCTTTGGGCACGCACATCCAGAATGGCTATCCAGGTAGAGAAGCAGAAGTCCCATCTAAGATCTCAGCCTTTGCAAAGTTTTGACTATGACATACTAATAAAGTAGAAATGTCAAACCTAAAGATCAATACTTTCATATCCTCCAGTTAATTATTTATCAAATCCAGATAATTTGGCACAAAGCAAGAGTAAAGCATTTCTCATCAGCAGACTCAAGAGAACTTGTTTTTCCTTAAGCTAAAAAGAATGAATGTCAGGTCCTCAAATATTAACCCAGATATATTCATATAAACGTCAATCAACCTTCAAAACAGTTCTGGATGTTTCCTAGAATTTCATGGGGCCTCAAAATCCGAAGTGACTTTAAAAAAAGATTAGGAGAAAAACCCCAACGTTCTTCTTAAGAGTTTTGAGAACCCCTGCCTATTCAAATTAATTCCTTCTACATGCTACCACCTGTATATTGCTACCAGTCCATTGTATTCCCAGTGCTCCTCTTTCACTTGCAACAAATGTAAACATACATAATGCATGAAGTTGTCATTATTAACCTAGTTAGATGAATCATACTTACTCATATTTATAAATCAGCAAGACGGCTACAGAAGAAAAGATCTTACGTGTTTTTCCCCTCTTTCTTGAGAAGCTTGAGCTGAACTATCTAAAAATACAGACCCATTTTTGGCATGCGGCGAAGCATTAATATGCTGCAGCTCCTACTTTGTGATACACAGGGAGCCAAAACGTATACAACAGCCTCTACATTCTGACTATTTTACATTTTAAAATATTCTTTAAAAAGAGACGTGCACAAAGGTACAGGAAAGCTTCACAGAAATTAAAGTAACCCTGTGTCAAAGGAATACTAGCAAGGTTCATGTTTGTTTTTTTTTTTTTAAATAAAAAATAAAAAAAGAAAGAAAACTAGTTGACCTGGTATCCACTTCCAACACTGCTGCTTTGGCAGACTCAGCTTTCCTCTAACAGCATCCAACAAGATAAGATGACAGAACACAGGGCAATAAATTAAAACTTTGTAAGTTGGAAAAGGCTCACAGGAGGAGAAGAAATGGCAGGAGGGAGAATGTAAAACTAAAAAAAACCACATAGCTGCCAGAAACAATCGTAGAGGCAACACACTAGCCAATGTTTGTGAAGTGGAAAGAAGATTTTCAAGTATTTTAAGAGCTTATGGCTAAACACTGATGTCCTTCACTTGCCAGCCCTCCTGTTTATTTTAACGAGTCTTTTTCAAAACAGCTTCAGATAGTGGTGCCTACAATACGCCCGTATTTATAGGCTTTAGTGTTTTGTAAATCCAAGGGGAAAAAAGAAAACTTTCCTTAACTAAGGAACTTCAATTTAAACTAAGATTCAGGCAGTCGAACAGTGTATGATATGACTGACTGCTATTACTAAATTGTAGATGTAGCCCATGTACTTGGCTGTGGGCTTCCCAACCACCAATGAACTTGGGTGTGCCCAAGTGATGGAAGTGTTGCCCGTGGAGAAATCATTTTAAGTTATTTTCATTTTATTATGGCAAGTACTATCATATCAAATAGTTTTCCAAAAGTTTTCCCAGTGGTGTGACAGGGATAGTAGGGCAATGCCAATCAACACAGTGGGGAGCAAATGGAAATCAGAACATCTGCTGTAGATCAGACACAGTTTATTTGTCTGAACTTTGAGCTTTTCGCATCTAACCCCAAGATTTCAGAAAATCATGGAACATACAGATCTGCAGCACAAACTTTCATCTTTGTCCATGCCGTCTTCCCACACAGAGAGACACGACGCTGCCTTTTTTCCACTGTCCACAACCCCAGACCCACCTGCAGCAAGGGCACAAACTGCATCCCACCAGGCTGGTGGCTGAGATGGGACTTTGCCCACCACCCTTGTGTACCATAGGAAAAAGTGACTCCAGCAAAGCAGGAGCTGAACACCACTAAGTGCCCATGAGGAGCTGCTGGCTCAGTTGCCAAGAAAAATGCCTTCACACAAGATATTGAGCATTACCACTACTTGAGAACAGCCCCTGTAGCACTACCGATACACAAACTACAGGCTGGAAACTTCTCTACTGGGAAGTACAAATGCAGAATGACAGAAAATGCATTTTTAAAGGTATTCTTAATAGCCTAAGGTGAAGAATTTCAAAAGCAAAGGAAGAAAAACTTGAGGTTTATTTCAGCCCATTTTCCTTGCTAATGGAGAATTCCCAACTCCACATTTTCTAATCTAGGTTAAAGCACCTAAGTGGTAGGCTTCCACCACTTTCTCTGGGACCCTTCATCAAATGTTTTCACAGTGAGGTCCCATTTATATGCAATTTATTATTTTCCTCTTCCATAATCACAGTTATTGGTGAGGCAAACCATACATTTCCAATTCTTCTAAGCCTTCTTCATAAATCAACCTATTCAATCTCTGATCATTTTTTTGTTACTGCCCTTTGAATTTCTTCCAGTTGGATCAGTATCTTTTTGGCAAGGAAATAAAGACAAGATTCCAGGTAGAATTGAACCCATGCCACTAAGGGGGAATTATTACATCTTGGTTTATACATTTACAAGAGTAAATCAACCAGTACTCTTATTTTTTTTTTCCTCTCACCATTAAGCCAATCTTTCCTCAGGTGTACCAGTGAAAACCAGAAACCATACAACTTAAATCATTAAGCTTCACACATAATTCTCCAACCTCAAATATGTATATCAGTAGCTTCTTTTTTTTTTTTAATATGCTTAGTTAAGATGAGTCCTTCTAAACAAAATATGCCTGTGAAGGTTCAGGCACTAAACATATTTTTAAAACCTCAGTCTTACCTATTAGAGCGGAAAGAAAATTCTGGCCATTAATTTCTTAAGTTTATTATTTAATACAGAAAAGATATTGAGATATTTCCTTCAGTTTTGTTGCCTTTTACATTTAAGCAAATCTTCTTTTTTCTTACATTTAAAAACTGAAGTAAAACACAAGCATATGGTTAGAAAAATATTGTCATCATTTTTCCATTTTTTCCTGGCTAAAAGTCCAAGGATTATTAATAGAAAAACTTCTCACATAGAATCTTTCTCGCAGCTACCTTCCACAGAATGAAATATCAGATTCCAGTCCTCTCAATCCATCATGTTTCATTACCTTTAAATTTAAATGAATGGAAAAGAAAGGGCAATAACATGTAGGAGAACAAGAGATACACAGAATGGAATTTGTTATATAGCTACTTCATCTTCACAGATCAAATCCCATTTCAAGGAGTGCTGACAAAGATGACAGGTAACTACAGATTATATTTTTTCTTGGTGAAGCAATCTAATAGGATCTATAGGAAAAAATATATTTAAAGTGCAACCACATTGCAATGAGCCTTTCCATATCCTAACATTTTTCATATTAAGACTCACACTTTTACCACTTGGCACTAAATTTATTAGGAAGACAAAATAATTAACACTATAAGCAAGCACCATACACACCTAACCTACCAGGGAACTGAGAGTGCTACCATTCCATCAGGAATTAGCACCAAGGTTAACTTCAAGAAGCAATACTGTACATGCCACAAAAGGCACTGTGTTACCTCTGAAAATGCCTCCAGTATTTTCTGATAGTTCACTAAAAAAAAAAGACATATTGTTTGCTCAGTCTTAAAAATGTTTTTAATGCAGAAAAAGTTAAAGAAAAATTTGTAGCTTGATATTTTGTGTTATAGCAAGAGAGGAAAAAAAAAAAGCAGAGTATAGCATAAACTGAATCAAACAATGCATTAGAAAGGCTAAGATGAGTAGTTAGAGTAGTTACAAGGATCTGACACACAGTAAAGTCACTTTATTTCTTCTCTTAAAGATGCTTTTTATAAGTCACTTCAAATGTTAAGAACCAATGTTCTTCAAAGGTTTGAGTTTTATGCACTATTTAAAAATGCAAACATAAAAGAAGTGTAGCAAAACTCATATAAAAACCAAGATCTGAACTTTAACTTGAATAGTTTACAGTTGAATAATTGGATTCCAAGACAAAAAAAAAAAAAAAAGCCAACCACAACTTCAGATGTTAATGAAATATTTTAAAACTACTGATGCCTTCATTAGTCCACAGAAACATCAAAGTCTTTTGGTAAAACTTTAAAAATAACAGAAACAACAGTAACCTAAAATCCCTGTTAAAGAACTTTGTAACGGCTTTCCTTTAGCTTACTGACGACAAGTTTCAGGAAAATCTCGCAGAAGCACTTTAAAGCTACAGCTTTAAATGCCACCCAGGCCAGAGCTGACAGAACACATCAGCTTCTAGAAACAAGAGCAAAATATATGACAAAGCAAAACTTGACAGTAGCCCTAAAGCTTTGCCAGTGTTAATAGCTTTGGCATCTGCTCCAGTCTGAACATGTCCTCTCACTTCCTTGCACATTCCCCACTCATTTCAGCTCATGTCTTCTGTGGAAGTTCAGTGCTTTATGAAACTCCAGGGAAAGATGTATTTAAAAAGGTATCTTGTGGAATGTTTTGTTTTGTGTTTTTTTTTAACAGCAGCAGGTTGTATGGCCCCAGCTACATTTTGATGAAACTGTTCACAACCAGAACTTGCTGGGTGCGACAAGGAAACACAAGAGGAAGGGGGTGTTTTTACTGCCAACATGCTTAAAACATTCATAGTTGGATATTTTACCACCCTGTGAGAATGCATGGGGCTTGTTTCATTTATGGCTATACCTATAAAAAAAATAGGACCCCAAATGATTTCCCACTACTCTACAGGACTTTTTACACTAGTCAATAGCCTTGCAATCTCTTGGAAAAGTAGACCTCCCTCAGTGAACTTATGAACAGATTTTCAAAGTGACTGGTTACCAACAATCTGTTCTAGTGGTATTAACTTCTAACAGGCAACAAAACTGGAATTTTGTTTTATAATTCTTTTATAATTTTAGAATCCTTGTTTACAAATATAGTATTTTCAAGCAATAATGAAATTTAATTTTTTTTCCTATGTATTTCTTTCTGGAGGAAACTATTTTCTTAGACACCAAAGTCAAGGATCATTAGGTTCCCCTTTTTGTTTAGTTTTCCTTTGCTAAGCATGAGGAAACAAAAGACTTCAAAGCTCAACAATACGATGCGTATTAACAAAGAGCAGTCTCATACAGAGTCTTGTCCTTCACCAGACAGTATTAAAGAACAGAGCAGGTGCCTACACTTTTGCAATGTAAAAAAACCCGCACCTAAAATTACATTAGTATCCATGTAAAAGTATTTGCTTCAAAAATAGGGAAAACCAAACCATAAATGAAAAAACCCAAAGATTTAGCAGCTACTGTCTCACAGCATATCCTCTCTGCATACATACAAACTGAAACAAAAATACACAAAGCAGTGCACAGCAAAAGAAATTACAAATATTCCTTGGAGAAGACACACAAAATGCTTATGTAGCTAGAAAAACAGTAAAAACATGCATCACACTTTCTATAGACATTTATTTTGCTTTTATTTTCCTTTTAAGTTTGTGGAAAAGTTATTCTTGTCAGAAATATTTTGCAAAGACAGTTATTGCTGTTTTTAAGAGAAGTAGTAATCAAGATTTTTTGTAAAATGGCAACTTTTTTTTAGCTTTTAAAAGTCTCCTTGAAATATAATACAACAAAAGGTTTTTCTAGGGAGCTTTTAGTAGATTGCTTTATAAAACCACCTAAACATCACATTTCCCATGCCCATTTGCCTAATGAAGTCACCATATTGCAATTAATATATGATAGAGAGGGTTTCTCTGTCAACAGAAGGCATCAATTAGAAGACCCATTTTATTTCCTCTTCCATATGAGCAGTCTACCTCTGTATGGGAGACACAGGACAACTGACTGACTCACACCCAATAAGGATGCCTCTTCTGATACACAATATTTGTACATTCAGAGATATTCCAATCAATATGACCAATATGAAATACATTTCACTGTTCATAAATACATTTGGGGCTAGTTTCTCTCTCATCAATATCACAATTGGGCAAAAAGAGAGGACACCATCAGGGAGTGGATGAAAATGCCCTAAATCCCATCAGCTGGAAATGTTCCCCAAAGAACTTAAGACCAGCTGGCGGTACACTACAGACATTTGGTCTAGACTCACAAAAGCATTTGATATGTCTCCATCCCATTGATTTCAGCAGGCACAGATTTTTAAATGTTTGTGGGAATCTGGGTCATTTCCCCTTCCTAACCCCTGATTTAAAAGTGCTGTCATTTCAAGTAAATTTGGGACTTACTCAGACATGAGAAAACTCTAGCTAGTAGGATGTAGTCAGAATCCGTTTTTTTTGTGCCCTCTGATTAACATGACATTGAGGCTGAAAATTCTCCATTCATAATTAAAACTCCCTTTCTTCCATTTGGCTCCAGCCCATTTGGCTCACTGAAGAGTGTTTTTAAGCTTTACTGGCTGGTTGCAGGATTGGTCCCCAGTGGACACTATTATAGCATTATGTTTGATTTTGTTTTCCTGACTCTTCCCTCAGAAGCAAGAGATTATCTCTTCATAGAATCCTCCAGGTCAGAAGGGACCTCCAAAGGTCATGTAGTCAGACCTCCCCACAGTCGCAGGGACACCCCCAACTAGACCAGGTTGCCCAGGGCCTCATCCAGCCTCACTGTGAATATCTCCAGGGAAGGGGCCTCAACCACCTCCCTGGGCAACCTGTTCCAGTGTTCTACCACCCTCAGAGTAAAGAGATTTTTCCTAATATCCAATCTAAATCTACTCTTCTCCAACTTAAATCCATTGCCCCTCATCCTATCACTGCAGGCCTTTGTAAACAGACTCTCCCCAGCCTTCCTGTAGGCCCCCTTCAGGTACTGAAAGGCTGCAATTAGGTCTCCCTGGAAGCCTACTCTTCTCCAGGCTGAACAACCCGAGTTCCCTCAGCCTGTCCTCGTAGCAAGGATGCTGAAATCTCCCCTTATAAATACAAATGGAAAATGTGAAAAAGTGAAGTATAAGGAACATGAACACAGAGTAAACCAAGTAGGGTTTTACTGGTTTATGAATTTTAAAGCAAATTACTATGTGAATTCTATAATACAGGTCATAACTACTGTACTGTAAGAGCTAGTTTTATAACTACTTTTTATAACACTTTAAGCTGTGAGAGTTGCTGGAAGAGGGTTTTTTGTTGAGTTTGTTTGGGTTTTCTGGTGGTTTGGGTTTTGTTCTGTTTTGGGGTTGAGTTTTACAGGAGAAAAGGCCAGGGCAGGAGACATTTTCCTAAGCCAAGAATTTTTTAAGAACAGTGGTTGCTAAAACACAAATTGTCTTCCACGTGAAGAGCTTTTACAATTCAGAAATACAGGTTTTGTAATGGCCTCAAAATTTCAACATGCTTTTCTTAAATAATTCTTACCAAATTTTTGAAGAGTGCAGTTAATTCCTTTGTAAACACAGAAAATTTTAAAAATGCTGTTCCCAAATCTGGGTCATCCCTGCAAACACAGTTGCCGCCGAATTTCTCCAGTGCTTGTGTATACTGTTCTTCATTTTCCACATGAGCTTCAAAATGAGAAAACATAAATATATCATCAGTAGATAAAGGTTATTGAAATTACAATGGATTTAAAAAAAAAAAATCAGACAATTTCTTGCTAAAAATGTTTACACAATGCACATATTATTTATATTTTCATGCTGATATGCCAGAAGTATGACATATCCTGCTAATTCTGGTTTATGTCTATCTATTCACATACTGTACAAAGGACAACACATCATGGAGACAAGAGAATCATCTGACACCTATCCACTCTAAAAAGACCCATAATATTTCTGTACCATACCAGAGATCACCTAACAATTCTCAACTCCTATAATGTGTGTTTTATTAACACTCTTTAATTTTAACTGTGTGCTGAACAAAGAAACAGAGATTAAGTGTGTTGGCAAAGTCATGGAAGGGAAAAGATTAAAATAGACTCTAAGGTCATCTTAGGAAAGAAATGGGACCACAAACTCCATTACAGATGAGGAAAACCCCATATCCCTGTTAGCTCTCCAATTCAGAGCAGCAGTGGGGACCTGAAGCAAATCCTAGCAGCTTGCATATGACCTAGGCCAGTTCAGTTCCCAAAGAGTTTTAGTTCATGACAACTAGATTCCTTCCCAAGACAAGGAAACCAGAAGCTCTGTCCCAGAGCAGTTCAGTGTTTAACAGAGACAGCAGGTTCTGAATCAGTGTTGGCTGCACCAACGCAAGTCATCCAGTAGGCACCTAAAGCTTCTGCCCTTCAGAAAGCTTTGAGCTGCGTCTGTTATGGGGTTATTCAGCCCAGCAAATGAGATGAAATCCAGGCCCACAACAAATTCCCCAGATTTAAATATAAAGGAAATCTGAAGGGCCTCAGTCTTAACTACTCCAACCTACTGATTAATTCCTAGGACACCAGATTACTTGCTTGTGTAGACAAGCATAGCAAGTCCCTGACAATTTGATCTGTGGAATAGAACTCTTTCTGACCATGTCAAGCTTCAGCACATTGACTAAGCACACCAAGCTAGCACCTTGAGAAGTTAATGTTGCCTATTTCTTATTCTACCTGTGACAAATTTCTAACGCTTCACAGGAAGTCAGAAAAAAACCCTACACCCTAGAAAACAAATTACGCGTTAATAAGAACAAAGACCCTTTCTTGGTCATTAAGCACGAGACCAGCATAAACCCTGAAGATTATTTAGAGAGGATTAATCTGTTCAAACAATCAATGATCCAGTTTCATTTCAAGCCCATTTGTATACATCAACACATTTAACATCCAAAGGATTCTTGATACAACGTCCTTTCGCAAAATTTCTATGAATTAATTATAAAACCTGTTCAATAAACCTAGCACACTCCAACTTATAAACCAGCCTGTCCACATTCCTATTTGGACAGCCATTCAAGAACTTTATTTCTCAAGTACTTACAAATTTTCTTTAATTTTCAATATATGAAACTAAAACCCTATGGAGCAGTGGTATAATATAATGTAAATAAAGACTGTCATAATTTAGATGCAGAACTGAAGTTATACAAATAGCATCAATTCTAGAAGTTCCAGGATTCAATGCTTGAATCTGAAGCATGTAAAAGATAGTTTGCATACAGTCATTCAATTTAAAAACTAAGTCCTAGCACTTAGCTGTACTTCTTTTTCCTTAGCATCAACAGCAGGGGCTGAGCACTTACTAAACTCTTTGCTACTTGAGCTGTAGGACATAGTAAGGATCTCCAACTAACACTATTGTGTGATGTACACACCTTAACAAGCTTGGAACAAACTGGCACAGACAGCAAAGGCCAGGATGTGGCAGAGCACAACTCCTCTAGTTCACGTGGCTACTCGATAAATTGAACTATTTCCATATTATCTTCTGAACTCTGACTACTTCCTGCATCCAGATTAGCATATTTGAACCCAGGTGAGGGTGGAGGTCAGAGCACAATTTATACAGCAAAAAGAGAAGACTGCCACAGCTTGAAAACAAGGTGAAAACGTTCCTACCATTGAATGCTGTAGTTAGATGTGCGATCAGCAGCTGAATCATGCTGACATTTTACCTCAAGAAACAAGAGCTTTCTATTCCACACAGCATCCCCAAGAGTTTTCTATTCCCCAGCATCCTAGGGACTGTTCTTCTAGATCTATGTATCAGATCAAACAAAACCAACAAACCAGCAGTTCAACAGCAGTTTGGAGATATTCCCCAGAACACTGGTAGTTAATGCAGAAACACTATTAGCTGAGCTGGTACTCCACAAGTGCTTCTGAAGAACACAGAATTATATTTGTTCATGGAACCCTCAAAAATACTCTCCCTCCCCTACAGTTTCTTCCTGAAGGATTTCAAAAGTTTCCTAACAAACAGAAGGCTTGGAATCTATCAAAAAAAATAAAAATATCTAAGCCAGGACTGTTTGAGAATTTAGAGGCTTTTTCAAAGAAAGAAACTAAATTATGTACAAATTGGAGTCTCTATCAAACCTCCATAATAGCTTCTAAACTCACACATTAAAAAAAAGAAAGCAAAACCACGTATACTCAATACTCAGGGAAGCTATATTAAAAACCCAGTAACTGTGTTCTTCTGAGTGCAGGGCTGCAGGTTTTGTTTCATCAAAAGAAATCCTGAGAGCTGGCCAAGTGGCCAGGTTAGTGATACTTCTGCTGGTGGAAGAGAAACTCCTCCAAACTTTTATTGTCAAGATTGGACAGCATGAATTTAAAAAGCTAGGCAAGGTACTGATTTTATGCAAAAAAAGTAGTGATTTGCTACAGCACTCTAACAAGTACACTGATTATAAGGTATAGTCAAGCACTCAAAAAAAAAAAAGAAAAGCCCAATCGAGAACCCAGAAGAAAGGGTGCCAAATAAATATGTAACAGATGACATAGCTCCAGATGAATCTTAAACAGGACTCTCCAAAATCCAAAGTTAACAGCTTCATTACGTTAGGCAAGAAAGAACTTTCTCTCAATTAGCTGATAAGAATTGTACCACAACAGCAGTTTTTGTAATAATCGTGTATCTGAACGCCAATAGGCCCACAAGTTTTCAGATATTGGTAGCTCTCCAAGATCACCAGGCCTATTTATTTTGCATATAATATAGGTTTTGTTAGTTCTAATTGCTATGAACTGCAAAGTGAGAACACAAGCCAAAAAAATGCTGCTTCTTATCTACAAAAGCAAATGCTGTTTCTTATTCACAAAATGCTGCTGATCCACAAAAACAAAAGTTCAGTTATTTTTTCAAAGAAGATAAACACACAAGGCTCCATGAGATTGGCAGACACATGAAAATGCACACACCAACAGTTCTTTGTATTTTTATCACCATTGTAAGAGAAATATCTGACTTTGTGCATCATGACAATAAAAAATTGCAGCTCATCAACTCTCTCATTATGAAGTTCTCAACACACATAACTAGAAGCCACCAGGAAGGGTGAGGTTTTACAAAGCAGTAGAACCAATGGAGCTTCTTGCTGCTGCCAAAGAAATTTCACCCCTCCCATGCACTCAGCTCTTGATAATATGTATATGCCTTACCATTTCAGGTGCTCATCTAATCCCAGTTCAGTTGATTTCACTGCATATGCAGTTTTATATGTGCTAAAAATCTCATCTTGGGATCTGCCAAGCACCCGGGGTGGCAGAAGGAGCAGGCAGCCCAGAGGAGGTGGCAAGAGGAGAGCACGGCTTCCCTACTTGGTAGCAGTGTGCCAGCTCTGGGTGGGTTCAGCTGCCTCACAAAATTTCATCCATACTGAGCTCACAATCAAGCAGCTAGTTCAAGACTCCTACTTTAAAATGTATGTTTTTCTGTTAAGAGTTACCCATATAATTCTTTCCAATTGAGTAAGAAGACTGACTGTTTAAATCCTCCAATTTCATCAATATAAACTACCGGTGACTATTATGTACTTACCCAAACCAGATATGTTTATGGCTTTCACAGATTTCTTCATTTTATAGAGAACAGTTCTGTCAACATCCAGAGCCTAAAAAAGAGAAAAATTAAATGCAAAATGCTGGATAGTCAGTCTTCTGGTAAACCCTTGCCGTGGAAACCTTCTGTAATTATAATATGTTAGTTAACCTTATTTCTGTAATTAATAAATTACTTGCAAGTTGCTCTCACACCCTTTCATACAACCTATTCTGTACTCTTGTCCATAAAAAACCCATCTCTTTTGCTGTTGACCAATATCACATATACCCAGCATCACCTAAAATGAAACTATTTACACGGTATCTTCTTCCTATGTTAAATTACTAAAGATGCTTAAGAAAGTTTCAACCCATTGTATATTCTGATACTGCTGAAGAAACAAGCAGTATCACTTCCCTAGGCAGACTATTAAAAATGGAATTTAATTTCATTTTTTTCTGGATAATTTCGTTAATTCATTGCACTCCCAACCATATGGACTTTTTCACTGCTATGCTGAACAAAATAAATCACATATCTCTCAATTGTATTTCACACATTTTATCACTAGGCAAAGCTTTCACCAACACAACATAAAATTCAAGTTAAAGCCTGTCCAAAACACTCAGGCGCTTCTAACCAATTTGTTTCAAAGAAAGAATAGGAAGCAGGCAATGATTTTCTTACTGAAATGAAACATGGGCAGACCCAAAACCATACAATTGTTCTGGAAGGGAGAAGCAGAATTATGGCTCTACAAATTATTTAAAAAAAGAAAGAAAAAAAAAAAAAGAAAAAGAAAAAACCTTTGTGAAACATTGAGAAAATATGAGTTCCAGAAATGATGATGTCTTTCAGACTCCACTGAAGAACAATACCAAACACTACAAATTATATTATGCCAAGAGCTGTTTAGCATGATACATGCTAAAAAAGCCAACAAAAAGGGCCAAATTCATTCCAGTTTCCATTCAAAATTTTTCAGTGAATCGCAGCAGCTTCACATCTGACCTACCACTGTTTTATTGTTAATAATTTGTGTAAGAGAAATTATGTGGAAAAGTCAGTTCCTAGGATTCTATCCAATTATTTTAACATACTGAATGCAAAAAGAAATATTATCCCTCATAGTTATGGGAGTAGTCTTAAACTGAATCCCCTTCAGACCACAAATAGCTGGGCGAAATCTTTGCAGCATTCCATGGAAACCAACAGATTTAGGTTTTGCCTTAACGTTAGAGTGTCACGGTACTGCTATAGCCATCAGAACTTTTACCTCCAACATCTTTATAGTTCACATCTGATACATATTAATAGGAGAAATGCAGAGGCCTTTTCACCTGGAATTCTGAAGTAGAGAGGAAGGTGTGGGGTGGGGAGGGGACCTTCTGAGAAAGCCTTTAAGTTACACACTGCTCTATCCACCCTTGCCAGCAATTTGAATTGCATCCACTATAACAAACCTGTGTACAGTGAAATCTCAAAGGTTAGGTTAGTCACCAGTCTGGATAGGAGTACACGAGGTAAACTCCCTCCTTCTGTATTCAGTGGTTTCTAAAAATAACCTCACATCAGCTGACTTCAGAGGAATGATAATTTCATCGACAACTGCATCAAAGGGCAATTACCCTCTTGGAGACAAAGCGAAAGGAATGTCTCCAACTACAAGCATTACAAACAACAGTCCAAAGAGAAGGCTGATAGCCAGAGACTTAAAAGTTATAGATTCAGTTCCCAGCTAAGTCTCAGATTTGCGTGTACAGTTGATAAATTATTTAATCTCTGCACCTTAGTTCGGGGGAGGGGGAGAAGAAAGAAAAGACAACAGGACTTAAGAAAGAGAAGTGCTGGAAGGATAAATGCGTTGGATGAATAATGAATCGCTTATACTACTGTGGTAAGGGATTCAGATCGACCTGGAATCAGAAAAGTCTTCTGGTCCAGGACTGCCTCAGTCAGAAAGGACACTCTCAGTAAGGGAAAAACTTGAAGTCCTCTTCAACCAAGAAGAGGAGGAGTCATTGTTTTGGTTTGTAACTTTTTTTTCAAGCAACTCCTGGTTTTACTGGGATTAGGCAGTGGAAGAGCAAACCCATGAGGCACAACATAGCCAGGACCCAACACACCAGTGATGACAACCCCAAGCATTTTGCTATCTCATCCAGCCAGTCCACATAAAAACTCAAAACAAGGGTGACAGCAGGAGGAAAAAAAAAAAAAAAAAACACAAAAAACATCCACAGACAGTACTAAGGGCAACAGAACAAGCAAAACCTAAAGCCCTAAGGTGGTGAAAATGTACAGGACTGTCAGGGCAGGATTCCTTGAGACCTTCCTTCTTCCCCTGCCTGCCTTCTCAGCTGGGCCTGGGAAAGTCCCCGTGAGTGCATGCTATAAACCACTGGAAAGAAGCAATCTGTGTTTAAAATTATGTGGGGTGAGGATGTTATCTTCCAGCTGGGCAAACTTTCCGACTCTGGCTATCGGGCAGCCCCTTGCAACAACACAACAAATGGGAAAGACAATGGGAAAAACAGGAATGAGTAGGAGGACCAACATATCCAGGTGCCCCTGCTGAGGAATCCCCCCAGGGACATCTCTGAACAAGAATTCAGTAGCCACATGAGTGTGGTGAGCAGTTTTACTATGCTGTTATCTCCATCAGCTACGGGTTTTTTTAACCCTTATCATTACATTAGTCTCAACATTTGCTGATATAGTCATTCACCAAAATAGAAACAGGCTTTGTAAGTTCAGTTTGTCTGGAAACTCCCACCACATTTTTACGTTGACAGCGGACACAGTCTGTAGAATGACGCTGAAACATCCAGGAAACAATATGACCAACAGGACTAGATACGACCTTGATTAACACTGACTTTGCTAGCTGAGGACTCGGCTATTTCTGTTCAGGTAGGTGATCCACTCCAAAGCCATGAAAAACAGAGACAAATTATGCCAGTATAGCAAAGTACCCCACCTTTATATCAAGGCAACATGGACTCAACTTGTTATTTCTTCTCTCTCCCAGTGAAAAAAAAAAACAAAAACACAACAAAACAAACAAGAAACAAAACACCACAAAAAAAGCGAAGAATTGAAGTAATTTGTGACAGTCATTACTCCACGCAATTGCATTTGCACATAAAACCTGAAAAAATATTGTAATTAGCAAAATGAGCAAACTGTCACAAAAATAAGTTATGCTTCGTTCTTTAAAAATATAAGTGTTTCATTGTTGATTCAATTCACCGATGTGATTAACGAGAATGGGAAGACATTCAGCAGTGAAGACTGCAAAGTTGCCTATCCAAGAGAAAAATACATATGTGAACTGGGAGATCAGTCAGAAAAAAATTAAAGAGAACAAAGGGGTTTGGTTTACTACATGATTGCAGAATCACAACAGGGTGCTAAAGTGATACAGCTGTGAAAAACAAAAACATTAAAATATAAGAGATCTCCTTCCACTAAAGACAAGGAAACAAAAAAAATAACAAATACTACAAACATATAATGTTTGGAATGCTAAAAAGGTGTAGGTCCAAAATGTTGATCTAGACAGCTTACATGTCTCTCTGAACCTCTTTGACTCTGATAAACACAAAAAAAATACACGCACAAAATTGGAGACAATGTAGGTGTTGCTTTCATCCACCAGTATGTGAAGTACGGAATAAAAAGCCTTTCTTTAATTGCTCTAGTTTTGTAATTAGATTGCTGGGAATAAGCTGTAGGAAACTTAAAATTGGCTAGCACAAGCAGATAACTAGAGAGAATTGGAATGTGTCCATTATACAAATAAATAAAAAGCACAAAATGCTTAAATAAATATTTTTTTTTAAAATTTAAAAGCACAAAATATAGAAAGAACAGGCTACCTTCCTGAAATAATCCCCAGTTACACAAGGATGTTCAGGCATCCTAGATCGTTCAGCAATCTAAGCAACTACTGACCAATATTACTGTGTTTGGATAATTCGGCACTGACTGCCCAAACCTTGTGCTTGCTCAGTTCTCCTGACAGACAGGCCATAGGTGACCTCCTCTCTCCTGAATGGAAAGGGTTCTACCTAAATTCCTTATTGGTGGTAACAAAGAAGAAAAAGGATTTAAGCCAAAAAAAATAACGTTAGCATAAGAACAGCTAGGTAAAGGTTGTACCAGAACTATGACTAGGAATTGGGGAAAATAAATCAAATTCTAGAAAGATTTTTCCAAACAGGAGATAGAGGGTAACCGATATCTAGCCATTTCGAGAGGGACCAGAATAATTTTATGAAAGATTATTATGTTGTTTCGTATTGTGGTAAGAAACTAAACTTGATCCCATAGGAGGTTTCTTCTAGTCCTCCAGTCCTTTCTGAAATCTTCTGATAATGCTGCATTTGAGAGTGGCTATGTGCGCCTACAGACTGATGGACAAAATACTGAAAAACTCTGCATCTTTAATACTGTATTCTAGTTTCACTTATAGACAAAAAATATGGAGAGGGGGACTTTGCCTTTGTTGAATTGTAAGATATTGGTGCTTATTCACAACTAGGGTTTTAAAGGAGTCACTGTGGCATAGAACTTGAAAATGATGGCTCTTTGTCTTTAGTGCTATTCTTCAGATTTTCTCATCCTTTTCCTTATTCAAATCTTAGCACTTAGAAACCAGTGTAAATGCAGTTGTAGCTTTATTATACTTTGAATTTCCAACGCTGTACTCATTTCCTAAATATACACAGGCTACACTGATGTGCGTGCACACATGCCAAAACGGTACCTTCCCTTAATTCAACTGCTTTGTGCACTTTCAGGACAGCGTCAGAAGCAGTGAAATTTAAAATGGTTTCTGGTGTTGCATTTTCTAGTGTTTCTTTTTACCTACTTAAAATGGCCAGTAAACTTCTGAACCAAAAGAAAAAGTGACCATGTAATCCATGCGGTGGGATCACTTTGTCCTCTCATGTAATGCTTCTGGTTCTGACTCAAAAAATTCTCTTACAAGACTGTTTATTTTGGCATGTTTGTTTCAGTCCAGTGTAGTCAAAGAGGCCACATAAATCATTTTCATAGTCCCACTCGCTTTCTACTGATGAGTGCTCAGACTTCCCTCCTGTTGAAAACAGTAAATACAGCTTTGATATATGGATATATGGAAAAAAACAACCCCAAATTCTATACAGCACATTAGAAAAGAAGTTACATTATTGTAGAAGTGGTTACGTGGTGTCAGCTGAAACAAACTCCAAAGCAGCCTTCTTGAGTGTGCCCTTGTCAGTGCAATATTTTTCCAAACACAGTATTTATGTCTTCTCTTCATTTACTTTTCTGTGGCTACTGTTCATCTTGTGAAACCATTTTTAAGGTAAATTACCTTTTACATCAGGATCTACATGGTGTCACTGTAGAACATCTAGAGATCATAGAGATCACTTGTTTGACAAGTGTTTGACAAATATGCTGTGATCAGCCTGGTATTGATCTTGTTCTCTTGCGGAGAATTTCAAGGCTTCTAAATAAATGTCAATATTAGATTAAAATACATGTATGTCAGGAAATCTATTATCAAACCTGGTGCTCATATCAGTATTCCTTTTCAAAATGTGTAACTAATGTCTCTTAAAATGGCACAGAAACATGATGTATTTTGAAAACTGTTTTACCTTACAACCTAAGGGTGCACAGCAAAAACCATTACAAAAGATGCTTATTTGCTACACCTGAGAAATCTAATTTTTCATCTTTCTTGCTGTATCTTCAATTAGTTTTTCTCTGTATGCAGTTACCACACGTTCCTAATGCACTACAAAACCCCTCAACCCTAAAATTACCTGCAACAGGTAATTTTTTTAAAACTTTTAATTCATGTTGGTTTTCTCCTAGCAAGTTCAGGCTAACATTTTGGCACCCATCACAAATAAGCTTTGGACACACTGCTAAATGTATTTTTCAGAAGGTATTCAGCAATATAAGTGTTAGGTATTTGGGCTGCCATGGGCTGAAAATTTCAAAATGACACTAATGAAGTAAATGCATTTCTGAGGCCCATAAAGACTGTAGAAGCAGCAACTGAAATAATTACACAAAATATTTTGAAATTCTATATGCCTAATGAGAATTTAGCAACAAACATGCCTGCAATAAATACATTAGGGAGGGGAACACACATATCAAAATAAACAGAAGAAAACACAGCTTTTCAAATAAGCACTAGAGAGAAGACTCAACTACCAGCGAGTTCCTCATGTAGGAGCAAAGTCCAGTTTCACTTGCCAAAGGCCAATTTCCATTTCAACTGCTTCAAAGTTTTCTAATCTGAACAATAAAATTTGCCAACTAATTAGAACTAACCCCATATTACCAGAAAGGTATCAGTCCAAGATTACTGAAACTTCCTGAAATGTTATTCGACATCCTACTTTGTATTCCACTATCTGCCCTGACACTTCAAAATAATAATAATCATAGAATGGTTAGAAAGCCATCAAAGTCCGTTTCACATTTATAAAGATTTAAGCCCACAGGAAATACAATGTTCAAACTTTTCATTCTTGCTTCTCAAAAAAACCCCAAACACCAAAAAGAAGCTCAAAATTCCATTCAACCCAATTTATGTCTAAATAGACCTGTTGAATATACATCTATATTTCTATTCTTTCTTCTGGAAGAGGTATTGGCTCAAACAAATATACTTCATATATTTCAGGTTGGCACAAAAAAAATAATCTATTATTTCCTCTTTTGGAAATAATTGTGATTGGAAAACAAACTGTTCTATTTTTCTAATATTTAATTGGGGGAGAAGAAAAAGCAGGGAGGCAGAAACAGAGTAACTCAACATCCCAAAGATGATTTTGCCACCTTTGACAGAACTAAAGGGTATGGGGAAAACCTAAGCAGTAGTGGCATAAGGGGAGAGTCCCCAAGCTCTAGTGGTTTTATGTTCATTAAAAATCTTTTGTGAAAAACTTACAGCAAAAGTCTGGGGTTTTAATCTTGTGCCAGCGTCCTTATACCAGTGCATTATTTCTCTGTGGCCCAGAAAATAATTGTTTTTCTGTAGCAGAGCAGAAAAATAGCCACACTGGATCATATCAACACCCCATTTAATCTGATATCCTATATTGGTAGTGGCCAACAGCAGATGTTTAGGGCAGCAAGCAAAGGAAAGCAGATACACATCTTTCCCCAGGATAATCTCCGCGTTTCCAGCAATCAGTTTAAAAACAAAAGACTGAGACACTTTTTAGCCAGAAACACTAGCTAGCCCCCCAGCTTATTCTGAAGAGAAACAAGAAACCCATTTTCTAAATCCAGTAAAGGGAAAGGAAAACCTAAACTTGCCTTCTCACAGCCTGGTATGAGGGCCTTCATGACGGCACAACAGACTACTGTGGGAAGTAGTGAAGGAAGAAGGGGAAGCAGAAGCAGGAGCATCATCTTTGCTCTATTTTTCATTTAAAACAGTTGACAGTCTCTAATACATTCCTTTCTTCTTACCCACAGCAGTTTCATTTTAGAAAGGCTAAAATTAACTATTTCACATTTTTGGTTATTTGGATGGGGTTTGTGCTGAAAGTATTCAAAGAACTGGATTTGAATTTGTGAAAAGTCTCAAGGCAACCTATTTTTTCCCTTTTTTTTTTTTTTAAGACTTAAACAGTCCATAAACAACAACAACAGAAAAAAACTCCAACCACCTGAAAGTACTGCTAAAGCAGCAGGAAAATTTTGGGAACTAAATCTTCAAGTAATCTGAAAAACAATCCTGAAGACAGGAACCTATGTGTTTTTCGTCATACTGCACATCTAACTGACTAAGGTATGAATAAAATATTAACATACTGACTTTAGATCCAATGCAAACAATTACCTTAACCACTGTATCTTTAAAACAAAATCTAATCTCACTCTTAATTTTAGCAATTTGCATTAAAATATGGGGCTACTCAGTAGCCATAAATCCTCCTGTACTTCACCCATTCCAGACTATTTCCAGACTATTCCAGCCAGAGGCTGCTGCAGATTCTGAACACAAATATGAATGTCCTCTCCAAAAATAAAAGGATGGAGGAAGAAACTCAGTCAGTTAGTAAGGAAAAGAGAAGTGATGAAAACAGCAGAGCAAGGATCAGCTCTTGTGCCTTACTGGATGGTCTTGTTTAAAAAGTAACAACAGCAAGTTTTGAACACTCATACCCAACAAGCACAATCGTTTGGCTTTTCTGGTGTATCTTTACAGGCAATTTGATACTTGCTGTAATTAATCCTCCCCAACTCAAAAGATCTGAGATATCTACAGACATTCTATCTCAGTTGTTATTTTTTCTATTAGAAATGAACAACTGTCTACACTGCTGGTCTCAATCCACTTTTTCCTGTTACAGAAGGTAGTAAAAATTTTCTTAAATGTTATCCCCCTCCAAGATCCTCTTTCCATTCTCCTACTGTCAGGTAATTTCCTCCCTCCATGCATTAATTTATTTTCTAATTCCTCTCCAGTTTCCTTCCACTGATCAGTTGGCACATTCAGGGAGGGACTGATACCAAGGATGGAAAAAACCCTCATAGGTACAGTCTGGGACAAGGCATTCTAGCCTTTGAATGCCTTCTAGAAGGAGAATAATTTTAAAAATTTTCATTTGGGGTAATTATTGGTATTTGGAGTGTGCACGTGAAGAAAAGTTCCGGAACATTATATTCTATAGCAGCTACAACAGTTCATTTGCATAAATAAACTCTACTGGGCGAGACATGTCTAGGTAAGAGACTGTGAAGGTACTGAGACATGCAATAAAAAGGAGAGGGTTTATAGCAGAATTGCCTCTGCAAAGTCCCTTTCCACAAAAGCATTATTTCTCCAGCATCTGGGTATGCGGTTCCTGTGGGCCCGATGCCAAGGCAGTCTGTTTGAACAAGCACTGGTCTATCGTGCAGAAAAATGTAGTAAACATTTTGGCTCTAAACTATTGTGCATACAGCTAAGGGATGTATGGTTGAACGAAGTAACACCACTGCTTTGGGAACTTAAAACTTGGAAGTAAAAGGTATTTCTGTTGCAAATGAAGATAGGAAAATTTGACACTACTGTATGTTGTATACAAGCACACACTTGAGCATAATGACTTTATACAAAGATGGTAATTTTTATTAAAGCAAAGAAGTGATGCCTAAAGATCAGAATTCTCTAACAAACCACTTCTGTAAGTAAAGAGAAATCCCAATCAGAAGTCCAGAGCCTACAAAATGTTACACAAGCCACTACACGATACTGTTGCACACTGAACAAAAAAGGTGCTGTATCTGTTTATTAATCATGCCATTTCCACACGCTTCTGTCACTACATAAAATTGGAAGTGCAACAGATACTTAAGCAGGGGACAGAAATCAAGCATTTTTATTTGATAAAACCTCTTGCCTAAGAAAAAAGAATGGAGGCTGCTCATACCAACTATTTCTCCAGAACACATCCACCTCCTGCACTACCCAATTTTTATACCGAGAAATAAATTTTCCTTCTCTTTTCATGTATTTGTTGCTTAATTTTCCAGTTGCACTAGCCAATTTCTGGTATCCTTATCCATGCATTTAGTTTTGCATGCTTCAGCATCCTAAGATAAATCATTATGTAAAACAGAGCAACACAAATAAGATAAAAACCCAGTGACGACTGTTTTTAACAGGCAAGTAAACTTTCCCATCCCTTTACCCATATCAAAAGTCTCTGGTCCTCAGCCTGCAGGAGACTTTTCTCTGGCTTCATGTTTTTGCATTTCTGTCTGCTGTCAGCATCCATCAAAGCCTTGCATGTTTCGGAGCCCAGCTGTCGGAAGAGGCTGATCCTCACCCTGTATCGCTCAAAAGCGTTTACGATGAGCTAGGCCGATGTGAATCTCCTTCTGCAGATTTCTCTTTTCTCTAGCATTAAATCCTTTTATACACCATCAGAGCCAACAAGAATTAATCTTTGCAGAACATAATGCCCTTTTATTCTGCATACGTCAAGCTTTTTGAATAGAGAATTTTCAGTTATTTATGGGAGCAATCAACAACTGAAACACTTTACTGACACTCACAAATTCCCATATCAGTGGTATGATTTGGTTTTAGCAGTCTTCAAAGCCTCTACTTGAACCAGGTAGACATCCCAGTAGTATCTACAAAATGATGAAAAACTAAGTAGTAAGCTTTCCCTATATACAATCCACTTTCTGTACCCTAAAAATGAAAACATTTATGGTCTGTGCACAGATGAACTGCATGCCAGAGAATGACCTATCCCTCCCCATTCCACATTCCTTTGACTTCTTTATCTATCCAATAATTCTAGGGACCAGAAATTAACCAAGAACCTACAGCAACACAGAACAATCAAACCTCAGTCTTACCAAGCCTTTGAGAATCTCTTAGCAAAAATAAATAATAAAATCTGTATTACAAACATCTTTGGCAGACATACACGAGGTGCTGTTCTGAAAGGGAAAAAAAGGCACACAAGCTTTATCTAGCTCATGACTTACCTGACCTTTAGAACACCAGACCCCCACAACAAAGAATGACAGGTAACTAGAGGGGATTCCAGAAAAGACAAAGACAAATCACCTCAAATGTAACAAATATTCCTAGGGAAACACTGAATCGGCTGTCAAAATTAGGGTAAGTAGAGGTAAAGCCATACATCAGACATCACCTCTCTATTATTAGGGTAGAAATTTATGAAAGGCATCTACCTATAGTACTGGTGGCATATGAATTACTACAGCTTAGTTTTCTTCAGTGTTGTTTCCTTTTACAATTTAATACATTTTGTATAGTTAACCTTTTCATTGGCCAGTTGTCACATGAAAGGCCAATGTTAAATAATAAAACTTATTTTCTCCTGAAACACTGTGAAGTTATTTCTATTCTACTGTGACTTCCAGACTTCAGCCTGTGATTTTTCACTCCAACCTCTCTATAATTCAGTGTACTACCTTTGAAAATCTCTGCATGGTTTATCAGCATTAATACATTTTTTTCCTCACTAAAAAGTAGCTGAATGATAGCATAATTAACAGTAGCAAATGCAAATCTAAGATTAGTCAACTTATGGCAATCCAACATTTTATAATATCAGTATCTTCCTCTTTCGTTTAAATGGAAAAAAGAAATTGCACTAATTTAATTTTGTTGATACTTTGTCTCAGTTCTTGTACAACCAGAGTTGTACATATGCACAAACACAGTATTGTATGAATTTCCATTTGGGAATTTGGTTTTAAATGAAAGAATGCATCCAAACTGACATATACTGTCATTCATTTTAGGTACCCGACTACAGAACTCTCAAGACATTATTAGAGTCTTGAAAACAACGACCTTAAATTCTGCTGAAATTTCAACAGCTTTAAATATAACTAAAATTAACAGTTCTGGCACTCGTGTCACCAAGGGCAGCTTCCTAGAAGTGTAAGTGAACCTCAAATTACTCCAAATGGTAGATATAAAATACTCATTTACATCATAGTTGATGTAAAAATAAAAGTTTTCCCCCAGGGTGACCCTCGCCAAAATAATCAGGGAGTTCATTTACATAAAAAAATATCTATCAAACCGAGTAAGCAGTACTTTTCTATACCGCTGAGCATTAGCAAGGTAAATTCCCACACAGCCACTACCTAACATGAAACACTGAACTTCTGTGTTTAAAACTGAAGCAGTTCAGGAACAGAGAAGCAGGTCCAAGCTTATCAGGACTTTTGGAGTGTCTTAAAAGAAATAGGAAACAGCTACTGCATCAGCTGAATGAAACTGAAGAGATAAACACCTGAACCTACATGTAACCAAGCACCACCACCACATCCATACGCCTCGAGGGACAGGGAAGGCAGTGGCAAACTCTACCACTCCAGCCCTAGACAGAGGTGTCTGACTGAAAACACCTACATGAAAAGCTTGTCATCCCCAACCAGAGCAGTTAAGCAAGAGAAGAGAATGAACTAAGCAAAAGAATGAATGAAACCAAACAAAAGGTAGCTTACAAAAGATTTACTACTTCATTGCTTCTTTAATGCTACTTTCTTCAGCACAGCTAGCATCTAGTCTACACGGAGCTCAAAGTGTAGGAGGACTCTGCTGGTATTTTTCCTGTTGTTGTGTAACATACACCTACGATTCTGTAAAAATAAAAACCAAATGATTAAAAACATGTGCTTTGCAAAACTCTATACTGCATGTTTTGCATGTGACAACAGAGCAGAGACTCTGTATTTGCATGTGCTAAGGAAATTTCCACTCCTATTGCTATAGCCAAACAGTAATCCTGTTTGATTGAAAGGGCTTAAAATGATTAGTAAATGCATTTGTTTCTAAGTTGACTTCCCTAGCATACAGCCTAAGTTTCCTTGAAACTGCATATCCTAGCACAGAAATCTTTCACTAACAAAGAACAGAAACCATAAAGCATAAGAAAATAATCCTTATGAATGTTCACGTCACTTTACTCCTTTTTTTCCCCTTCCTATATGCCTTCTAAATGTAGAACAAAGCTTTTAGGAATGTAAAAGTAATTTGTTCAGCTCTAATCACTTCAGCTGTTTTGATGTATCTACACACATACTTAGCATAATGCCCAGACAGAATTATAGATTTCAGACTAGAACTACATTGATAATCTGATCTTTAATCAGGGATAGCCGAGGGGTCCACAAACAGCAGATGGTTCTATACACCATACTGCTTCAAGACAATGAGGAGCAGAGCTTCAGCCTTCCCCCTCAACTCTCTATTTCTTCCTGGTTTAACAAGTCAGACGCTAGAATTTGTACTATAGCTTCTTTCATGTTAACTTTTACAGCCACCTCTTAAAGAATATGTTCCAAGGAAATACATTTCACTGCATAATATCACTTCCATAGTAAATATTTTTGTGAAACAGAGTTCACATATAAAAAGCAGCAAATTTTTCAAATTCTGTCCAACACCTACTCACTTGAAAACAAAGCCTACTACTCTAGATGAAAAGTACTGAATCACACTATCCAAGCTTATTTCCTGCAAAGCAGCATTGCTCATGAGAAAAAAAGCTATTCAGTTACAGCGCTGTATCTCACTTTTTCCATCAATAAATTCTCCCCCATAAGATAAATTATTTTCTTTTTCCAAATTGAGACGCTTACAACAGCTAGAAAAGTCTGAATAATGCTTAGTACTATGTCCCATTTCCTGGATAGGTAACATAAAGAAGTCTTCTTCCACTCTTCTAAACTATAGGGTAGGACATAAATATATCACCATTATCCACTTTCCATCACTATCCCTTCCCTGTATCCCCATTTGCCTCCTTACTATACTGATCCTTTTCACACTAGCCCCCTCTCCACATTCTCCGCCAGGCATTTTCATCCTGCTTCCTGCATAAATACTGCCACACTCGCCTTTCCTTTGCAGTTCCTGTAAATTCTGATGCCTCTAAACTTCCTTAGACTTTTGATACATTTCCTTTTCCCCTCCTTAATGCTTCTGCCTGTAGGGCAATTCCTGACCCTCAGCTCCTCGCAGGCAATCACAATACTTCTGCCTCTGGATGACTCTCGACTCTCAGTTTGTCTTGAATTCAGACTCCATGTCCTGGCTTTCACACTCCCTTCTGACTGATCCTCATATTACCTCTTAGACATTTCAACTATTACTTTTGGTGTCTTTTTCTTGTGTTCCCATTCCCCCCCTAGCCAAATTTACTCCTCTATTTAATCCCTGCAATGATGTAAACTTAATGAAAGAAGTCTGGAGTTAGTCCAAATAGAAGCTGATGGTCATCCTAATCACCGAAAAATCTCATATCTAATTCCATAGCTCTTCCATTTTATGCCTCTGCCTACCAAGAGCAATTACATACAGTAAGCATTTTGCATAGAGAATAGTTTCAGCTTGGTCCTAACACACGAGACCATGTTGGGGAAATGGCAAGGAAAAAAGAGAAACAACCATCAGCTTGCAATAAAATCTGTAGTTATGAACACCAAACTTCTGCTTGTCCCATAACTTGATCTACATTTTCCAGATGGATTTGAGGGGGAAGGTGGGAGGTGGAAATCTGTCACAGTTAAATGGACCAAAGTAGACATTTTAACTTTACATGAAAGCTGGGCATAATCATTCTCTAAAGATTTAGAAATATGATCCTCAGCAATTCTCTTTATCCGTAAGAAATTGTCAGCACCAATACAAGAATAAACAAGGAGCCACACGATTTCTCCTGATGTGAAGTTCTTGAATATCTGACTACGCTACACTTAAAAAAAGAAAGCAAACGTGAAAGTACTGTCTTTGTGCATAGCAGCAGCAGTCGCTGAAAATTGTTGTTTACAGTATTTTTCAAGCATTTCTGGAAGCAGGAAGGGGAACTGGTTGCTTTGCAAGCCTGCTACTCATCCAGGAACACTTGCAATCTTTGAGTATGAACATCTCCTCAATTTAAGTCATCCTCTGCATTTCTGCATCTACTGCAGAATCTTTTTTACTAGCTGTAAATACTTCCCTTCTTCATCCCTGCTTTTTTCAACCCTCTATGTTTAAAACACTGTGTCTTCAGAGGATCTGTTAGGTGCATTTGCTAGCTACCATCCCAGTTCTTTCAGAATCCTGGAAAACATGTTAACCAGCCCAAACAAACTGAGTGCTTTAAGCTCACAGTTTTGCTTATTGCTTTACTTGCATCTCTACTCCCACTATCCATTCTACTTTCTCCCACACTTTGAGCTCAAAAACTGCAGCAGAGCTCTTGCTTATATTTGGCAATACCTACATTATCTTCAAGTTCTGCTAATTTGTGACATTCCTGGGGAAAACTACAAACTTAAAACGTCCCGTAATTTTCCCCTTTCTTAGGATACTTCATGAACACTGTTCATGCTTTAGTATACACACTCTTCAGTTCTGCTGACCCTACCAGCTCTCAGCTTAATGACTTTTTACCCTAAATATAATTGCTTTCTTTGTTTTGCCTTGCCTTTGCTTTTAGTTTCTTTGTTTTGCTTTTAGTACATGGTGAATTGAGCCCCAGGCATTCAACAAATACTTCACTTGTTTCCAGTCTCATCCACAACATGCACTTGACTCTTGTCTTTAAATCAGCAATTCTCACATTAGCTTCTCCTGCTTTCCTTCTGTAAAAGTCAGCATCTTGGCTTATCACAGATGCCTGACCATAACGTGGCTGAAATGTAGCTCTTATTTATTCCTCTTACATTCTTCCTCCATACTTGCAGTGTTAACAGACAGCCGGCTTTACCAGACCATAACCAACAAGTTCTCTTTAACTGAAATCTGTCTACCATCAATGATGCAGATCCCATCTGCACAGTATGTCTAAAACACAGCCTTTCACTCCAAGCTAAAGGTTTTTATCCATGATCTTATATTTTCATTATTTCTACACTCCGGCCTTGACAAATACAGTCTTCCTCAGTCACATCCACTCACAATATTAAATCTTTTGGTTTGTCTTCTACGCAACGAATCCATCTCCATAGTTATAACAGCACTCTCCTTCGCATCAAATGTGGTCTTTGACTCTAACACTTAGTAGTAGGCAACATCAATCATCTCTTCTTTACTCAGGACTCCATCTCCCCCTGATCAGACTAAGTCCAGCCACAAACACGCATGTGTTTGTTTAGAATTACACCTTCATGGTTTCTTATCAATGCTTAATTGGCACTGTTCTTACCAACACTTCTGTTTTACAGTATCTACAAACTCTCTTGAGTTATACAGATCACTAAACATAGAATCCCAGCAGCTGGAGAAGCTGCAAAAAACATCACACCAGAGAACGTCTCTTTTTCCCCATCAGCAACTTTGTGATTCTATAACATTTAGAGCCAGCGAGGACTGAGGGCAAGCGAAGACTCTTCCCGCTAGCCCATCCATGAGAGACACCCCAGCTTGGCTTGAAGCCCACCTGAGCCCCAACCATGATGGAGGGGGCAAGGGCAGGGAGCTCCACGGAGGTCAGGCAAAGCACCAATTGCCTCTGCAGCAAAGCAGTTCCAAGATATTCAGAGAGACAAGAGGACTGTAAACATCAAGAAAACACAGGGAAGCTGGATACCCAAGAACAATAGAGGAAAGAGCTAACCTAAATAGGACTAGGCTAAACTTTTCTGGAGCTTCAGGTGCAGAAGGCATTTTCTGGGGAAATGTGCAGACAGATTGTGTGGGTTGTTAAGAGTGAGGCTCAGAAGCTGGGGTGCAGAAGTTTAGATAGGAAGTGGCTGTCTGCAATATACACACACACACAGCTGTAAGGGGCAAACTGTAAAAAAAAAAAACAAAAGATTTAAGAGTTGAACTAAAATGTTTAAGACCACTACTTGAACACACATGAATAAAAAGAAACTACTTCAGAGTGGTTCAGCTGAAGTACCACAAACACAGTACACTGGTCAGGTTCACCAAGGTGTTTTGGATTCCTCCACCAGCATTCCTCAACCATGCCCCACTGGACATGTGGGCTGCAAGTACTTTGGAGGAGGGATTAGGCTTTTGTTCTGTGACTTTCCAAGGCCTTTCAGAATGAAGGCCTCACTTTTACCTAGCATTACTGTATATATTATGCCACAGAGAGAACAACACAAAAATGAGTAGAGGAAGCAAAGGTGTGTTAAACCTAAGCAGAAGCAACCACTTTCTACATACTCTTTTAGCCTCAGCATGAAGTACACTAAATCCAGATAAGATGGTTCTGAGAAACACACTGAAGAAAAAAAATAATGAAAAAACAAAAGCCACAGTTAATAAAATACTTCAGAAATGCACATACTTTCCATTGATCCTCCTATGAGGGCATTCGATAATAGGAAGCAGATGCATCATTGAATGCACCATGGTAAGGTGCACAGCAAGCTACTTGCACAGCTTGAAACTGTTTTAACGGATTGACTGCACATTGTACTTTAAAGGTTTAATGTTTTTAAACTTTCTAAGTTAAGGTATTTTAAAATATGTGCCAGGCTCCAAGCTGAAGACCTACAGTTTAGCTCCTGTATTTCTGCAACTTCCATTCTCTACGTTTCTCTCAAAAAAAAGAAAATTCCCACACTCCTTTTGAAATCATCCTCCCATTTGTGTCATAATGACTTTTCCAGAAACTGCTTTGGATGCTGATGGCAGAGAATTATGATTTCAGAAAGAAAGCAGAAGTGGAACACACACAAACAAAGTATTAAACATTACTTTATGGAACTGTATATAGCAACTAGGTAAGAAAAGTGAGTAAATATGTTCCACCAAAGAGCACATCATAGTGGGCACAAATACATTTTATTAAAAGAAAATTTCCAAAACAGACTACAATATATGACATTTCCTACTGCTTCTAAAAATCATACAAAAACGCCTTCTTCACATAGCTTTCAAAAGCAATTCACAATCATGTAGCACAGGAAGATAGAACCTCCAGTCTTAAATCCTTAACAAGCAAAAGATACACAATGGAGAAAGTATAAATTTTAAAAAACACACATGTATGCATGTGTCCAGTCTCACGTTTTCCCATCCTACCAAGCTGCTACTACCTCTCCCCATGGTTAGCTTTGAAGAAATCAAAATGGAACAGAGAGAATTGCAGCACTTTAATGTACAAGAGGGCATTTAATTTAATAAGTACTGATCCCTTACACCTCTCCAAGCCAGCTGAAAGCTGTGGGATAGCCTTAGGTGGAAAGAGGTTGATATCACTTCCAATACAAAAATTTGCATTATAAGCAACAGTGAGGAAGATAAGGTTTCGACAACGAAATTACATGCTGCATTCCTAGAAGTGGAAGTTACACGCACACACAAACACACACACACAAAATCTTTTAAACTGTAAAACAACAAAATAATTGAGGTGCAATAATCATGGATTAGGACCTCTAGAACAAAGGCAAGTAGAGACCTGAAAATACAAATTATGGCTTTAATATTAGTGTCAGAAATTTTACAGAAATTCCTGGGAAGTGGCTTTTAAATAGACCCCAAAGAATTAAAATCTATTTCTATACAGAGAACTAAGACCATCTTCAGTACCACTAAACTGTTTCCTTTTGTTGTGTGTTTAACATCTTTCCAGCACCCATTTGTCTTATTTCCTGCAACACATTCATCCCAGTAGCAAGCGCTACTTTGCTGGGGAGGGTGTTCCAGTAACCTATTAAACTTGTTTCAGTGTTTCCATGCTCCTCTCTTTATAGGGAAATCCGTGCATGCAGTGAAGTTTAAGTAGTGGGGCTAAACTTTGCACCTCAAATCCTGACTTAGATGGAAATGTCTTCAGCACATGAACTGTCTGCTACTCTCTGTTTACATAGTAGCCTATTACAGTTTAGGGACTATTTTACTTAACTTATAGCAAGTAAAAGAGAAGAGTATGTTCTAAGCAACTGCAGTACTAAAACCAGATTTAAGCGTTCATAGCTTAAGAACAGTCACCACACATTTTTAGATCCTGGGACCTTTAATAGAAACAGTCGACTGAAAAGACTGCATTTGTCAGACTAGATGCCTGATTTCAAGCAACCCCTCCCCCAATCACATGACTACGCTCTGCACTCTATCAATTAAAACTTGTTTAATCTTAGTGACTATCATACATGCAAAGATTAAACAGTAACCTATAAGGGCCCGTGGCACATACTGCTTGCTTGTAATTTTGTTTTAGCAGAAGCTAAAGATTCCCAACGTTTTGCTAAGCAACTTCCTAATCTGAGAACAATGCAGAAATTATATGATTCCCTTCCCTTTGAAATCACGTTGTGTACCATGAGCCTTCCTTTCCTAATCCCTTTCTCACTACCAAGAGCAAAGGATCAGATTCTCTTTCTCCAAGTGTTTGAATAGGCACCAGTTCTCAAAACTGCAATGCAGAATGCAGACACTTCTGGTGGTCTCAAAGGCCATGATCCGGGGTCTGTAATCAGCATATACAATCACACAGAACAGTAAAAGGCAAAGCATTTTCCACTGGTAGTAAAAATTAATCATACGCTGCAACTGACAGAGGTCAGTTAATCCGAGTTGAGAAAACACCAAACTAAGGCAGTACCATTGCCCACAGAGACCTATCAGTAAATTATACACTTATAATTGTCCAACATCTTATTGATTTCCTCACTTAACAAGCCTTTTCCACTCCATCACTAAAAGCAAGGCCTCATTAACTAAACTTTTAAGACACTATTAGATACCTGCTAATTAACCAAGACAGAATTACAAAACTGGTGGCCACCAGTGTTAACGGTAAGTGTAAAAGATTTCCCATTGGGATCTGGAAACAGATATCTGTGTTTGCACAGAGCTGAGCTCAGGCTTCCAAGCCACCTCCCATGCTTCTGCAGTGCCTCCCCCTGCGCCTCTGCTTCCCAGGGAGTGTGAGGCTTGGGAGAATCAAACTGGCTTCACGGGGACAGTTGCACAGTCCATTCCAGAACCAGATTTGCTGGGAAAAGCAGTTAAGAGACACGCTCAAGGTATCAGTATTAACCAGTTAGTTAATTTGTTGGTGTAATGCATGTATACAATATCCTGGAAAGCAAAAAATTAACTGTCTTCAGTTAATAAACCCGCTCTTACAGTCACTTGTTAAAATCAATGCATACAGGAAGCCAGCAGTCAGCACGGTTTCAATTTACCTATTAACTGTTTGGAGTAACACATTCCCTAAACCATACACCACTAAGCTTCCTAGTTTTCAGAACCGTAGCATTTACTGCAACACAGCAGTGCACTGGAAACTGATGCTTCACAGTGCTTGTGATACTGGAAATGCAAACAGGTTCTTCATATTACCTGTACAGTTTTAGACTTCACTAAATCTTAGTTCATAACAAGCTGATGAACTAATTCTTGCCTAGCCTTTTGAAAAAAAAGGTGCTGAGCACTGACTTTCTCTATTACACAATGTATGGACAGCTTTTTATCAAAGGATCACATTTAACCTGAAAAACCAGGCACCTCATGCCAAAGGACCTGAGTACTTCCAAACCAAACAAGTACAAATCTGAAAAGAGACTTCACAGTTTTGAAACCGTGAAAAATTATTTGTTGCTGTTGATAAATCATGAAGAAAAAAAGAACAACCAGTAGTCATTTAAACACATACTCTAGGACAGCAGCACAGGCAGCAACTGCTGATATTTTCCCAGAAGTGCTAGATAGACCAGTGCTATTGAGAACAGCTACAGCCAGTGCAAACTCTGATCTCCTGCCTTGCAAATTTTACTTGATTCTCTACAACACTGCACATTCTTTATGGTCATTATCATAAAACATCATTTTTATACCTAAGCTGGAAGACACTCTCTAATATATGAAATATGCAGATACAAAGAAAGAATTAACATGCTGATTGAGTTTCTTTAAAAACTCAAACAGCAGTATATCAGAGGTAGGACACAAACCCAAATGTTATGCAGAAAGATTTAATAAGAAAGGAATCCATCATATTCAAATATTTAAATTAATATCATTCTTCTAATATGAAAAAAGGTTTTCAAGATGCAACTTACTGAGTTGGATCTTTAAAAGTCTGTGTTTAATGCTATACATTTCATGCCGTATCTAAATTCTGTATCATTAGATGTGAAAATGAAAAACAAAAACTTTTTTTCCATGTTTTTTTCTGGGGAAATGACATGACATTTTTGCAACCACACAGCTTTAGAAACTGAGGTTTAGAGAACAAGCAATTTTTTTGAGACTAATAATAATAATAATAATAATAATAATAAAATCTCTAAATCTAGCAGAACTACTTTTGCCCAAACACTTGTGCTAACTTCAGTGCTGTGATAATCGTTAGACAGCTCTACCTTACAACTAAAATGATTCACTATTATAAATATTCTTTAAGGAAAAGTTGTCTTTGACACACAATTGTTGATCTTAAGACTATCAGGTTAATAAGGTATAATTAAATCCAGGCATTAAAATGCAAGCTTGCAGGGAAGAAAATTACCTCAGGAACAAAACAGCAATTCCTTCTGTGCACATTATTTTGAATTCAATTCCTTGCTTTAGTGGTTTTGGGAACTGGCAAAACAGGAAAATCTTGAAAAGGGTGTTTAAACACCTAACCTGGGTTTAGTTCATTTAAGACACATTAATAATCCATTGCTAGTGGCAGTTCTTTTGTAAGAAGGGACATCAACTACTGACAAGATTCTTTTTGCTGAAGAGGCTCTTTTAAAAATATGTGCTTACTGTAAAGCAAATCAACTAAACACATGGTGTAAGAACTGATGTAACAGGTAGATGGAGCAAATTAGTCTGCATCCCAAAGTAAGATTTCCCCCCCCCCCCCCCCCCCAAGTTCCTTCAGAGAAGCTGCTAGAGGAATCAAGATACACAGAGGCTACTCATTTCATTGTGCGTGTATGACTGGGATGTGGAACGTGCTCTCACTGTGTTCAGACCTGTCCCAGATTTCCCTCTGATTTCAAAAGGAGGGAAAAGAGTCTCCCTCTGCCCAGCGCAGGCAGCCACCCTCCCCGGTAGGGAGGGCTCTGACCATCAGGTTCAACGGCTCGTTCCGAGTATCTTCTTTAAAGAAAGAGAAACAAACAGCGCTGTTCCCGAGACAAAAGCGGCTCACGCACCAAGTACCCGCAGCCCGGGCAAAACGGCGGGGGCTCCGGCTCCGCACCCCGCCGGGGCCGAGCCGGCGCTGCCCCACCATCCTGGAGGAGCGGCTCCCGAGGGAAGGCTACCTTAAAACATCCGCCCCAGGCGGGGAAGGGTGTTTTAGTTTCTACGTGAGGGGACTGGAAAGGAGATTAATTGCCACCTGTGCCGGAGGCAGGCACAGGAGAAAGGAGGCTCCGGCCTCCCGTTCCGCCGGGGCCCAAGCCCCCCAGGGCAGCTGGCGGGGCCGCAGCGGCTCAGGTGGGGCTGGGAAGGGAGAGAGAGGTTGAGAGAGAAGGGGTTCCCTTTCCAGGTAGGAGGCCAGCCGGGCGGAGCGGATGGGCGCCGGGAGAGAGAAAGGAGGGCCAGGGCTCCCCTGCC
>VZRU01016807.1:1029295-1103934 GCA_013398155.1 Pedionomus torquatus | reverse complement strand
GGGGGCGCCGGGCGGCGGGCCCCGGGCCCCGGGGAACGGCGGCACAAATCCAGCCGCCTCCTTCAGATCGCGTTGAACGGCAACGCGGAGCCAAGGGCGGGGGAAGGCGGGGTGCGGTGCGGTGCGGTGCGGTGCGGTGCGGTGCGGTGCCTACCTGGTGCGCGGCGGGGAGGAAGCCCAGGGGCCTCCGTGGCGGCCCCCGTCGGCCTCCTCCCTCAGGGCTCCGCGTCTGTATGTCAGCAGCTCGACCCAGTGAGCTCGCTGCCTGAGGGACCTGAAGTTAAGAAACGCTGTCGTTCCCAGGAGGGCTGTGCAGAAGTACTGTGCGGCTCAGTAATGCTCATATCCGAATTCTTAGAAAGCTTTCTCTCAAAGAGGGAGCGTTATCAGAGGAGACGCTTCGCTCCTCAATAAACAGCCAGAAGGATTAATGGAGGCAGAAAGCGCAAAGCGTGGCGGCAGCGGCGCTGGGGATGGTCGGAGCAGAAGAGATGGGCAAGGTGATGCCGAGCGGGCCTGGCGCCTGCTTGCCGTGGGAATGAATACACGGGGACGTGGTCCACGGCGGTGGTTTCTCCTGGCCTCAGAGCCCTTGGCACTTGAGCGTGGCAGTGCAGAAAGCTTTCAGAGTCTTGTATTTTGGCCCTGCAACTCTCCCGTGGCCCTTTCCATCACCCTCCGATGATAGGGTTACTAGCTTCCTATAAGTGATTCTTTATTACTGTGATTTAAAACTCTCCAGAGAATTCAGATGAGTAAGCAGGTACTCTTTTGCTGCAGTTTGTAAAATGTCCAGATAAATAACTGCAGGCCTACCCAGGTGTCACTGCCCTTTTGCAATCCTCGTTACGGTTATACAAAGTTCTTGAACCTAAACGATGAACCATGTCAACTCTATTTATTTTACTGGTTGTAGCAAAGCAGATGAATAAGCAGTGACTATTTGCATGTCCTTTTCTTAGTCTATTTCTTAGTAGTTTTTCCATGCTAATTGCTCTTTTTTTTTTTTCTCTCATAAATGTCAACACCATTATTTTGCTTTTTATTTCTGTCTCCGTATAATTTTGTGTTATAAACTCCTTAAAAATTGTTCGTGTTTCAGTTAGTGGAGCCTGTACAGGTTGTTCTGGTCTAATGCGTTAAACTTCTTGTCTATATTTGTATGTCACAAAATAAATGACTATATTTGTGACCAGGCTGAGTATAAATATTCTTGCTAAAAATATGTATGATGTTTCATCTTTCATTTCTTTATCAGCTGATAAAAAAAGTACTGTGTACAGTTTTGGGCCCCTTACCATAAAAAAGACATTGAGGTGCTCGAGCAGGTCCAGAGAAAGGCAAGAAAGCTGGTGAGGAGTCTGGAGAGTCAGCCTTATGAGGAGAGGCTGAGGGAGCTGGGATTGTTCAGCCTGGAGAAAAGGAAGCTGAGGGGAGACCTTATGGATCTCTGCAACTCCCTGAAAGGAGGTTATAGAGGGAGTCAGTCTCTTCTCGCAAGTCACAAGCGATAGGGCAAGAGGAAATGGCTTCAAATTGTGCCAGGGGAGCTTCAGATTGGATATCAAGAAATTTTTTTACACGGAAAGGGTTGTTAAGCATTGGAATGGGCTGCCCAGGGAAGTGGTTGAGGCACCATCCCTGGAGGTATTTAAAAGACGGGATAACATAGTGCTTAGTGATGTGGTTTAGTGATGGGTTGTTGTTTTGTTTATCAGAGTTAGGGTGATGGTTGTACTAGATGATCTCAAAGGTCGCTTCCAACTTAGTTCTATCTTTCTATGATGGGTATGCCTTTAGAGCGATACTTAGCATACTATTACCTGAAATAGCATTCTTCGTCTGTCATATCTTCCAATGTGGCTTATTTACTTAGAAATTTTGAAGAGGATGAAAAATTTGGGGTCCAAAAAGCAAACAGTTCTGGATTTTTACTTTTTGCAACAATTCTTCTACTGGCTGTAGTCCAGATCTGCAGCATATCGATGTAGTGTCTAGTACTTGCATCTTCAGTTTGGTATTGGAGTGTATACATCTGAGACAGTATCATCATGCAGTGAATCTTTAAATTCTATAGACCGTACTTACAGATCAGATTAGGTTATATTATTACAGTGGTATCTTTTGATCTTTAACTTAATAAGCACAAAAATTTGCCATCCTAATGAAACTGTTAGGCCTTTTTCCTTGACAAAGTGCATGTTTCATGCAGCTCTCCTTTTTCTGCAGCTCAAGACTTATGCTTGGGTGAACCTTCTAGAAGACATCTAGTCTCTCCAGTCTGGAGAATCTACTGTGTCTGTTAGAGTTTTATTACAATGCGTAGTCACGATTACTGTGCGTTCTACCTATTGCTTGTTATTACAATTTTTTCAGTAGGTTAAGGAGCTATTTGGTACTCAGACTTTTCTCCCTATGAACATTCTTGCACAGTATAATGAAATCATTTCTCAGTTTTGTTTTTTGATAAACCAAGCTGATCAACTCCCCTGTTTTAGAGAGGGCAGAGCTAATTTGGATTGCTTTGCATTGGCCGCAAACCAAGATTGAGTACACAGATGGTGACTGTGGGTCAACTGACATGTGGCAACTTGTTACTCTGCAGTAACACTTTTATTAGTGTGTGCGAGTCCTGCGTCTCTCGCTGAAAGGATATTTTCTCAGTCCTTCCATCATTTTTATAGTTTTAACACCACAGTAAGTTATTGTCCTGGTTCTCTTCTCCCTTGTTGCTAAATTCAAGAGTATCATTGTGCTTTCTGGGCCTGGTATCATACTGGCTCGTCTACCCGTCTGCTCTGGCCTCCAGGTATTTATGAGAAACACTTAATTTCAGCAGTCAGCCCTATTCTTTGTATCTGTGAATAAGTATTGCAGTGGAATGGCTTAGTAATGAGACAGCTGTGAATGAGGCTTGCGTATGTGGGATCTGGTTACTGCTATTTTGTCTCTAGGTTTTTCCTGCTTGCTTACTTGCTCACCATTGCGCCTTCTCCTCTGACTCTGGACATGTCTTTCATTCCTGCAGTTAACACGAGAAAAGATGTCACTGTCATCTTTAACCCAGTCATGCTGTTAGAGGTCTTCTACTAAAGAAATAAATAACAAAAGCACTTTCCAAATATCCAAGCTTTGCACATTGCTCTGCTCTGCTGAAAAGCTTCTAGTGTTCTGGATATGTATAAGACTAAACTCCATAAAGCGGTGTGAAATTTAGGCTTTAGGTTTCTTTCCCTTGCAGAAGATATGAAAATGTGAATACTTGATTTATACAAACATTTCTTCCTACTATGACTCTAAACCAGCATTAATATTTTCATCAGTCAATGTTGTAGAAAACATCAGACCTTCAAAATCATTAGATAGATTTAAAAATAACCAATTTTCTTCTCCCTGTTTGGGGGGGTTTTGAGCCTTTAGAAAACCTATCTGTATGTCAAAATGTTTGCACCATTGCCAGTAGCTAACAACCCAAACTAAGGACCAGGTGCTATAAACACTGAACAATAAGGTGGCCTCTGGAGATCTGAGTGTCTAAAATTAGATAATGGAAAGGCAGTTGAACGAATATAAGGAAATACTGGATCGTTATTGGTCTGTATGAAAGTCTGTGGTCTTTGCACACTGTAGCCCAAATGTTTCTTAAGGTCAGCATGAGAGAAAGTGAACAAGACTTCATGTCCTTCAGATATGACAGTTCAGAACTGGAGGTTAATGTCATGGATCAGAGGCAAAAGTTAATGTCTGTTTAAGGAAAGGACATGCTAAAGGAGTTGTGAAAATAGCAGGGAGAGAACGCGATGAGCTGGTTTGCATATTCGATGGATCCCTCAAGCAGCTGCCAGGGATAGGTCTCGAAATGTGTAAGGAATGTTTTTTTCCACAGCAGTCATGTCATTATTGCCCTTCACTGACTAGCTCAGTAACAGATTGTTTCATAGTATTTGCTCTGTCTACCTTTCTTTGATTTTTTTTTTTTCCCCATATAATTTCTTTCTTTGATACCTCCAGATAGTTTGTGGAAATATTTCTTTCTTGGCATTCTTTCTATGCACTCAATATGTACAAGGATTTTGAGTTATATTCATTGATTCTATTAAAAATGATCTGAGGGAACAGAAGATGGTGGATTTGTAGAAAATCTCAGTACCCTCTTTATTTATGTTTGAATTTAAAAAATAAGCTTGGAAATAAATGTAGTCTGACAGCTGCTAATTGCAGGATGACAGTTTTTGGGCAAGTAGATGTTAAACTCAAAAATGTATGTAGCACATCTAAGTCACAGCAGATAAATAAAATACTGTGTGATATGCCTCATTACTGGATCCTGTTGTTTTATCCCAAGTCTTATAACATTTTTCTTAAAGCATCAATCCCTGGTTCTCAGTTAAACACTCTCTAAAGAGATTCCACTCCTGAAAATTATTTCCTACAGTTTTGGAGAAAGGCTTCTCATGATTTCTAAAGGTACAAACCCCCAAAAGAGCAGATATGTGGTTATTCGTAAGCCTCTCCTATGACTTCGGAGGTCTAAATCATCTTTTAATAATACTGATTACAGCTTGTAGCAATTTTAGAATATAGTAAGTATGTCTGCTGTTTAAGACTGAAATCGTGGCATTATTCTGTTGAAAAAAAATCCTATTTGAAAATGTACTTGCTATTACAAGTATATGTCTGGAGATTTATTTCCACAAATAAGTGCAAATTCTACAAATTAAAAATGTTAGCTTAGAAAAGTGTATTTTTAAAGTCCTTTTGCATTTGGAAGTGCCTACTTGGGAACCTCTGTTACAAGTTACATGCACGTGCTTGTCCCACTGTTATCATGTAGTCATGTTCCCTTGGATTGCTTTTACAGACTTCTGTGGAGAATTTACGAAGATCTGTTTTCTCTAGTATAAGTAGCAACACCACCACCTGCAACTGAAGTGGTAGCATGTAGACAAAGGCAAGAAAGAAAACATGGAGAAGAGTGTTGGTATTTTGTGCTGTTTCCCTCAAAACTCCCAAAGGATATTATTTTAACCAGTAGCAGGAGAGTATGCTACTTAAAGCGTGAAACTGGACAGAGCTGAGTCTGCACATCCTTCAGTGTGATGGGAGTTTTGCTTGCTGACGTTTTCCAGGACTGCGCCATTTTCTAAATTTGAATTTGGTAATATCTTACCATCACAGTATTTGTAAGCTATGCCTTGGATGAGCGTGTACTCCCGTCTGTTCTATAGGAATATTTCAGGGGTTTGGAATCCAGTGTTTGCTTCAGACTGAATATGCCTCTGCAGCTCTTTTAAGATGCCTTCAAGTGGTGCCTCTCTCACAGTGCCTCAGGCTGGTTTGTGTTGTGTGGATCTAGCTGCAGGCCCCTGGGCCACCTCTAGAACATTCAAGATGCAAGCCCTCAGGGATACCGACTGCTGGAGAGTTGTCCTGCTTTTTGAAGGGTCACAGAAAGGTTCCTCTAATATTCATGCTGTAGAGAGTGTGTTTCTACTGGATGGCCTGCTACTTCACCCTTGGTCATTGACCCTAACTGTGACAACCTTTCAGGTGACATCAGGAGAAGGAAACACCACTGCAATCACAGTATTCACAAGATCAAGCACATTGTGGAAGGTCAATTCTCAAGCCTCGTGTCACCCTGAACCAATTTGTATTGATTTTAGGTTCATTTAATTTTATTTTTTTTTTTATTTTAACTTCCTGTGAAACCACATCCTTCCTGTGAGCAGGTCAGCTGTGCCCCAAGAAGAATGTCCCAAGAACAGTGAAGGTAGAGCCTTTCTGTAAACATACTTTCTTGGTCTTTCTCTGATCCTACAGCTCTAGATCGCCAATGAAAATCATCAAGATCTACAGCCTCTGGGTCACTTTTGCACTCACTAGACCATATTCAGTACATGTGCTCTGTTGCATCAGCTCCCTGATACAAAACTTGGGATAAGGTGATTTCTTTTCTGAGAAATAACAGAATTACAGTTTGGTTGCAGAATCAGCAAAGTTTCAGGTGACAGGACTTACACAGAAGACAACTGGATCTTGTTTAGGAACGAAGAGACATTAGTTCCCCTGGGCACAAAGTGAAGATGCAAGAGGAATGTTCTTGGATTCAAGATTTTTCAGAAAGGGAAAAAAAAAATAAAGCCGATGTGGTTGTCAAACACAAAGTACTTTTATTTCTCTCATGAATTTGCTGTCAAGGAGAGAATCCTAAAAGTCAGTTCAGAAAATAACAGTGCTCGCTTGCCCCACTGGAATTTGAAAAATAGAAAGTGGTTTCTCTTCAAAAAGACAGCTTAGAATGCTATGAAGCCCTAAGAAATTAAATGCAATTTCATCTGGCTAGGGCATGAACAGGACAGAGATACAAAGGTTGTAAAAAAAAAAAAGGGAACTAAGACTCATGTCCACCTTGTTTTGACAAGGAAAATAAACATGGAAATCCAGACCTCAAGTAGAATTTAACAAAAGACCCTAACTCTGTTTTGTCTCCCAGAATCAGGCTTCCAATCAAAAGTGAAGTGTATGTTACCATGTACTTCATGAATGCCTGTTAAATAAAATACAGTGACCTTTAAAGTGGAGAATACCTTCAGAAACAAAAATAAGTCTTCTAGCCTGAAGTCTTCTATCCTTGTATAGTAAAGTCCTCACCTCGTCCAGTTTGGCATTTCAGACCTACGAAGGAGGAAGTGCTTATAGCAGCTCTGAATAGTAGGGAGAAAGCCTGCAAAATCTGTACAACCGTGCCAAGTCTTGCTTCAGGAGGGATTCTGTGGAGAGGGTCACTTCCTTCACTTGAAGTTATGCCGAATTTCTATTGCACAGCACTATGACTATATGAGTAGAACAGAATCGATTTCAGTTGGAAGGGACCTACAATGGTCATCTAGCCCAACTATCTGGCCAATTCAGGGCTGATCAAAAGTTAAAGCATGTTATTAAGGCATTGTCCAAATGCCTCTCACTGACAGACTTGGGACATTTACCACCTCTCTAGAAAGCCTGCTCCAGTGTTTTGACCACCCTCTTGGTAAAGAAATGGTTCCTGATGTACACTCTAAACCTCCTCTGGCACTTCTTTGAACCATTCCCACATGTCCTGTCACTGGATCCCAGGGAGAAGAGATCAGCACCTTGCTTTCCACTTCTATTCCTCAGGAAGCTGGAGAGAGCAGTGAGTGCCTCCTCAGTCTCCTTTTCTCCAAGCTAGACAAGTCCTAACTCCTTAGCCACTCCTCCAACGACACTCCTTACATCCCTTTCTTTTGGACATCTTCAAGGACCTTCACGTTTCTCTGAAATTGTAGGGCCCAGTACTGCACACAGTACTCAAGGTGAAGCCTCACCAATACCGAATGCAGCAGGATAATCACCTCTTGACCAGCCGTGACTGTGATGCTGTGTTTGATGCACCCCAGAATGCCATTTGCCCTCGTGGCTGCCAAGGCATACTGCTGACTCAATTTGAGCCTGCTGTCAACAGACAAAACTACATTTTTCTTGGAAGTTGCTGAGGTGTGCCCAGCCTATTAGAGAGGAAATCTTATGTAGTTTTATCAATTTTGTAAAAAAATACTAGGACAAGTGTAGGTGAACACTTTTGTAGGGTGAGTTCAGTGCAAGAAGAACCCTGGTCTCAGAGCAGAGCTCTTCCTTTGATAATCAGTGAGGAAATGCCATCTTATCTCAACAAATTATCTTAGGAAAGCAACATGACACAAATGTCTGCCGGTTACGCACAGTTGAGTTGGCTGCTGACCTCTGTCAATGGAAAGTCCCGACTCTCAGCTCCAAATCTAATTGCCACAAACCATTTTTGGCTATCTTTTGAGGTTGCTTATTCTTTTAATAAATTTCCATGCCTCTCTGTAGTTTTTTTTTTTTTTTTTTTTTTTTTTTTTTTTTTTTTTTTTTTTTTTTTTTTAGTACTTGACACAATGAAATGTGGAATAAGTTAGTAGGAGGTATCTTAATGGCCTGCAAGCTTCAGCCCAAGAGTTAACTGCTGCAGAAAGAGGAACTGAGAGTGAAGGCTGGGAGTGGGCAAAAATTAGAATTAGATTGTCCTTATGGATTAGTGCTGTCTGCACTGTTGGTGATAGGGCCTGCTCACTGTGCTTCCAAGCTGTTCCAGCAAGAATATGCTTTACCAGGTATCACATTGTCAGAATGGCGATGACACCTGATTTGTTACCCCGTGATACCATGAGATTATGGAGTGTGAGACATCAACTTGAGGCAAATATCAAGCCTCCCTCTTCTGCCTTGGCCAATTTTCCAAGGGCTTCATGGCAGCCCAAGCCTCAGGCTCCCATGTGAAGTTCCAGCCTGACTGCTCAGATCCTTCTTAGGAATGGACTTACGTGATCTGAAGAGCTCACAGAACTTGTGCCAGAGCTTGAGGGGTAATAGACAGTAGCATTGAGTGACATGATAGCAAGGAAGTGGTCTTTCAGAAAGGTCAGGTGGTGAAAAAGAAGATGAAGTGGTCAGGAGTGGAAAAAGAAGATGAAGTGGTCATCATCAAGAAGATGAGGGAGTAGTGCATCCTCTTATGTCCACCATACAGGGCGAGTCATGCTAGTGCAGGACCAGCTGATAAACTGTATTTGCGGCATCTGCTTAAAACTTAGAGCTGAGCTGCCCATAAAGTTTAGCAGCTCTTGGGAGGACAAGGGAAAACTTTGTCTCATCTCTATAGCATATTGCTAGTCCATCTCTGTGCTGGAGAGCGGCAGACCAGCTCTAGGCCATGTAGTGCATTCCCCTTGCAGTACAGAGAAAGTTAAATATCTAATTAATGGCGTATTTTTCCTTGTGTGTTCTTGTGTTCTTGAGTGCTGCCCACAGGCAGAAGCAGAGATGTGATCATTGCCTGCTTCAGTTGCTCCTAGGGGAAGGGAATTGAGGCAGCACATCACAAGAGCCAGGCTTCTGGAAAGCTCACAGCACCGAAGGCAGCTTTTGAGCAGCCTTGGGCGGAGATGAATTTGAGCATGTCTGACATTTGATGTAGGGGTATTTTCTCACTGGATTAATCAGAGCTCATTGATTTGACCTTGATGCTGTTGCTGAGGATGATTTTACAGGGTAGTGTTGGTGCAACCATTTCATCTTCCATTTCAAGCTGTGCTTTCCATATCAGAATTTTAGTTACAAAACTTTGATTCAGTTGTGAGTCTGATTTTATGGAGTCATCAAATGGGAAGTGCTTCTAGACTGGTTGGCAGTGGATTTAAGATTGTGAATATGTCTGTCTTAAGTTTCTGTTAATAGCCAGTCAACATCTGGAGAGTTTGGAAATTTTTCTTCTGCATCAGGGAGTTTTTCTTGAGACACGGGAATCAACAGTTCCAGTCTATGGCTTAAGTGAGTTCTCTGCCTTCTAGACTTGATACATTGTCCCTCTTTTTCAGAAAATGTTTAAGTAATTGATGCAACTGGACATAATCAGCAGGCAAGACTGAGAACAACCGCACTGAAAAACAGAGCATGGTGCATCTCCTCTGAGACAGATAGCTTTTCACGTCTGTTGTGGTAAGTTAAGTACAAAAGTACAGCATGGGGCCTGGAGTGCAATCTGCTATAGGTCTTGAATTCTTGGAGTCTTCCAGAAAATGCGTAAGCACGCTTTGGGAGATAGAACAATGTGTTAATGTACACTAATATACACTACTAAATGTACCCTGTGTTTGAAAATCCCTTAAGTCAGACAAATTTGAAAGTGATTATAAGTATATATTGTTGTAATCATTGCACTTTAAAAGCAGCGTCATTTTTGCATCAGTTCCATGAATCTAATCTCCCTTTCTTGGTATTTAACTTCTGAAAGTGAAACACTCTTGATTCCAATTTAAAAACAAAATTAATCTAAGAAGACATTTTTAATGTTCTTTGAGAAAAATGAAACACAAAGTGCTTTAGTCAACCTGTTGTGTTGTAATTCAGTTTAACTGCTGATGTGCTTACCTGTCTCTTGATGTCTGATACCTGTAAAGGGGTGAAACTGTTATATACAAAGATTGGTTCTTCATCCTTTCCCTCTTGGCATCAAGTTTAGGAGTCTCTTTGAATGTGGCTCTCTCCCAAACTGTTGGGCTCATCCTAAATGTGTTGACTAATGCTACAGCTGGCACCTCACTTAGCTAAATCTAGCTGCTTCAGTCACAGTGGCCCTGCACTGTGTAGGTTTGAATTTATCATTTTGTGGGTTTTAAGCACACCAGTATATTTCCTATGCTGTCAGCTAAATAATTATGCAGTCTGCTCTCATTGTACTTATCATAGCACTACAGTCTTAACTTTACTTGCATCTTACCTATTTATGCACAACCTATTACTACGTCATTACCCTCTACCAGTAGTAACTATTAATTTTAAAACGCAGTCCTAAGTATGGAATTGCTGCCAGGCACTTTGAGAATTCATGGGAGGGTCTGGAAGTGTTCCTGCCGTTGCAGGACAATGGGTGGAGGGACTATACTCGCATAATGGTGTTCAATGTTAAGCTAGACTTGATATGATAATGGCATTTCTTAGAGTACAATTATAAGTTTTGAAGTACGTAATAAAATGATGTGGGAAATCATAAACAGCTGAAAAAGCAAAGCATAAGGATTTAAATCATCTCTGAGGCTGTTCCAAGAAGAGCAGAGGCGCTTAGGCAGGAGAAAGATGCGCATGTCAGAAATGAATAGATTAGATAGGTCCTGAAGGCTTATAGACTTCAGAGAGAAAACAGAATGAACTAAAACTAAATCAATACATCAAGATGTATATTAATTTTCCAGTCTCCCTTATTACTTATTAAACAGTTTAAGGAAACAAAATAATTTCATTAAACAGGGAGGATTGGGATAACTAACTAACTTTAACTCTTTGAAGATAGCATTTATAATGGTAATAAGAAATCCACTACAGGCAAAACATTCTAGCTTTGAACTTTATCAATTCAATCATTATTTTGCCACTAAAGAGAAGGCTAAAAAAATCAAATGTTTATTTATGAGGCATTTATTGTGGATAGAGAATTAAATTATAAACATGAATTGTAAATAAAACCCATTTGTAGGAGATGGCAATAACAGGGGGAAAAAAGAAAACTACAGATTTGTCTGACGTGTTTGAAGCACTGAATTATATACACTATTAATGTCTGGCAAGTAACAGACAATGTGAATAAAGCTTACAAGGTCTTCAATATGTACAAAAAACCAAGAGTGTTATAACAAAGACCCTCTTTCACTGGTGTTATCAGCAGCTGATCCCTACCAAGCTTTGCAGGATTAGTGGCAGACAGTGACGAACTTCAGCAGAAATGTACAGACTTGTGGATGCCACGAAGTTCAGTCCTTTTACGTCAGCTTTATTTGTGTTTGAGCAGAGTTGCACTAACTCTTCATTAAGGTATCAGCCAGTTTTGTTTTGGTGTCACTATCTAATGACTAAAAGGTAGTGAAAAGGGGTAATAAGTACACAATTCTCAGTGGCTAAAAGTATCATCAGTACCCAGAGCAAAAAGAGCTAACAATCCATTGTTAAAATCTAGATAGGAAGAAAAATGACACAATCATCGTGTGCCTTAAAATAACAAAACAAACAAAAAAATTTCTGCCTGAAACTATTTAGTCCACCCAAGGAACTATTTAGAATCCAAGGAGCTGTAATGTGCCGTGCTGTAAGTATTGAACTTTTCATGCCTTGGTGCAAAAAGCTATGAGCATATTTTCAATGAAGAGAAAGAAATCACAGGCCAGCATGTTGCTTGGTGCGTAGTAGCTAGTAAATTCATCTGCCTAAAAATTTTCATTTTAAAAATCCTTTGTTTATGTTAACATTAACATTTACAGTATTATATGGCAGAAATAAAAATTAAATCCTAACAACTGACTTGCCATTAAGAATTCAAGTGCAGTAGTGCTTGTGTGCAGTACAGTTGTTCATTGTGATGCATTTAAGGACCTTAAAGGCAGCCCTTTAGTTCCTCTGCATTAGCATCCCAAGTAGCTGTACACGAAGAAAACCTGGCTTCACACAACTAGACTGCTCATATGGGTCAGAGTAAGCTGAGCATGAGAATTTGCCCCGTGCTAGCCATGTGCATGAGTTTCACCAGATTGAGAGTTGATGAAATCTACTCCCTCTGGAACCAGCAAGGGTGCTGCCCAGGACATTAAAGCTCTCTGAGATCAGCTTATTAATTGACTGTTAGCTTTTCCTAGCCTAAATTAAAAATACCTGAACAGTATTTTTATTAAATTTACAAGCCCAAATCTAAATCTTTTTTCTTTTGTTATCCACGTGACCAGTCTCACTGATCTAAATTAGATTATCTTCATGAATTAAAAAAACAAGAGTTGATCTTTATTTCTGTGTGATTCATTTATGTTTAGGTTAATAGTATCTATAAATAATGGAACACAGTCTGAAATTAGTTTCAGAAAAACAGAGCCACCACCGTTTCCACAGTTGTGAATGGAGCATGTGGTTTCTCAACACTTCTGAAGTGAGGCTATTCAGGCAAACTGCAAGCAACTGAATTTGAGATTTATAGCTTTACAATCGAATTTTGTCCTGAAAGAGAATAAAAGATTCTGCAAAAATGTGTAATGAATTCCAGTATATGCTTCAAAACACATATGCCATTTTGAAAGCAGCTCAGACTTTTTCTGAAGCATTTTTTAAATGTTGGAAAACCTGTTGAGTAACCCTCTAACCAAGGGGAAAGAGTTAGTACACTAATTTGAAAGCAGTTTAAGAGGGTCAATCAGGAGATTTAATATAACATTCCAAGGAAGTCATGTGGTTTCCATTCACATACTTTCATTATCTTTACACTAACGGACAATGTTGCACTTCGTTTCCAAAGTATTGTCTTGTGTCAGCTCTCATAAGAGAGTTTTTACAGTGCACAGTTGTTTTTGGCTAAACGTAGAGATGATTTGCTTTATGATACCTATCTTCCTGGAAAAAAAATATAGAAATTTGGAGGAAGTTCTTTAATACAGGATGTCTGGTTATTTGATCACAGTGGTCCGTGGTCGTTTTGGCTTGAGTAGCTTTGTATTTACTTTTCCACATGTACAGCTGCAAAATCAGAACATCATAAGTACACTCTACCAATGGAAATTCTTAATTTCCTGCACTGAATAAAACCCCAGCAGTCTAGATATTGGCAGCTCCTTTAAAAAAAATTGATACCACTTTCCCCAAGTACGAAAAGGATAAGTGTAGCTACAAACAATTTTTCGGTTTCTATAAATGTACTTTAAAAAATGGAAAATGAAAACAAAAATACTTAGCCCATATTTATAAACCAGTTACAGGCTACAATTTATGGAAACCCAGAAAGTGGAGTTAATGTTCACATACATATATAATGAAATTTAAAGTGCATGTATGTTAAATATGTATTATACTGATAGATTCTTTATAAATGCATAAGAGAGAGATTTATTATTTATATTGCTCAAGGACTGTACTAGATTCTTTTCCATATGAAGCAGGTTGATGTGTTTCCTTCCTCAAATAATATAAAACTCCACTTAAGAAAATAGATTGGATTCTGTACCTTTAAATTTGAAACAAGCTATTTTATGGGTATGGGATGGTGTACAAAATGAAATGTAGCCATAATTGTTAAGGGTTGTGACATACTGTGTATGGCTCAAGCTGTTATATCTATTCCTATATGCATTCAATTAAAGAACCCATCTTCAATGATGTATTCTAGCACACTCCTGGGAACTAATCCAATGTCTTTAGCTATCTGTTTTACATGGAACCAATTATTGTAATATCTCTAATGTTTAAGTGGTATTGTCGTGAGTGCCATTTTAGCATGGTCCAAAGTATTTGTTTCTATGAGATTATCTATCTACTCTTCAAATTTATTATGCTTTCAGGAATATCCACAGAGTCACATTAGCATTTTTGTATCCCACAGCCAAATGCTCAAGCAAAATTTAATACGAGATAAATAATCAGCTGACTAAACTCACTTCTATTTACATAAAATGACCTCTTGCTGGTGCTTAACCTCTCTCTATCTTCATTTTAAGTTCCCTGTGACAGCCTATGTGCATTATTTGTTCCTAATCCTCTGGTTTTCCCTGGTGCTGTGTGATGTCAGCTCTACTACAGACCGCAATCACTGCCTGGCAAAATCTGGGAATGAGAATTTTATAGGAGTTTGCAGAAGGAAGATTCATGTCTCATGTACCATAAATTATCGTGACTTTAGAGCAACAATAAAATGTGCCTACAGGCACTGAGGTCTCTGTTGTGCCACTGTTTGGCCATGTGTCTGAGCTAGTACAGTTCTCCTTTGCACAGTTCTTCCTTCCCAGAAGTACAGTGGGGACAATTATCTAGTCCAAAAGAGCATTTAGACTTCGAGTATTAACATAATGTTTGTTGCAAACCAGTATGTAATTTTCATAAATTATTATGAGCAGGTTCTAACTTCCTATTTGCATGAAAAGTGTTGGTTTTGTGGAGAACTACAAACAACTATGATGTAGCAAAGCACCATTATCATTAGTGTTGCCATTGTCATGGCTTGTTATTGGTAGTTCACTTTTACTAGTTGACATTGTGTAACAGGTGCTGTACGAGCTCTTTGGTGACCTAATATAGCAGTCCTGTAACAACCTTATTTTATAATAAAACTTCTATTGATGCCAAGAAGTTATAAAACCTATAATCAGAACAAGTGGAGAACTCTGATTTGGTGATGCTTTGGACTCCATTTATAAAAGGAAAATAGCTAAAATGTAATGGAGTGGCAAAACACAGTACTTACATCGGAAGCACAGGAATGGGAGGTATGCAATGATTCAGTGGTACAGTGGGATGACCTGTTTTTTTCGTTTGAGTGAATTTATTGTATGTCTCAGGAGGAACATGCCAACAAAGATTTAAAGAAAGACTATGCATTAGGGTCTGCCTAGCCAAGGAGGTCCCAGGGTGATTTAAAGCTTCTCAGATGGGACACGTTCATACAGTGAATTGTGTTGTTTCAAAGGAAGAAAATGTGGGGATAGAGTAGTAAAACCGCAATGATGGATGGATGCCTGCATGAGTAGCATATTGAAGGTGGACTATAGCAAGACTGAATATCGGTCTGGATGCTCATCTTCTCTTGTCACCTGCTAGCTGAGATATTGCATGCCACAGCCATTCTAGCATAAAATCTCTCAATGCACTTTTATTTTCAATCTGAGAAAAGGAAAAAGCAATTCTGCCCAATAAGTACTAAAAATTTTCTGTCTTTTGAAGATCTCAAAATTCCTGAGATCTGGTCTGTTCTATCTGAGGAGTTTTCTCTTGGAAAAATATGCAGTTATCCTTTTTCCCACTAGGACTGGGAGTCTATTAGGTCTGCAAACTGGAATTCAGCTTCCAGCTGAATCAGACTTATTGACATAACAGTGGGAAATACACTCCTGTTGGGTCCTTCTGTTACATATTTATCAAGAAATGATGTCACGTTAAAAATATTGTGATTCTATATGCAATGTGTAATAAATTCTTTGACTTTTACTTTGTGGAGGATTGTGTGTCCTACAGAACTGAACTGTAGCTGCAGTTGCTTTCATTTTCCTAATTTCTGCAAGTTAAATTCTTAATCACTAGCCTGCACTAACAATTTCATGAATTAAGCTTCCTCAGGTTGGAGGTGATGCTGATTTTCAGCTAAAACAGTAGTAAACATGCAGTGGAATAATTGTTTTACAACGGTAGATTTTAACAGAAAGGAAATTATTGTTTATTAAGTGTTGCTGGAGGGGTTAAAATAGTATAAATAAACAGAAAAGAAGACAAAGACCAAAGGAAGTACAGCCTACAAAGTTAGCTTAAGCATACTTGAAACTTCTGCAAAGTTCAGCTGAAAGGATTGCTTTACAATATTCTTCTCTACTTGGTCTGCACTGTACTACTGTAAAAAATCAGGATTCATGCATATTCAGCAAGGGTGAATATGTTGTTCTGTACTGAGCATTTTAGGATTCCTCATTTAAGACTAACCCTAAGAAACTACTAAACACTTTAATGGAAAAAAAACCCAACTGAAACAGCAGCAGGCACCACCCAAAAGAAAGCATGTATCAGCAGAGGGATTTGTTGAGTATTGCTTTTTTCTTTTTTGCTTGTCTTTGCGAAAGGAGGCAGAAACATCACTCATATAAATAAATATGGAATAGGGCACACCCACAGAAGCCTGGTGCTATGGCTTGAGAAAAAGCTGAGAAAGTGAAAGAGATCTTTAATCAGGTTTTGGATAGGAGAGATTTGGAGGTGGGAGCTGTAGAATTGCGTACTATTATTTTGATCTTTCTTGTATTTAGAGAAAGAGAAACTGTTTGTAAATAAAGGAAAGAGGCACAGTAATATGGCCAATATCAGCTCCCCTTTCTCCCTGGAAAGACCCACCTAGAATCCAGAAATCTGGCTAACCTTTTGGATACAAAGGCAGTATGAGTGTGTGTTTGGAAGCAGGGAATAGGAAATATTACTAGGATGCAGAATAAACCCTCAATGTGCCAGGTTGTCTGTCTTTGCAAGAACCATTTTACCGCAACAAAGTCTAGAATCAGATGACAGAACTTGTATCCTGCATTGTCACTCAGCACCAGAGTATAAGCAGTAGCAAAGCACTAAACACTTTAGCCTGTTGTTCTGGAGACAACCCACACTGCTTCTGGGGCTTCCTCCCCCTTGCAGCACTGTGTGAGCACACGCAGGCAGTTGAAATGAAACGAGCAATGAGATTTGGGTACACAAATGCATCAGTTAAAGGACCAGATAGCTGTTAGAGAACCAGCAAAAAAGAGGAGAAGCTTAGGAAAGTGAACATTTCCACAGAGGGATTTAAGTGAGGGTCAGGGATTGTTGAAGCAGTTCCTGTGCTCATCTTCTATTTCACTGTTATCATTACTTGGCATAGTTAAATCAGATTTTGCAGGTAGTTCAGTAAAATGCATTTTATTGAAAGAATAATTACTGGAACCATTCTGATGCTATCTTAAGAGAGAGGAGGTGATTCCAGAAGCATTTCTTCAGAGTGTACTTGTTAGTGCAATATACTGAAAGACTTCAGAAGAGCTGGATGAAGAACTTAACATGGTTTAGTGATATTAAGTCCACAGAACAGAGCTCAAATAGGTGGCAACATATTCTGTTTATACAAATACAAGTTATATAATACTTCTGGCTTTGATAATTATGAGTAGTTCTTTTTAATTTGAGTAAAATTAATTAAAATGAAGTATAATAAAGGTAATTACAAGAGCAATTGAATAGTAACTTGAGAACTGAAGAGGAATGGCATCAGTAGTATGACTTGCAGAGTTTTCTGGGCCTCGGATTTCTGAGCAAGAATCCTTACCATGTAATAAGAGGGGACCGAGTGCAGCAATATTCTTGACTAAATCCCTATAATCCTCTTCAATATCTAATGAATCTCTTCATTGGTTTGTATGCTCTAGGAGGCAAATACAATCATTTGTATTAATTAAAAAATCCTAAAAATTTAGGCAGATGTGGCACAGCCCACCAATTCATCCCAAGACTGTAACACCATTTTTCCTCATGGGGCTCAGTCTGAGCAGCTCCCAAAAACTTAAGAGTGAGCGTAATCACTGCAAACAGTTTATTCCAGTGCTCTACTCCTCACCATTAGAAAGTTTTGAAGACTACTGGGAGGCTTCCTTTGTCTTTCTTCCACAGAATAAATAGCCCTTATTCTTCTAATCTTTCCTTATAGTTTCAGACCTCCTTTTACTCCCTTATGGATTCTGTCCAGGTGATCATCTCTTCTGTGCTTTTGTTGAAGTGAGAGCAGATGATGCAGATCTACTGCTAGTGGCCAAGAGGCTGCTGCATTTCCTGCCACATTCTGCATTATCTGCAGCTTCCTCCAGAACAGCACCCTCAGCGTTTGTGCCTTAAGTGTGGCAGTTAATATATCTCCCCATGTTATGGTTTGGAAGCCCACAAAAATTTATTGTTGTTTAGACAGTTATTCTGTCACTCAGTGACCTGTCCCCACCTGGGAACGGGAATCAACAAAAAATAAGGAAACCCAAGGGTTGAAATATAAACAGATTTAATAGAATAAGACTAAATAATTAACATCAGTAATGCTAAAGAACCAATATTGACCCCGATACCAATATAAAATACACAATGTTTATACTTGGCCCATTCTATCAGCAGGGAGCTGTGCACTCCCAGCACGGGACAGCAAGTGTCAGACACTGCAGGTGCTATGGCTTAGGGAGGAAGAGGGGCTCAGGAGTCCAGCACTGGGGCACAAAGTTCTCAGGATCACAGTCATTAAGGGAGAGAGAGAGAACTTCACAGCAAACTTTCAAATTTATATTAAATACAGTGTTCATGGTATGGTATTTTCCTCTTATGAAACATGAGCCAGCAGTGTGCACTGGCAGCCCAGAAAGACAATCATATCCTGGGCTGCATCAAAAAAAGTGTGACCAGCAGGTCATGGGAGGTGATTCTCTCCCCCTACTCTGCACTTGTGAGACCCCACCTGGAGTACTGTGTCCAGCTCTGGAGTCCTCAACTTAGAAAGGACATGTCCAGCAGATGATGATTAGAGGGCTGGAGCACCTCTCCTATGAGGACAGGCTGAGGGAGCTGGGGCTGTTCAGCCTGGAGAAGGCTCCAGGGAGACCTTCTAGCAGCCTTCCAGTATCTGAAGGGAGCTCCAGGAGAGCAGGAGAGGGACTCTTTGTCAGGAAGTGTAGTGACAGGACAAGGGGTAACAGTTTTAAATTGGAAGAGGGGAGATTTAGGTTAGATCTTAGGAAGAAATTCTTTCCTGTGAGGGTGGTGAGGCACTGGAACAGGTTGCCCAGAGAAGTTGTGGCTACCCCGTCCCTGGAGGTGTTCAATGCCAGGCTGGATGGGGCTTTGAGCAACCTGGTCTAGTGGGAGGTGTCCCTGCCCACGGCAGGGGGGTTGGAACTTGATGACCTTTGAGGTCCCTTCTAACTCTAACCATTCTATGATTTTCTGTTTCTACGAAATAACCCTGTTGGCAGCTTGGGTCAAGTGCCTGGGTCTCACTCCCCTTCATCCCTGCACCTGGCTCACTCAAAAACACCGAGACCTTGAAACCCACATACCATGGCTGCCTATAAAGTAAATATTTTTGCAAATTCAGACCCTAGAGTCTTCTAAAAGTGCAGTTTTGCCAAGCATTAGAAGATAAATTAGTCCTGTGTTGCTCAAACCAGAACAGCCTGGATGATTCCTTCTAGTGCTGAAAAATACCTTCTCTTGAAGAACAGCAGAGTGTGGGGGGCCCTAGGTGGGATGGCTGCAGTAGGACAGGTGCCGTACGGCACTGAGTCTGGGATTTAAACCTCTGCAGTTGCCCCTACACCGTGTGCCTTCCAGACTGGCAGTTGTCTTGCTGTGGTTTGGCCCTTTGTTATTTTTGAACAAATCCTGTTACGCATTAACAGATTTGGGTTGTGGTTGCACTTTTCTTTTGCCAAAGCAGGAAAGTTGCAATAATGATTTGGGGGGCTGTTTAAGACAGTGCTGGGAATAAGGAATGAAATAACAGCCTCTGGGACATAGAGTGTGCCAGCCCAATGCCTGCTCTGCCTGGCACAGGCTGGGGGTCTGGGTTGCAAAGCAGGGCAAGAACTATTAAAAAACAGACTGGGAGCAAGGCTTTGCAGAAAACAATTGGTTATTGCTTTCACTCCAGCATATGCATAATTTCACAGCACAGCAAGCAGCAGTCGGGGGGTTTGCATAAAATAGTTGGTCAGGGCATTCTGCAGAATTTGCCCCTGCCGTTTATCTCGGGTGAGTGAACAAGCTGTGGCAGGCACAGGTGGTGACTGTGGCTCTGTTTGGGCTTCTCACTCTCTGGCTTGTGCCATCTGCTCCTCCTTGCTCCTGCAAATACCATGCAGCAGACAGCAGAGAAGCAGAGTCCTGTTAAGGTTAGTCTGAGATCTGACTCTCTTCCTTTTAAATGCTATTGCTCTGGCCTTCAGGTGATCAAGCACATTTTCTACAGGCAATGCCCCCATATTAGGAGTTCATCTCATAGCTGTGAGATGTCTCTTTTCTTGTGGGACAAGATGTTTCTGGAGGGGGAGTCCCTTCCAGTCCCTTCCCATCTTCATGGCCACTGCGAGTGCTTCACAGAGAAATCTTATCTGAGTCTTCTCTGTTTTTATAGTGCTGCGATACCTGAAGCTGATCACATCTGGGCTGCTGTGGTCCTGATAAGTCCTGGTCCCGTCAACCCCAGATGCATGTTTCTGTCCCTTGTGTTGTACAAGCTCATACAATTACATGGTGAGCTGGCTCCAGGAGCTGCTCTGGCTGCTCCACTTTCTTTGTGGAGCCAGCTGTCAGCCCCTGAGCTGTCTCAGCATGAGGTTGCATTAGAAGCAGTGCTAGCAAAAAAAAAAAAAAAAAGGTTGGGAATGCAGTTGGGAAGTGAGGGCTGGCAGTACTACACCAGCCCAGATTTGGTACCATTGACTGCCTACAATTGCACTGTCCATTTCTGAATGCGCTCACCTCGATGCCTGTGCTGTATTTTGGATGAGTCCGTGCCTCACACAGCTCTCTGACCACTTCCATGGAGATACCGAGCCTACTGCTGCTGTTTGAGGTAGAGATGACAGCAGTATGTTGCTCATGCAGTAACAGGTGACAAATGGTGATGTAAAACATTATATGTGCTACCGAGTCAAGTCAGAATGGTAGGTGATTGAGCAATGCACAGATCTGACACTTGGGATTGTGGAAACATGGCCTAAGTGTGCAGTTTCACATGACTTCCTCTGAATTCCCTCTATTCCCTCTCATACCTTCTTCTGAATAATTTCCCAATATGTCAAAATCACTTGGAATTCTAATCCCGGCTACCAATACCCCTTCTGTCCCTGACAGTTTCATGTTGTCTGCAAATGTAATAGAAATGTTCTCTAGTCCATCATCCAGGTTGCAAACAAAACTTTGAATGAAAATGGTACTGGGCCAGGTTCCTATAGCCCAAAGCTTGATAGAAAAATGTCACTTGTTGATCCCTCAATTTTGATAGTGGTTCATTAATAATTAGTCTTAGCGTATTGTTGTACAATTAATTTTTGTACCTTCCTTTCATTAGTTTCAAGTAAATGTCTTTGAAAATTCATCCTTCCCAACTGGATCCCATCTTCACTGTATTAATGGATTCTCAGGTACCAAGATGATGGGTAGTTTCAAGGACTATTTAATTGATCTCTGAAGGCAGCTTACTTTTACACATAAGGCCACTTGAAGACTTAGTGTCTCATGCACCCACAATTATGGCAAATTAATATGGTGATTTCACAACAGAGCGACAATAAATTAATTACTTGTCACTGGACTGCATTTTCTGTCTGCATTTGCAGAGCCTGGAAGCCAGTGTCTTCCCCTACCCTTTCTTTTGTGTTTGTGAATGACAAAAATCTGCTGGCTTTTTTTTCAAAGAAAAGCAAAAAAAGCAAAACCTCATTAGTGGTGCCTCTTTTCCATAGTTTTGCAACCAGCAGGGCTGTTGGCTTTTCTTCATGGAGGTGGAACATGTTTGTGGCATCCCCACATCAGTGATGCTCACACGCTGTTTAAAGCAACAGGTCCTTGCATACGCATTGATAGGCAGTTGGGGCTGCAAACCCAGCTGCTCCCAAAGGAAGCCTTTATAGCCATGTGGTATGATACAGCATCTTCACTGCCAGCCTTTAAAATACTGTCTTTGTTCTTTTATCTCACTGTTGTAAGCTTTACGGTTCCCTACTTGCAGCCACTAAAGGAAAGGCGATGGCAGGTGATCCCTGCCACCCTTTGTTTAGCCATCGCGTTCAGTGGTAAACTGAAAGCCAAGGGAAAAGATGCATGACAGTGGACCTATAAAAATAATGTCAATTAATAATAGCTTAAGAAAGAAAAAAGGCCATTCAGTCTTTCCTTCCACGATTTTCAGAGGAAAGCTTAACTGAAGGCTGAAGACCAATGTGATTCAGTTCCATACATAAACCAGTTGCCACTTCGATTTTTGCCTGGAGGCTGATGCTTGCAATCTGGCTGCAATAGTTTGTGTCCAGAGACAGCTTTGGGTTTGCTTAGTGAGAATGTAATATTTGAACTGTGCGCATGTATCCTGCCAAACCTGAAGACACAATATCTCCTTTACCCATAAGCAGACAGTAATCTAGCAGAGTATAAAATACATAATTAGCTGATCACAATCACTTTAAGGAGAATGAGGAAATGTTTTCTGCCACTGGATAGCATTTGAGTCGTGATACAAGTTCTCTGGGGTGATGGTAGTCAGCTCAGAGATGTTATTTACTCCCTTACTATACAAGAGAGAAACTTTAGAAATCACCAGATTATTTTTTTTTCCATCGTAACTGAGTAATTTTGCTGGTTGTGATAAAGAAGTCTCTGTAGTAAGTTGGATAGAATTAGGTCACAGCAACATGCAGTCAGTCTCTGAGTCTGCTGGATATTTCAGTTCTGACCTTTAATGTCCACAACATTGTAGTTAATTATGACTGGAGAGTACTTACCATTTTTAGTCTTCACAGAAATCTCTTAGCCAAACTACTTACTAACGATAACGTAGTGTCTGTTGGTAGCTTGCACTTTTTTTAAGACTCTGTGGCATTTGTCACCATTGTAGCAGACCCCGATAATGACCTTCAAAATTGTGTTACATTTAGACGTTACAGCTGGAAACCACTTAGGACAATGATACCATGTCTGTAGGGTATGGGGATCATGAATTCCCCTTGCTGTTCCCCTTTGCTAGGTAATACATAGAGCTATAAATTCAAGGTAAATATGATAATGCTCTGATGATTACTATTTTATATTCACTTTCTGGGATGTAAAATAGTACCTGGTTCAGGACAGTGATGAAAACATCTTCAGACAGAAAGACATTAAGCCTGTATCTTCCCCTGTGGCTGGCCAAAACGCTGCGGTGTGTGGTACTGCATGTCTAATTGAGACTTAGCACTTTGGGAAACTGCCAGAGAACTTCCAGAAAGGTGTTGATCCTGTCCCACTACTTGGAAGTAGTAGGAAAAAAATAGCAGGAAAGGCAGGAAAGCCCTAGTCACCCACAAAAACCCCTGCTATCTTGAAATAGCAAACTTGATCTGACAGCACCAAATAGGAACAGATCTTTCAGGAAAATGTTCAAGGTCTCTTCCAAGGCAATGTCTGCTGGCGAAGCATTGGGTTATTGTCCCCTGCAAGCAGAAAAAAGATCACAGTAATAATAAGAGCTGTGTGGGAGGTCCTTCACAATAGGCCTTGATTAAACAAAGATGCGTGTATGTTTAATTTTACTATCTGAAAGAAGAAATAAAATGCTTAAGGAAAATGTATTCCTAAACTCAATGAAATCAACCACAGTCTAATAGCTTTAATGCCAAAATATCTGCCCACAGTCTAACCAGGGAGGTGTTTTATGAAGGAAAGAGCTTCTGACACTGCTATGGCAGTGTCAGCCAACTCTTGTTTCAATAACGCAGCCAGTAAAGCTACATAGCATGTAATTTAAGAATTTTCTAAGCTGCTGATTTCACAGCTGTGGAGATATTTCTCCTTAAAGCAAAGGAAGGAGGAATATTAGTAGTCGTTATTGTAGGTTACCACCCTCCAGACTTTCTATGAATAAGATCTAACATTTCAAGCTTTAAGCACTCATTAATTTTTTTTAGCTTCAAGGAATTACAGTATCCATTTTATTAAAAACTCTTTCAAGCTTCCCAGCAAGTTTCCTCATGAAATCCAGCTGATTAATTCTGCTATGATTAACTAATATTCTTTTTTTCCTGAAGGATTTACCCTTCTTTATCAGTTCAGATAAATATCTAATTGAACCAAAGCATCACAATAAAGCAATGATGAAAAGACAAAGTGTAGAGAAGGACTCCTAAAAGAGGAGATTAATTTTCGTAGTCATAAACACACTCCACACTCCACTCCCACCCCCACCCTCACCTCAGTTCTTATTCTGTTTGTTTAAACATTTAAGGCAGTCTTGTTTTTTAAAAATACATTTCTTTTGGCCTTGAAAGTTCAGGCCTTGAAATTATGTCAAGGTACCAAACATACTGCAGCTGGAAGTTCCCAAGGATATATTACAAGCAGTTGTCTACAGAAGTGTTGTTGTACCACCTCTTACTCATAGAGATCCTGGGTACCTGTCACATATTTGTTGTCAATAAATGTTTGCAACAACTTGCAAAAGGATTTGGGCATTTGCTCACAGCCTAAATTTAATGCAGCTCAAGATATAAACATCACCGGTTTAAGCCTTTGCAGTATATTAGAAACAGCATCTAGTTTTTCAGTGTTTATTTTTATATGTTTCCCTACAGAGACTGAAGAGATTAATTTCTTTCCCCAAGCACAGGAATAACAGATGGTGTCAGTCAGGTAGACCTGCCAGGGTATGTATGAACAGACAATCAAGAGATGAGAAGATTTACTTTGGAAACACAATAGAGAGCAAAAGCCAAAAAATCCCTTTTTGTAATTGCTTGGGTGAGAAACATCTCCTTCCTTCTTCTTCTTCTCCTGAGCCCAGGACAGCAGTAAGGGGGTCAGCTCAGACTTATCTTGATGCCACTTGACATTTAAAAAGGGAGGTAGGGGCAGGGACCAGACTGAAGGTCCTGCAGAAGGGGCTGGAATTCTGAACTTGAGCAAAAAAGACTCTCACAAACTATGAAAACTTTGGGTTTCCATGTAAAAGTTTCTGATAGATGTGTAGTCAGAACAGAGAGAAGATATTTCTGTCTCCAAAATCTAAGAGTATGTTCAAGTGCTGGCTTGCAAAAACACTATTCTCTGTTGCAGCAAGCTTCTCTTGATTGTAGAGTTCACCGTAATTTAGTGTCCAAGTGAGATTTGCAGTCCACCAAAGATGTCCCTGTGGGAGCTTTGGGTCAGTTAGAAGCTGCTCATGAAGCCAGTCACCAGTCAGTGTTTCCAGGACAGGTGGGCTATGGTCTCATGCTGAGAAAGAACAATTCCAGAAAATATGTAAAAAAGGTTGAATAATTGACTGGAACTGAGGCAGCATCCTACAGCATCAGAGATTTTCTCACTTTTACATTTCATTCTTCAGAGAATTCCTGACTGAGGAGGTTGTGTGAAAAAAACATAGTTTTCCAAGGCATTAGTTCACAGAAAACCATAAAAAAGTTGGAATATGCAAATCATATGCATAGTTTTTCTTATGACAAATAGTTCAGTCTTCATTCATAGAGTAGCTTGAGTGAGAGCATGAGGGCTGCTTGACCTGGTCTGTCAAAGCCCTTTCAACTCTGCCCATTTCATATCTGTTCCTGATCAATGAAAAGGGTGCAATTTCCCGTCGAGGTAGTTCAAGCCAGATCATATCTATTTGTGGAAGTGTGGACCACAGCAATACAAGGTGCCAGATAAGAGCCCAGCATGGTGGCTGCATGGTGATGGTGTTTGAAACAGATTGTTCAGTTTCAAAACCCTCTCTTAAAAATGGAGTAACATCAGGCTACAAAAAAAAAAAAAAAAATAGGAAATGACTTTTCGGTAGAAAATTTAAAAAGATAAAATTCTAGTGAATATTGGTTTGTTCTGCTTCCATAAAAGTGTTTCCTTAATGTGTTAAGGAAAGACGTTTCACTTCTGCGTTATGATGCCTTTTTTAAACTTTTATATTTATAGTTACAATGTTTTAGATTTTCTTATTTTAGAATAAGATGCTACTTTTTGTCCTGCTTTAGGGCAAAATATTAAAAAGAGTCTCAGTGTCTTTGACCAGCACTAATTATTTGTGACATTATCACCATCTATATGTGGGAAAAGCTAATTTATTTTCAAGCAATCTTGTCAGCTCTTCAAGGGAACTGTGAAATGAGTGAGGAGGGCATGAGAGATATATATTTATAGAGCTCAGTTCCAAGTTGTCTTGAGCCTGTGACAGCAGTGGGCAAGACAGCCTGACCCTGAAATGCTTCCGCAGGACAGCTGCTTTGCTGTCCCTCTGCAGCGCTCTATTCTGACACTTGAGATCACGGGATATTGAAAATACAGTTTGCTGGAAGTAGTTCCCCATGTCCCCTGTGACAGTGGGTTTCTTCACGCAGCTCCCAGCTTTGAATTTCCTGCCTCTCCAAATTCCCTCTCCCACAAAAAAAACAGCAAAGGCGTTTGCCCCCTCTTTGGTAGCCTGGGCAGCTGCCAGGATGCTGGGGAAAGAGGGAGCTTCAGGCAGAAAATCAGGTAGTACATAGCCTTCATGGCAGATCTGTCATAGGAGTAAGGCATACAGTGTTTGCTGCAGGGATTCCAGGGGGACTTGGATTGAGATTAGCTAAAACCACTGCCCGTGGCTCATCTTTCGGCTGGGCTGGCTGCTGGTCTCACTGCTTGCTGCAGGAAGGATGTCGCTCTTTCCACGTGGCTGCTCTAAAGCCCCTTGCAGCTCTTCCCAGAGACCAGAGCATCCTGTTTGTTATTACAATAAATTATATTCCAGTGTTCACAGGCACATGTATACAGAAGTATTAACACATATATATTAACACAGTACTTCAGGATTTATATTAAAATTTTATTTTTTTAGGAATATGAAGATAATTCTTTTTAGACCTTACCCCTTATTGGCATGACAATTTCTAGCTCTGCATGTAGCTTAAGTCACAATATTTTGGAATTTATTTTAGTAACTGTTGAGAGTTCTGCTTTCAGACATAAAGTGCAGCTGAAAACGACACTAATGTAAAGAATGATTTTAGCAATGGATAGGAAGAAGAGGAACTACCTGGGCTACTGGAAAAACTTACTCCATCCTGCACTCAAATTCTTCATGTGGTTGAAGGGGGAAGCAGAGGCTTTTACTGAGTATAAAGTAGCCTGGCAACAATAGCTTTAATTATGGTACAGCCACAAGAAAATTCAAAGTCCACTTCACCCTTCTCTTCCAAAAGTCAATTCAGCTGTCTTCTGAGAGACATACTTAAGACTTTAAAAACAGTTCTGTGTCCCATTTCCTGCGTGGGACCTTAATCTCATAAAAAATATTCACTGCACTCAAAGATTATTTCTGTCTTGTTTTGACACTACAGATTTAAAGAATGAGATCATTTCTGTTGCATGCCCAGCTGTTTAAGAATCTGCATCTCTTTTTAAGAAGTGAAAGAGGAAAACACAGTGTCCTTGCCAGAAAAACAATCAGATAATATGACTGCATTTTATTTAATTGGGAAAAAAGAATCAGACATGATGCGAAGTGTGGATGAATCAGCACAGACGGGAACGCCTATGACCCAAAAAATGTTTAGTCTTGAAGTGACTGCCATACTGTGTGTAGAATTACTTTTACCTCTTGCACTGTAGTTTTTCATCTTCACTGCATAGTGTTCCTAATACGCTAGATTTACATGCTGTGCTAATTTGGCTAATTTTATCACAAGTTCATTGTTTACCTTCTTAAGGCCCAGTTCTAGAACTGACAGAGGAGTCTTGGATATCATTTTAGTTAAAGACTAGTTTCAAATCACCCTGGCTACAGGAAAAAAATATAAACATAATGAAGATCAACCCAGAGTGAATTGCTACAAAATTTCTGTGCTGCCCATTGTTTGATTTTTTAAATTTTTTTTTAAAGCTGGGGACTAGCAGAAGACCTCATGTGTTTTAGATCCTTACACAATTGAAATGATCAATGGAAGTTAAGCAGGAGTTGCGATGTGTGGGAAGATTATTATTCCAAAGTCTGTGCCTGGGGAAGGTGAAAGAGAAGGGCTATGAGGATTGCTCAGTGGTTAATATATAGTCACTGCCTTGCTGTTGCTAGACATTTTGGATGGAATATAATATGGCCTCTATGTTCCCAGAGAAATTATGTTTTTCCTCCCTTTACCATTCCTGTAGATTATTTCTTATTTACCCATTGTTTGTGGCTTTGTATTTAAAGGACCATTATCAGAGTATGAGATACAAGAATTATAGTCATTTGAACAAATTTTGGCATGTTGATTGATTTATTGTGATGTTTACAGCACAGAGAGATTGTTTAATTATAGCAGAAGGCACTTTTCCTTTACATCGAATTGTTCAATTATGAATTCTGTGGTGGCTCTAGAAATGGAAAGAATGGCTGAACTTGAACAATAAAGCAAAAGACAGACACTGCTAATGCTATGCTGGGATGCGGTTGAAGACAGAGCTCATGGGAAAGCAAAGTACTCGCACAAATACAATCATCATATCATCAATTAATTATTATTCAGAATGTTCTCCACCAGAGTCGTAATGCTGATGAATGAAAACAAATTCTGAAGCCATCTCTGCTGGTATACCCTCGCCCTTCTGAGGATATATCACTTCATTACAACTGCTGAAGACAGAGGTATAGAAAAGTCCTAAATTTGGTCTACTTTGATGGTGTCTTGATAATTTGCTAGTGGCAAACAGTTTTACAAGGATAAATTTGAAATTAGGCAGAATTTCTAACAAACACCTTTAGTGTCATTATAACTAAAATGCTGTTGAAATGAAGAAAAGGCAAAGTTCCACTGAGTAGTATTCTGCTCTTACAAGGTATGTTGACAATTATAAATCCTCCTCTGCCTGAGGAGGTTGAGCCATTTTCCTGTTCAGCTTCTCTATAGGTATTGAATTTTACATCCTGATTCTGCCCCTGTCTCCTTGCAAACTGTCACAACTGATCAATCACTCTTAAAATGATAAAAGACTTTTTTTTGTGTGTGCAATATTAGGTAATGTCAGGAACTTTCAGCCACCTGATGACAAGAGAACAGCAGAATTTTAAAAGGATAACAAAACCCACTCTCACAGGGATAATTGGAGCTTTCATAGGTATGGGATATGAATGCTAAAAGGATATAAACCACCAAAGCTTATTTTAACTTTGTATCCTGAACACCTACAGAGCGGGCAATGTGATGAAGTGCTTTTCAACTCCTTGTTATCACACACTGCTGTACCTTTACCATGTTATAGTCATGCCCCACGTCTTCTTGACCTCTACTCATAATGCCCTTTGCCTCTTTCGTAGAATCATAGAATGGTTTGGGTTGAAAGGGACCTCAAAGATCATCAAGTTGCAACCACTGTGCTAAAGGCAGGGACACCTCCCACTAGACCAGGTCACTCAAAGCCCCATCCAAGCTGACTTTGAACATTTCCAGGAATAGGGCATCCACAGATTCTCTGGGCAACCTATTCCAGTGTCTCATCACCCTCACAGGAAAGAATTTCTTCCTAATATAATCTAAATCTCCCCTTTTTCAATTTAAAACTGTTACCCCTCGTCCTATCCTCACACCCTCATAAAGAGTCCCTCCCCCTCACCACTTGCCACTGGTCACCACTCATAATTCTCCTTTTGAAAAGCAGAGAATTTGCCAGAGGATGATGGGCCTTTCATGAGAATATGAGCATGGCCTCCTGGATCAGGCCCCTCTCTGTGCAGCATTGTCTACAGCGATGGTGCTAGGAGGTAGGACAGGTGGCACATCTTGGTACAAGTCTGAAGAGCAGGTGGAGAGAGTAACTTGGAGGTCCAACCGGTTTCTGCCCTTAGTCATTTGTGGGTTGCTGATGTAGGAAAAGAACCAGGAAGGAGATGTGTATAAAAATTCTCAAAAGCATTTGATTGAAGCTGAGTTTTTTCCTAAAGTTAGCTAGGAAAAAATCGAACTGGAAACAATAGTCTTCCAAATGAAGACAGCTGAGTATAGCCAGGTGGTGCAATAGTTAATGTCTGCCTCCTTTTGGGGGGTATTTCAAAGACAATAGCTCTCCCAAAGAAGAAATTATAAATAAAATTTGATAAGGAGAAATAACAAAGAAATTCTTTAAAGATCTTTTGGTGAATTTATTAAATGGCTAGAAAGTTGTAATTCCTCACCTGAAAGAAAAGACAACCTTGACAAACACCCCACCCTGGTTCAGGGAAAACAAAAATTAAAAATAGTAGAGTTGTTCATGAGAAATGTGAAATTAGAAAAAGAATAGAAATGTGTGAAGTGGATGAAGGAAGCCAAAGGCATTAAAGAAAATCTGTGGTCTGTGGTCTACAAGGCTTAATGCAGTACTTAATTTTTACCTGGGGGAAAGGTGGCTTGCGCTGACTGAGGAGGATCTTACTCATAGAGACAAAGCTTTAAGACTCTTCATCCACAAGAGAAAGACGATGCAAAAATCAGTTATGAATGGGAAATAGAAGGCAGAAGGGGGTAGGTTTCAATGGGATGATCCATGTAAGCTGAAACAACAGCTGAATCCAAAATAGACATCCCAACTTGCCCCCATCCCTGTGCTGCAGCCGCCTGTTCCCATGCCCTCCCTTGCACTGCCACTTGTCTGGCCACCTAGTGCATGAGCTAAGAGACTTACACTGCCAAGAATGTATTGACTTGTATTTCTTTAATTGGTAGCATGTTTTCTGTTGGTTTAGATCTTTTTAACTGGCCTGTGGTAGGATCAGGCAAGCATCAGCATAGGGGCTATGGCAAAAGGTGGGGAAGGGGAGGGGGACTGCATTTTAGCAGCAGCTTGCCATTTGAATGGCTTTGCTGTGTTTAAAACCATACCCTTAAACTCACCTCTTTGGAAGGTGTTTTGCTTTCTAGCTGCAACTTCAGCAATCACAAGTGAAGAACATCTGTCCTCTAATTTAATTGTTAAATAATGTGCAAGGTGTGGGAAGCAGTAAATGTTGTGCTTGCGACTGCTGCTTTCTCCTCTTTTTTTCTTCCTGAAGTAAATGATGAGAAGAACTTATAGCTACAAGAGCCTTTACAGGTGCAGTTTATCTCTTTTTTCTTTCTTACGATTTGTGCTTTTTTTAAAATAATGGGACAAAACCAATTTCAAAAAACTGTTTAGTTAGGTTTTTAAGAGGCGAATAGTATACAGAGCAATTGTGACAAACTGTAAATTGATTTAGTTCAAGTTGCCATATTTTTACACGTCGTACTCTTTTTAAGGAGGTGGATAGTTTGTTGCTTAGATCAGTACTTACAGACATAAATTTTTCTCCTCAGTTCTTTGAGGAGTGAGGTGCTACTTGTCTCTGTGTTTCCCTTCCTCTTGTTAAAAAACATCTTGGAAGATCCATAGTGGCCACTTACCATTTTATTATTTAATATTTTTGTCTCTGGGATTGCTAGAGTGTCCCCAGCAAGGATGGAAAGAGCAAAACCAAATCAAGTGTCATTCTAGACGATGCACAGCTGGCCGCACTCTGGAGTTATGTGGTGATTCCAACATTTTTCAAAAAGTTTGTGAAAAGTCTGTGCTGGCATCTGCACTTACTGACAGAGAATGTACTCTGGATGTACTGTCCAGTCATGTGCATATGCAATAGTGCCAGGGCTTTGATCAAGAGTAAAGCTATTATATACGCAGAAAAAATGTAGTGATAGGACAAGGGATAATGGTTTTAAATTGGAAGAGGAGAGATTTAGATTGCATATTAGGAAAAAATTCTTTACTGTGAGGGTGGTGAGGCACTGGAACAGGTTGCCCAGGGAAGTTGTGGATGCCCCATCCCTGGAGGTGTTCAAGGCCAGGCTGGATGGGGCTTTGAGCAAGCTGGTCTAGTGGGAGGTGTCCCTGCCCATGGCAGGGGGGTTGGAACTCGATGATCCTTAAGGTTCCTTCCAACTCTAAACATTCTGTGATTCTATGAAATCACAGAGAGGAACACGGGCAAAAAGGAAAGCAGCACAGTAGTACTGGTGTAGACAAATAGTAGTACTTGGAAAATCATAGAATGGTTTGGGCTGGGAGGGACCTTTAAAGGTCATCTAGTCCAACCTCTCTGCAATGAGCAGGGACATCTTCAACTAGGTCAGGTTGCTCAGAGCCCGAGCAATCTTACCTGGAATGTTCCTTGAATGGTAGCTGAGGCATCTACAACCTCTTGGGGCAGCCTATTGCAGTGTTACACCACCATCATTGTAAAAAAAATAAAATCTTTTAGCTGGGGTTTCCTGTAGCAGTCAATGGCTATATCTCCTGTTTATGATCAGCTGGTTCTCTTGAACAGTTCTCTTCATCACCAAATGACATCTCTGTGGAAATTAAGGTGTTTTTTACTTTGAAAATAGTTGTTTAAGAGAGATACTTGTCTTCTAATGGTGTTAATCCCAGGTAGGAAAAGAAGAAGTAAAATAAAATGGGGCCAGCAGCTTTCTTCAGTGACAGTGTTCTTTAACTACTGAGTTAATCCTCTGTTTAGGGCTGCAGGACATGCACCCTATACCCTGTTATGTAAAATCAGTGATGGGTAGGATTCTTTCTTTTCTTGTAAGTATCGTATGGTTAAAGGTCAGGTCCCTCTTCTTTTTCTACCTGCTATTGAGTTAATTATTTCTTTCTAAAAACAACATCTGGTCTGCTAAAAACAGATTGAAGAGAAAGGTCTTGAAAAGGCCCTTATTTCCCTAAATAGGCCCTTGCCTATTTAGTGAAAAGGCAATAAAGTTGTGGTTATTCTACTCTTGAACTGAAAGTGAGTTTTACAGGTGCATTCAGCCTCCTCACCTGCAAACCCTCTCCAAGATTCCTCCCGTGCTCCATCCCAGTCTACATCCAGCTTGCTGTGAACTCTGCTGAGAAACCTCCTTGCCAAATTAGAACAGGTTTTACCAGCTGGTAACAGTTACCTTAGCTGTATAAGCAATTCTAAAAATATTTATGTGGTTTTCTGACTTAGCTGTGCCCCTTCCTGAAACTCCATCTTTACAAACACAAGAGTAAAATATTACTTGACGTGCCCATGTATCACAGTGTAAAAGCACTTGTAACCCTGTTCTTAGATCCTCTCATGAAAATGGAGTTGACTGTAGAGGTGTAAAATTCCCTTTAATGTAAATTACCAGCTTCAGACACAAAGAATTTGCTGTCTGTATCATCATAACTTTCAGAACAATTTCTGAGATCACAAGTCCAGGACTAAACCTGCCGTAGCTGAATGAAAATACAGGACATTTCTGAAGGAAGATACAGGAGCAATGCAGTAAAATGTGTTTCTTAAGGTTAATTTTTTGTTTGTTTGTTAAAAGAACAATATTAATTCAGACATGTACATTTATAGATAGATAATACATACACCTTCCGGCATAAAATAACCCCACGTGTGTATTGCAGGTATTAGGTCTTGACTACACCTGTCAGTGCGTGAGCAAGAGTAGCCCATGGACCTTATGCAGCAGCGCCTCTTAGTGATGGAAGGAAATTCTACATTTGGTTAGTATGGGACCAGAAAGCTTTTTGCTTGCCTTTCCTTTCACTTGATTCCAAAGTCACTAATGCATCAGACAAGCTTTGTAACTTCCAATGACTTATATCTGAGAATTATTCTTACTATTCAAGCCATTGTTCTTGTTCCATTTATGCCTATGCACGGACTTCATCATATTTCTTTATCTTAGATAAAACTTTTAAATCCTGAGAAAAACCTATTATGTTGGTTAAACAATATCTTCAATGTATTAAAGATTTTTTTTTTTATTATGAGTCATTCAATTTGCAGAGCATTAGAATTTCAAAAGAGATTGCAGTCTGAGTTCTTCTTTAGTTGGGAATTTTATACCAGCTAAACTGGCTGAAATTCAATGGGACCCTTTTCTTTATTCACAGATGCTGATATTATGGTATAACTTTTCAAACAATTTTTGGAACTCACTGGATTTCAGTCTGGTGATATTCTTTAAAAGTATAACAGAGACATATTATTAGTGGGATACCTGATCAGCACACATTCAAAAGACTTAGACAAAATTAGTTACCTGGATGTNAATTAAAATCTGGAAAAATAGAAACAAAATAAATAAATAAAAATTTAAAAAAAAAAAAAAAAAAAAAAAAAAATTGGATGTGGAAAGAAAGTTATTTTATGTGAAAATAAGAAAAAAAAAAGGAGTACAAGAAGAGTAGAAGGAACTAAGTGAGACTCATTTAACCCAAACATGGTCTCTACAATAAAGGTCGATTCTAAGTTTTTGATACAGATTACCCCAGTTAGCAGTGAAAAGGAATCTTTATTATTTTTAAACTCACAACTGTAAATCTTTTATAACAGCCAGGATATTTTGTTGGAAAAAAATGGTAGTCTATGTACCTTTCTTCCTATGCCCAGAAATAATGTATGCCAAGAATATTTGAAACAAAGCAAAACAAACAATGATTTGCATTAGAAGCTTCATTATGGGTTGATTTTCCTCTGGTTCCTTGTCATTGTGAGATTAATTTTCGATCAAACTTCTTTGTTCCCATTCAACATTGGTGCAACTCGGCAGATGAGCTGGGGTTGTGTCCTCCTAAGCAAACCCAAGGGAACAGCCCCCACCACTTGCTTGGCAGCCCCTTGCCCAATGTCCAGCTCTCAGAAACTGTCTCAGACCTTCTCCCTGCTTTTCCAAAGGGTCTACACATTTGTACGTGGGGGGTAGAGGTGTTTGTCCATGAGCTTTTGAACCTGCTGTCAAGGTGCAGCCACATTTGGCAGAAGGATTAGAGTTGTGAGGCAAATCAGGAACCAAGAACATCCAGTGCAGGGTGAGGTATTTGATTTTTAGCAGCATTTTGTCTCTACCAAAGATCTTCTCCCACCGGTCTCTGTGAGCCAAGGGAGCGAAGCAGTTGCTGTTGAAATCATTGTGACAGAGATCCTGCCCATCTAAACCCTAGTGCCTAAATGCAGTTCTTAATTCCACCCTGAATCCTGAAAGTTTCATGAAACTAGATGGCCAGGGCGTGGAGAGGGAAGCTATAAATACTAGTGCTGAAGGAGCAGCTGCAACAGGAATTACAGGAATCACCTGTAATTGGTGGCAACAGAGAATCTGAATTGGAAAAAACACTCTAATGCCTCTGGTTGTGGGAAAAGCTGTAACCATAATTCATAGACCTTGTAACCCCTTCTAGAGAACCCTTCATTAGGTCCAGTAAACTTTCATTACATGAGAAAGCAATATTGAATTAGCAGGATGGACATGTAGACCTTACTGAGTGTTAGGAATTCTTTACATAGCTCAGAGCAGCATACAAAGACATGGAGGAACAGCTGTGGTCACTGAGAGATGGCACAAACCAGAAGCAAATCCCTGGGAAAACCAGAAATGGATATGTTTTGAATTCAGGGAGTTAAATTCACCAGAGCATGGTTATACCTAGTTAAATGAAAATACATTACAACAATGTTTTTGAGATGCCGTTCCCCTGTATGAGTTCTGGTAAAAAACTACATTTTTTCCAGAATGCTACTGGTACCGAATGGGCTTAACGAAGGCATAAATTGCAGCAGTTTGAAGACCACAAGTAGGAGGGGACGTTGAGAAGGGATGGCTGCCCATGATAGATGTGACGAAGCCCCTGAGGGATTAGAACCACAGTTCTGCATAACACCTCAGCCATTATGGAGAGCAGAAACCATCAGAAAAGGTGGTCTTGATCAACATTCTCAAGGGTGACAATAAACATAACCAGCAACTGTTTTATGTCAAAGAGTGGTACCAGAACCAAAGAGCCAACACAAAAACTCAGAGTCCCTTAGAGATGGGCAAGAGCTGATCAAATCTCACAGAACAGTAGTTACATTTTTCTGTAGAGTTAAGTTAATGTATTTGGTAGTTGTTCACGTTTGTCACCAGTAAGAAGTGTTGAGGGTGTTGTCCAGTTAGGATGGATGCAGTGAAAGTGGAGGGGGGTGCCAGGGGCTCTAGAGCATATGGCCTACAAAGAAGGGTTAAGGGAGCTCCACTTGTTCCACCCAGTGAGAGGGGGGGTAAGGAGTGACCTGCTGGGAAGAATGGACAGAAGGGTAAACTCAGAGGGAAACAGAATGAGTATCACAGATGTACCCACAGAGCATAGGCACACGGCTATGAACTGCACGTGAAATCAGTCCTCCCTGGTGTCCTGGTTTGAGGTAAAATGAACCAATTTTCTGTTTTACAGTTTTGCTTTCTTAGCTAGGCCTCTCCTAGCTAGCTGGGCTCTGAAATTAACAGCACATTGTGCGGAGCTGTTCCATCTCGCAGTGATAAGACCTGACTGTACCGGGGGATGGTGCAGAGAGGCCCTTGTTTAGACTTATTGCTGGAAGAACCAAGGTCAGATAATTTTCGTCGTTCGCCCATCGGAGGGTCCCGCCTTCAAGGAGGAGCGGACAGGACAGGTGACCCAGGACTGACCAACAGGGGTATTCCATCCCATCAGCATCATGCCCCCTATAAAAGCTGAAGGATCAACAGGTCAAGTCTCTCTCTTCTTCTTCGTTCCGGCTCTTCTTTCTGCCTCTTCTTTCCCCTTCGTCTTTNTTCCTCTCCTCTCTTTACCCAAAAGGGGGGAAAAGGGAGGGGGGTGGGGGGCATCTGTCGCTCAGGGTTTGGTGGGTTTGGCTGAAACCGCGACACCTGGTCACCAAGCTGAGGCAGTAGGTCTAGCATCAGATGGCCAGCTGTAATGCACTTAAACGGGAAGAACCAGCACATCCCCGAGGTTACAGCATGCACACAGACCAACTTTTGTCCCATTTCAGACCAACTTCTGTTTGAGATTTCTGTAGAAAAATGTATGTCTAATATAAATGTATAGCTATGCAAGTACATCGATTGCTTGGTCATAAGGACCTTGTGACTTCATATGGCTACGCTGATTCCATTAAAAATCTTTTTCATTTATGTAATACAAAACAACATTAGGCTATATAAGGCACCTCAGAGAGAAGTAGAACTTGCAATTAGCAAGTCAAAATGACTTAGAAAACCTGCTACATTCACTCACACACAAAAAAAAGTCGAATACAAAGTTTGGTAAATAACTCTAAAGCTAGGATTGAAAATAGAAAATTAGAAGTAGTAACTAAAAACTTTTAAATGTTTTAAGAAAGTCCTGCTTTGTGAAAATATCTACTTTCAGTAGTTCTTACCATTAAAAATATTTGTTATGGATATTACCCCATAAATCACAGCTTTGTTTTTGTAGTAGAAACACCTAACCACAAAATGAGGCTTTCCTGTCCTTGGCAAAGATTAAACATATCAGATATGTTCTTCAAGAGTTATTCTGCTTTAGTAGTTTATCTTTGATCATCTGCTTCAAGGCCAAGTCAGGTTATGTAAACTCCTTAACTAGTCCTCCATCTAACAGTCTTCATTATCTTCATTTTTCCTTTTAATTGGCAACCACCATGTATATGTCAGCCAGTTTGCAGTGGGGTTTTGCTCATCAGCCTCTTCCTGCACCAGAGAACAGTTACACTGCTTTGGCTTCTTCCTTTGATACTTCTTTTTTTTTTTTGCATCTGATCTCTTACTCGTGCTGACAGTTGAGGCCGGTTTGAGTCACACTCTTGTGAGAATCTTTCCTGAAGATTTTAGTATTACTACAAGATCTGTCACAGTGTGAAACAAAACTTATCATGTTCCTGTCTAGAAATGACTTCCCAGAAAGTTTTGGCCTCGATCCTGCATATAGACACGCACACCAGGACATCGATACTTGAATAACATCCAAAAACACCGTAAATATCTGAAGCATAAATCTATTTATATAAGTATATGTTTGTAAGTTGCTGACTACTGCAGAGACACGTACCAAGATGATTATAATACAATTGAATACATAATTCAATACAATCTGGCTTTGGTTTAATAAGGTGAAAACAAAGAGATGAACAAGGTTCTTTTATTCATGAGCTCTTCAAAAATTTCCTCAGAATGTATGAATCTGTTTAGAGTGGAGTACCTGGCACAAGGATGTCATAGATTGGAAAGGGAAGTACAGAAAGACAGGAGTGAGGTGCATCAGAGCACTGAAGCTGATAGATACAGAGGTAGTATTTGTCTCCCTTCCCCACATACAAAAAATAGCCTGAATTGAATGGAAAAACACAGATGCTTGGCACTGTCCTAGCCCAAGTTAGGTAATCACAGAATACATTAAATGATCAAGGCAACAGTAAGTAATTGATCTACAAATCCTACTTTTCTTATAGGATACATAGATAAAAACAATATAAAAGAATAAAATGAATAAGCTCCCAAGAATTCAATAATATTGGTGCTGCAATTTCTAGATCTGTTTATAAGGAAATGTAGTCAGAGGCTATGTTAGACTGGCAAGGGCTGTAAATGGCAGTGCCTTGCTTGTGATAGAGGTCCATGTTTTGCCAGGTGGTAATGAATCAGGCTGAAAGTTGACTGGTTTGGACAACTTTTCTCCCAATAGCATGTGGTGTATATCAAATGTTTGGGCTTAATATTCCTATCTGAATCGCTGTGTTTAAGCTTACAGGAACACTCAAGTGTTGTAAAATATAATTTACATTTGAAACTTCAGCAGTCTGATATTTTTAATTACTCAGCTGAGGAAAATTACAAATATTAACTCCAATATTGAATTTCACATTCTTGAACTAAATAACTGTAGTTTTATGTGATGTGATAAGAAATCAGAGATCTGAACCCCCTTCTCATTTGTGTCCATGAGTCTCCATCAACTGTCTCACTTCTGATCCAAGGGCAGTCACTAAGCTCAGGGCATTTCCCCTCAATTGCCTTGTGCCGAGAATGATACAAGCCAAGCATCACCATTGAGTGAAGCAGAAAAAGAAGAAAGTAGGGGAGGGGGATTCTGTGCATAGGAAAATATGATCCTGAGCCTGTAACAGCCCAAAGCACACGTTTCAGTTAGCGAAGCCACAATGACCTGAAGCTCATCCTGACGCACTTCATGCAGGGCAAACATGACTTCTTTGCAGCTTAGAGCAGTGTTACACTGCAGGGGGCTGATGTTTTGCTGGTAAGGAGCACTGTCCTGGGCTTTGGTAAGTAGGGCATCCTGCTGGCACAGGCGCTGACGGAGCCGACTTGTGCTTGTTGCTTCCAACTCCTCGCCAGCATCACCTCATGGCTCTGCTGGCAGCACCTCATTGTCCCCAGGCCTCATGTGCCCCCATCAGTGCAATGCTGCTTGATTTTCTCATTCACTCAAGTTCTCACTGAAGCTGCCCAGAGAGATGTGTCTATCACAAGGGTTTCACTTAACGTATGTTGCGTAAAGAGCAAAATCCAAGTGACACTTCTTATTTTGTGCAACTTGCCCACTCCTTATCTTGTACCTGCAGAAGCACACACCTTGAGCACCTCTATTCTTAAGCTCCTTTCCAAGGCTGTCAAGCTGTACCTTTATGAGCCCAGAAGTGCTACTCTGCACTGTAGACCTCTGTCCCAGCAGCATTATAATGAATATAGCAATTTGTTTTCCTGGCACAGCTTCTGTGTGGTACACTAGAAAAATTAAATCAATCAAACAAGCAACACACCTATTCCAAATGGATAATAATTTAAAAACTGACGTATTGAATCAGGCCAGAGGTCCATTTAGTTCATTAGTCTTGCCTTGAAAGTGCTGGCACAAGATACTTGAGAAGCGGGGAAAGCCTGTGGTGGCTCTTCTGCAGTTCACCGTCCATCCTTCAGTGATTTGCAACTGACTGGCTTACGGACAGGTGACATCTTTCATTTTCACAGCAATTGAAGTGTTTTTCTTTCATGAGTCTAATTGCTTCTTGGATATGTATAAAATTTTACTATCTAGAATATCCTCTGGAAGTGTTCCACAGCTTTTGCTTTGGAGGCTTGCTTAATTTCCATTTTCTTCTTAATCTTACTAGCCTTATTTTCTTATTTGTAAGCCTGACGTTTTTATTGCTTTCTGACTAGAGAGTTGATAAATCAAAAAGTTATGGTGTGGAATTTGAGGAAGGTGAAGAGGGTACTGAGGAATTTAACAAGCAATTAATATCTCTTCTCCCTGGTATCCAGTGGTAAGATGGGTGGGAATGCTTCAAAACTGCTCCAGGGGAGGTTTAGGTTGGACATTAGGCAACACTTATTTACCAAGAGTGTGGTCAAACACTGGAATGGGCTCCCTGGAGCAGTGCTCGATGCTTTAACTTTTTGTCACCCTGAATTGCTCAGGCAGTTGGACTAGATGATCATTGTAGGTCCCTCCCAACTGCAATAGTCTATTCTATTATAAGTATTAGAACAGGTGTAAACACCTGTGATGCTGAAAATTTTTCAGCAGTAGTAAGAAAAAACATGAAGGGAGGAAACTGAGAACTCTGTTTCGACTGTGAAGGAAAATATTTTCCATCAGTGCAATGTATTCCTCTCTGAAATATCTAGCAAGAGATTGGTTGAAATGGATTGGACCTGAACCCTTACAAAAGAGTAAGGAGACTTCTGTGTTGGCCTTGAATAGCTTTCTCTCTCTGCAGTGAGTTCCTTTACTTTCCTCCATACCTCAGAACCAAACTGTAGGTCTCAAGTCTGTGTCACTGCTCTTTGTGCTTTGGCATCTGACCTGTTTGGATTTTGCTCTGCCATTTTCAAACCAGGGTTATAAATGAATCATACTATATTTACATCTAACCATCATTATATGTTAGAAGAGGAAGTTGTAAACCCATTTATCTGCTCCTCCTTTTCATCTCCCAGTATCTAATAAAGATAGAGTTAGTTCAGGAAATAGGAGTACAATCCCCTGGTGAACAGCTGCAGAGCATTGGCTAAATCTGCTCCAGGTGTCTCCCATTGCAGCGGGCAATTGTCCTTCCCATGTCCCCAGGTTCTTCTGGCTCCTGGATGCACACGTGGCAGCAGTATGGAAGTCACTTTTGCAGAGCTCCCTGCACTGTAGGATTTTTGCATCTCCTCCATGCTCCCTAAGAACACAAACGAACAGGAGACAAAATAGCCAGGCTTTCCATCTGCGTGGATTTACTGCTTATTGAAATACTGGCGTTTCTGGAGCTCAGAGGCCCAGACTGGAAATCTAAATAAGTTGGTAAAAATAAACAGGGCAGACAGAACTCAGTGCATTAGGTCTAATCCCGACACTGGCATGGCCTGGCCTCATTTAACTCTGGGCACTGACAGAGGTAGCAGATAAGGAGAGAGTGGTGACAGATGCCAGTTGGCACCAGATAAGGAAGCTTGGGTTTTAGAGCCCACACAGTGGATTGGTAACGGCTACAAAAGAGGACACACAGACCAAATTATATGCACCAGTGAAAAGACTTCTTAAAAGTCAATCTGGACAAATGAAAGCTGAGGTTTTCTATGCCCCAACATAATGGCCACGCTGAACAGAATGCATGTGTCACTGCGGAGCGAATTGCCAAAAGCATTTCTCTAGGTTCCTTCAAACTTTCTCTTCTTTAAAAAAAAAGTCAAATAAAACAGAGCTGACAAAAAAGAAAGAAACATAAGCTTTCTGAATGATTGTGCCTTATTGAGTGCAACTTTTCAGTCCTTCATTGTAACAAAGAGTGGTCACTGGATAGAAAACTGAGTTGGGATTCATCAGCCACAGTCTGTCTTTTTAAAATTACTTAACCTCTATATGAATCACTGTATGTTTGCTCTGAGAAGTGGTGTGCTTACACATAACTGTCTGGGACAAAATAAATGTCAGTATCCATCTTTGGGGTTTTCTCCCTTGGGATTATCAGTGCAAACGGGGAAAATCTCAAAGTTTTCATTGCTTCCCTTCCAGTGGCTGCGGTGCACTGCAGGGCAGAGTGCTTCACGGCTGGCGCTGTGTGGCTGCACCTCTCCGCCTCTGCTGCAAGTCGTCTGGCGCCAGGGGGACAGAAGTCTAAGTATGGAGTTTGCTTGGAGATAAATCCTTGAAAGTGAGATGTGGGGCACAGTCAGCATGTGGAACTAGTTTGCAAGTAAGGTATTACTAAAAGGAACACATTAGTAGGATTTTCATAGATATAAAGCATATAAATAAATGATTTGGGGTGAGATGTTGAGCAAATTGTTTCATCTTTTTACGACGGTTCAAAATTAGGATAATTACATTTACCCTATTGAGTAAACTAATTAGAGATCTAAACATAGAAAGCACAGTATGTTCCTAATGTGATTATCCTCAGCTCAAGGAAGAGAGCATAGCAGAGAGATAACAGGAAAGAGAGACAAAGGGAATGTCAGCCCTCACTCTGGTGCCGGAGTGGCAGAAATGCCTCTGTGGCACTTAGGCGAGGACTGGGATGAGGAGTGCATCAGGCACTTTCACAGCTCTCTTTCTTCTTCACCAGCAGGGGTTCATGTAGCAGTAGTGGTTCAAGTGTCAGTGAACTAAATAGAAATGGCGTCTTCTTCGTTTTGACCACTTGCTAACTCCAGGATAGGTTTAGCAACATTCTCTTTTGATCTGCTGTTCTTCAATGGACAGCACACACTTCCGTGAGATGCAGTTTACCACTGATAGGGGTATTTGATATATTTGACACCAGTGGTAAATCCAAGGATTATGTGGCAAGAAAGCTGAAGTTCATAGTTTGGTTTTTTTAATAGCCTTCAAAATACAATATGGTACCAATACAGTAAAAAGCCTGTGTTAAATGAATATGTTGGTACCTAACAACTGCCTACATTTGTCACTGATCAGGTATCCAACAGGGACTAATCAGTGCCCTTTAGATACTGAAGACTGAATATAACCCAGTGAGACCTCGTAGTAGAGCTCAAATAGAAAAGCAGGGATCAAAAGAAAGCCAAACCCGTTTGCAAACACAGACTAAAACACAGTACCCTCCACGTTATTCTTTGTTTCCTTGCTCTAGGTTGAAACAGATTTAATCAAAATCTTTATTATTTCACCTTGCAGTCTGCAGCTTACTAATCTCAAAAAACTCTAAAAAGGAGAGTAGCTTCATATCCTCTTGGTTTGGCTCTGACTGGCTTAACCTTTTCAATTCCTTTTCTGACATAGTACAGTTAGGTAAGAAAGCCTGAAGGTTAAGGCTTAGCTTGGAAGTCATTCCAAGTACAAGTCAGGCAGCCCCTGTCAGTAGAGTGCTTGCGGTAAGTACTGGGCTTATGCAGGTAAAATTCTTTTTATTAACATGGCAGAATTTCAGCTCTCCTCATAATTTTAGTGAAATAACTGATTTGAGCATTTCTGTGTTATCTAACTGGATCTAGACCCAAGTCTTTAGTCAGCACAAATTGATCTGCTGCGTCTCATGTCATCACTTTGGCCTGGCAAAGTCCTGACAATAATATAAGGGCTTGGCTCAAGTAAACTGGGCTCCGTTCCACTAACTCTTAACTGGTAATGCTGTTTCTTTGCACCGCCTCTGCAGCTGTCTCCAGAAAGGAGGTAAACTTCCATGAAAGAAGGTTGTCTCCATCTCTGCTCACTTCTTCCTTCTTAGAAGTACACCTTGAGGACAGTTCCTTAATGATTCATTCTCTTGATCAGAGGACATGGAGAAGGGTCCTAACATTAAACCATTGCTTGCATCATTTTGTGGTTCCAGGGTAAGAAATCACTGTGCAATGTGTTATGAGAAATAAACACCGTATTCTGGGCAGATTCTTCTGAGTGATGACAAATATCCTCAGGCGGCTAAATGCAAGACTTGTCTGTTGTCTTCTCTGCTTTCTTAAAATTCCATTTGTTTCTTTTGTTTCGACAAGGTGGACAGGAGATTTGTTATCAAAGGTCTCTTGGTAGCTGTAATCCCTTGCTTTTTGTTTTATGCTCTACTAAAGGCATGCAATAACCCCCCTACAACGCACTGCCTGTCATCTTCAATTGCTTAATTAAGTTACTGTAGTGAACTCTTTGGGGCTATAACAATTTAAATCTATCATCCATAGCCAGCCCAACATTAGCAATAAAATGCTAGTATCTTGTTTTGGAGTCTGGATGCTAACTTTCTGCTCAAGGGCAGAAATAGTAAACTGACCACGTAATTGAAAATGTTGGCTCCTTTTTACAGCCCAGAGTCAGGCCTCTGTCAGTGTCCACATCTGTATGTTCTTGCTTACTTGTTTAACAGCAAACTGGTTTATAAAAACCTATGAAATAGTAAACTATTCAGCAATAAATTGCATAATATGACGAATAACAACAGAATGTTGCTGAATTACGAATAGTGCACCCATATGGTTGCTAAACAAGGCAGGATTTGAAATGAATATGGATGTTCACACAAATCCCAACGTTTGCTAAGTATTATTCCAAGCTTGCTTGTGCCTGAATGGATTTATTCAGGACTGCAGCTCAGTTTGAAACGAGCGAAGAATGAACAAAAAAGGTTCACATAAAAAAATCTTGGTAGGTACATCATTAATCAGATCGTTAGTACTAGAGCAAGAAAGATACAGGTCAAATGCTTTTAAGAGCTCAAGGAAATAAAACCTGAGCATGAACACTGACAATTTAGTTCATCTGTGGGAGAGGTATCCAACTCCAGAAGAAAAGCCTGAAGATTTACTGTCTTCTGTGGTGGTCACATCAGACTCTGCCCACTGTAGCACGGGGGACTCTCAACAAGCTGGAGTTGCTCTTTGGTAGTGAGAGAGGCTGCACGAGCAGGAAGAGAATATTCAGCATTTGTGTGGACTTTACATGTATTTAAGATCCTTATTAAAAATTAAGACAAATCACAGTCTGTATAGGTAGACATTCTCATTAATAAATCAGATCTATCATGTTAGTTAGATGACATATATATATAAAGTTCTGGGCAGCTCTTTGTGTTTCTTGTTTGACCACAAAACTTTCTGTGCTTGATGTAAGGACTCTCACTGCTACAGTATTTATTTGATTAGATTAGGTTCTCTTTGAATTAAAAGGGTGTGAGTAGCAAATATAACAAAATATTTCCCGAATGTTCTGAGAAAGTATAAAACAGATCTATGGCTTTCCATAGTGCGCAATAAGCTGCTGGTTTTGTTTCTGTGCTTGCCTATATTCTACTTTTCTAGCTTTGGTTCATGAGTATATTCATTTGAAGAAAAAATCAAGTTGTTAAATGACAAGCCCATGTAGTTTTTCCAAGTATGAAATCAGTGCCCTTATTCTATGGTGCACACCGCTTCCTAGTCAGCAATCGTCTCCTCGTGTGAAGCACTGAAGAGAAAAAGAAGCTACCTGATTGGATACGAGTCTTATTTCGAAAACTAAAGGAAAAAAATGCTTCTGTGATTGTAGATGGATTTTAAAGAGTAGATTACATTTAGCAGAGTCTGTGAGGGAAACTCCATTTGTTTCAGTGGAGCTGCACAAGGGATGGCTGTGACTGGTACCTTCTAGGCAGGACTGGGTCTGCCCTAATAAATGGCTGTGCTAAGCACGGGGGAGAAATACATTACGTGTAACTAACACTGATGCTGGAGATATTCTGACTATAAGCATTGAATATTTTTTAACGCTGAGAGCGCTGCACTGGTTGCAATTCCTTGCTCATCTCTGTCGATTTTAACATCAAGACAGGATATTTGGGCACTAGTTTAAACAACAGCTCATGCTGGGCAGCCCTGTGGTGCTTTGTGCAGGAGGGCATACTACATGAGAAAATATATAGAAATATATATAGAGAGAAGAATATAGAACATCAACAAAGAATATGGACACCTGCAAATGACAGAGGCTAGAGGTGGACAGGAAGAATGGACTCAGCCCTCCCTAGACATCCAGAACTGAGGCAACTGCTTTCCTTAACTTCTCCCTGCAAAATGGAAGCCCAGTCTGAAGGATCTTTGGTTTCAGAGTGTTTTATATATCAGGCACTGCCTATCATTTACCTTATCACTTAACAATTTTTTAACAAGGAACCTATATGTAACATTTCTCTTCAAACATCAGTGTAAAGCTTTTACAGGCATAAAATACTGAATAGAGGTGGGGTAGAGGAAATACCCATCCTTATTACTCAGTTTGCTAATGTAACTCTACTACAGAACTTAAATTATTTAGGCAGATATACGTTAAAATAAGTTTTAAATCAATCACCTTGAAGACTGTATAAAATAGTTGCTCATAGCCTTTAGAGAAAGGAAAAAGATTATGTCTACACAGTTCAGTGAAGTTTTGTGAGAAGCTTCCCGACCTCTCTCTGACTGAGCCAGCTGAGCTTAGCCAGAGAATGTCACCCACGTGGCACTTCTGGGGTTGTGACCTGCAAACTGCAGCCAAATGTCACTTCTCTATCCGGATCTGCTCTTCTCTAGTAATTGCACTGAATGAGAAATGCACTTCAGAGCTGGGACGTGGCTGAAAGAAACTGGTCAAGCCTGGAGAGAGCTGGGAGCATGGAGCAGTTTAGCAACATGAGTGTGTAGTGAGCTCATTTAGAGTTTACTTTAATATCCCTCTGCAGCACAAAGGCTGACAGAATGGAAATTAAGACTGCAAACCTAACATTTTTAGGAAAAGATCTGTCATGTGATGGGCAGAGAGCAAAGAAACATCCCACATTTTAATGTTGACAAATAATTTAGGAGAATGAAAGGTCATTCTTGTCGAGTAGGGAGCAGCAGTCTTGAAAAATGCTAATCTTGAGAGTTCCTGCAAAGCAGCAGCTACAGCGAGTAACAGTTGAACACCCTCTTCTATGGAGACGCTGTGACGCAGAGTGTTCAGACACGGAATGTATCAAATGCATCAACTGGCCATTACATTTACTAGGCCATGACTGGAATAATGGACTAAATACGTTTTCAGGTCACACTCCAAGTGTCTCACATCATGAGTCTAAGAAATTAAAAACTCAGATCAGTTGCACTGCTTGCAAGTATTGGCCCTACCTATTTAAGTACCTCAGGTTCTCCATCTGTTAAAGATTAGTTAAAAGCTGGCGATATCAGAAACTGCGTTCTTCATGTACTTGACATGAAAGAAATGTGGGCACGCAAGTGCTGAATATTTGATTTGATAAGGAACATTATGTTTTACCCTTCAAATACAGGGTAGGTTTCCTTTGTATTCTGTATTTTAATTTTGTCATTGAACTAGTGTTCATTTTTCCAAGATAGCTTTTCTCTTCAAGTATGTTATTCATGGATGATCTGCAAATTCCATTGGTTATGATCTCAACCAAGTAAACTTGTATCTGCAATGGTTGATACAGAGTCATGTTCATAATTTACATTACATTTAAATTAATTTACATTATTTTTATTAAGGTTAACCAAATTGATTAATCCTTGCAGCACATGACAACAAAGTGCTTACAATACACAAAGGAGCTACTATAAAATATTAATTTTATTCTCCGAGCAACAGAAATGCATAAAACATGAAGAATTGCAGGAGTGTGATGCAAAATGGAAATTTTACATCTCATTAGAAAACTTATCATAAGACTTTTGATGCGAAATTTTATCGTGAGGATTAAATCTTTGGAAACAAGTCAATAGTTCTTGGAACATAATTAAATCAATCACTTAGTGCATATTACAGCTTTCATAATGGATGACGGCTTTGCTCATAAAACATAAAGCATATATCATGCAGGGGACTTGTCTACACAGGGCAGGGATTTGTGCTTGTTACTCCCTTCCAGCCATTGGACTTCAGTGTCCAGCCCGTTGCCACTGCTGCCACGACGAGCTGTGACACAAAATCTGCCTCCTCCTGCCAGCTCTTTGCCAGTGATCCTCCCCAGGGGAGCACCTTCATCCACCTTCTTCTACCTGTGCTGCCTGCCGTTACATACCAATAGGTGATTTCAAGGGCTCACATTCATCTGACTGTCTTTTTAAGAATCTTAACTTCTTTTTCATAGAATCATAGAATGGTTAGAGTTGTAAAGGACCTTAAAGATCGTCGAGTTCCAACCCCCTTGCCATGGGCAGGTGTCATGGTTCTGACCTAATCAGAAAAAGACAGATAATGTCCCCTTTAAGAAAGTAAGAGGAGAGGAAGAAATTGAAANAATTCCCTGACCTTGGTTGTTCTAGCAATAAGTATAAGCAGGGGCCTCTCTGCATACCATCCGTTGGTGTAATCAGGTCTTATCACTGTGAGACGGAACAGCTCTGAACAATGTGCTGTTAATTTCAGAGTTTAGTTAGTTAGAAGAGGCCCAGCTAAAGTAAAATTGTAAAACAGAAAATTGGTTCATTTTACTTCAAACCAGGACAGCAGGGACACCTCCCACCACACCAGGTTGCTCCAAGCCCCATCCAGCCTGGCCTTGAACACCTCCAGGGATGGGGCATCCACAACCTCACTGGGCAACCAGTTCCAGTGCCTCACCACCCTCACAGTAAGACCAGGGATTTTCAAATCTCTGGCTGTAGTGGCCTCACGCTGGTAGAGTTCAGCAGTGCTGCCCAAAGTTAATTGGAAGAGTTATGTTTGAAATAGCCAAAAAATGCCCATAGATTCTGAAACATTAATGTAAAACCTGTAAAATGATAAAGGAATAACTTGGTTCTCATGGAACTTGCAATTAAAAAACTACACCAAATATTATCGTAACGTACAGAACTCATCAGTGTTAGTGGACTTTTCTGTATTGCTGAACAATAAAACTAAATTTTGACAATAAACTGGAGAAAGCTAACATGAATGGTTGAATGATCAGTATTAAAGAGCATTTGCCATCTGCATCCATTCCTGTATTGCTCTCCCCTGGACATCTGTGATGATTCAAGCACATGACATCTAAACAGCTATGTTTTATACTTGGACCAGAAATAAGGCGCTTGTGTTAATACGTACTTCTAAAGGAGTTTTCACACAAACAGAAACACACGAACAAGAGTTTTCCTTCGTTAGGAGACTAAGGTATTTATATAGAGGAAAAGTTTCATTTAATTTGGAAAGATTCTTTATCTGCATTTAACTAAACCCTAATCCTGCAAACGCAGAGCGCTTCAGTGTGAATTAAGATGCCGCGCTGCCCAAGCTGCAGCGTAGCGTTTGCAGAACCCACAGCGAAGTTACAATATTAATCGCGTTTATGTAACATCTGTTGCCTAAGTACCTCCAAGCACTTTCCGAATGTTAACTAAGAAGAAGCCTGCCCGTGCTCTTTTTGAAGTCAGTGGCAGCATTCCAGTCATCCTCAAAGGGAGCGGGCACAGGCTCCAAGCCTCATAATAACAGAAAAGTAGGTTAAGGATCTCTGTGTTCACTGGAGAAGGGAGGGATAGTGGAGCTGAGGAACAGAACCCAAAGAGGCTTTTCTCTAACTCCAGGGCTGCATTTCCCTGGAAGAAAAAGTAATATAATTTACTGGTGAGACCACAAAATGAAGCATAAAGAAGGGGCTGTTCACAAAGACTTACTATTGGTGCCTTAGAACGTGACCTTTTTCTTATTCCAGAAACAACACCCAGAGACAAAGCTGGGCTTCCTGGGATGTCCCTCTCCAGTGGCTGCCTTGGCCCTGCAAATAGCTGCTCCTTGGAAAGGCATTTTTCTTTCTCTCTGAGGCTTTCTCTGCAGAGGTAAAGGACATTTCCATAAGTACAGTTACTTTGCTGCTACGTTTTTTGGGTCCACAACTAACATGTTTTTAAATCAATTCTCTTGGCTTCTTGAAACATGGTAAGTAACCTTAATGAGGAACAGAAATCAACGTGTATTTGCACTTTCACTCGTAAGTATTGTCCTGGTAGCCGTGCTCAGTGCTGATTCCCATTTCAATCAACTGCTCTGGCATCTTGTCTTCATTCAAATTCTCACAGGCGGCCAGCGGTGCCTCTTTTGTATCACGTACCTCCATGCAGAGGTCCATATGGAGGAGGTACGAGGGTCACAGCTCTGTCAGAAGCTGTAGCCTTCACTGTCCCTTGTGCAAGGATAAAGAGCATTTAGTTATATAGCACCATTTTTGACAGGAGGATTTATATAATATATAAGAGATATATATAAGATGATATTGTAAGAGCCAATTTCGATGTTGTTTCCAAACAAAAAAATAAAAAAAATGCATCTGGAAACAAGGAACCAGAAAATAGCCTGTGGTATTTTTCCTCTAGTCTGCCTATGCTTTAGAAGAGTGAATTAACTTTTTGTGAACGATGCCACCAGGGAACCTATGGCATATTTCCAAGCGTCATCCATCAAACACCCCAACCACACGGGAAATGCACATGAAGACACTGGAAGTTCCTGTGGTGCTGTCTGTCTCGTATGGTCCACGTGGCTGAGTGAAGAAAAGTGCTGCAGCAGGTAGGACCAATATAGATTAGATTATCTGCACTTTATGGAAGACGTCTTCACAGAAATTTGTCCCTGCTCAGCAGTGCTGTGGAGGGAAGCTACGCTCCAAAGTATTAAGCATCTCATTAGGATTCGTCTGCACATGGTGATTTAATTAGGCATTGTTTGTGGGTACAGACAGGACCATCTTCCTTTTCTTCTAATACACTCTAAAGGGCGCCAGCTTTAGAGATATGAAAGTGTTACTTATCTCTGCAATATGACGCACCCCTCAATTTCTGGCCACGTTTGCTGCCTGCTTCCCAGTTTGCATGCTGCTCACCATCCATCTTCATTGACTTTTCCCCCACACCAATGCAAGATTAGAACACCACAGGAAATTAAACACAGTGCATATAAATCATATTTATTGTTGCCTCGGATACAAAAAGATAACGAGAATCAATAAGAAAGGCAGGATGACTCACAGTTTTATTAGTATACTCAGTTTTTCATGAGCTAAGTCTTCATAAAGAAAGTGGTTTAATTGGACCGCTGAGATCTTGAAGAATTCATATATTTGTGGCTATTTATCTTCTGAAACTGCAGTTTCTGATTTTCTATAGCACTTACAATCATGAGGGAAAGAACTTTACTTCTCTTGGAGAACCTGACAAATTTCTAAAAGCTACAGAGGTTTTGTGAAGGCAGAATTAATCTTAGCCATGGTACCTGAAGCAGAGAGGCGGTGGCCTCAACTGGGGATGGAGCAGATGGCCAAAATGACAAACAGAATGGGTTGTTCAGGTGACTGAAGTGTTGCCCTGCCGTCTTCTACCCCCAGGATGCATAAAGAACCCGTCGTTAATGACTACGGTTTCTCTCTGCTTAACTACAGGACCAATGGGCCAGGAGAATCTCATTCTGTCCATTCCCCATGATTATTGGCCTTTTATAACAACCTTTGATAACTTTATTTCTATGACAGATGCATTGTCTTATTTAAATTCATGGCTATGATGTTTCTGATAAACGTTATTAAAATACCGTTTAACCTATGCTTATCATAATATGCCCTCCATACAATTATCCCTAGTGAAATCAGATAGAAGCATGTGTTCTTACTTGCAGCATAGTCCTTCACCACCGTTTTCTTTGGGCAATAAGTGGCAGGATCTGTTTCCTTGGCTGCTTCATACAGTCTACCTGCGTCCTTTTGAGTTGTTCAGACTGTACCTAGCTTTTACGTCCCTCCCAGAGGTAATGCTTTGCTTTCCCCGGTATTGTACAATAGCAGGCGTTTCTCTCCAGAGCACATAATGATGCAAAGGCAAAAGTTAATCTCTTGTCATAGGAGATATCATTTCTCATTCAGCTTTTCAAAATAACATTCCACAGGCGTGCAACAGTCCCTTAGGTTATGGCTAACCTCTTTTCTCATGAACTAACAACTGCCACGAACTACAGAAAATCTTTCCAAATAAGAGAATATCCCACTAGCATCCCCAATAGTCTAGGAGCAACTGTTTCCTCTCTTGCTCTTGTGGGCAAATGGGCCCGTGTTTCCACACAACTTGTTACCAGGGTTCTTTGGATATCATTCCCACCTGAGTATTGGGTCTGTTTTCCAGCACAGCCGATCATGAGGCTCCGGGTTTCCCACTTCGGTGACAGGCAAACTGTGCTCCAGACCTCTACTATACCGCCCTGGCAGCTGATTTACCATGAGCGAACTTAAGTTGGTACTTAAGTACCAACAGAAGCAGTCAGCAGTGATGGGTCATGCTGTCAGCACACCTTTCCACATCAATGGGAACCGTCAGGTGGGTCTGTCGCTGCAGCTCTCTGCTTATCGCTGGGAAAATTGTTTCTATCACCCAAATTTCCCGGTTGTCTCTTGACTGCCTTATTCGTTGCCTTCATCCACCTACCACTGCAGACTGGCCAGCATCAAGGACTGATAATAAACAAGCTACTCCAGGTATACTCCTTCCAGAAGCAACCCCTTCATAACCTTTATTGTTCCTTGTAGAAAAGAAGATGCAGGGTCAAAACTGTTTGTGTGTGTGAGACAAAATGAGGGCTCTTAATCCATAACCGGTCATGTAACAAAGGTTAATGACTTTGAAGTTACTAAATCAAGTTTTAAAAAGAGTATCTCCTTTCTCCAGTGTAGGCACTTCCTAGCACCTTTATGGTATGCTAAAACATAAAATTATACAACATTTCTCTATTGTTTTTCACTAAAATTTGTTATTTTTCTCTATTTGGAAAACAGTAATGCATTTTGAAATCACAACAGAGGTTCACAGTTCTCCTGCTGAAGAATCCAATTTTGCAGCCAGCCAAGCTCACTAGCAACTCAAAGTAACACTCGCACGGAGGATCACTGGGTAGCCATAGTCTACCAAGCTGGAGGCTTCTTTGTTCAGCCCATCCTTTATTTGTCTTTTTACTTGACCCAAAGGGAAACTTATAACACCAATCAGGAAAACTAGCCACCTACCATCTGTTTTGTTAAGGTGGGGAAAGCTGGTGCAACACTACTTTAATGACCACAAAGAGCTCAGCATTCTGAGTCAAAACATCAGTACAATAGCTCGCCTTAGAGCACTTCCAGTAAATGTCAAAACAGTGACAAATCTGGCCAAAACCAGGTAAAGTCAGAATTTCTTCAGAATTTTAGAATGGACTCAGAGCGGAACCTCAGAGCTTCAAAATGGTGCAAGTCCATATCGATCACGGGGCAAAAAATGTTGTCAATATGAGTTTTTTGCAGCTGAGGCTTTCACCTGCTGTTTGGTTCTCCCCAAACCAGAGTTCACCTCTCCTTGACGACCACAGGTGATGGTGGCAAGGCTGCTGACACACCACGGTCCCAGGCAGCACTGCAGAGCAAGGAGGTGCGATGTTTTATAAGGCACTGAACAGACACGTGGAAGCGGGATGGCTCACAGCACTTACTCTGCACAAAGCAAATGTCATTGAAAATGCAGAAGGCCCCAGAGCAGCCGTGATAGCAGCTTCTGGAAAGCCTGCTGGCTGTGCTAAAACCAGTCCAAGTTATCAGTGAGCGTTTGTCAACTGAAGCTGCAACAATGTAATTTAATGTCTGTCTCAGTAGGGCTCCTCAGCAGACATTTGATCGCACAAGACGATGATATCCTAGCAGTATGTAAGTTTAAAACAAATTTATCTACAGAACAACTTTTGACTCAACATGAACAAGCTGCCAACTTCATATGCTCATTAAAGCTATTATGTTGGACCTACTCCACAAACATAACCTTGTTTTCTAATAAGCTCAAGAAAAAAATGTTGTACGGCTTCATCCTCAATATGTTCAAAGATGAGATTCAGCATCTGGTCAGTTAGGAGAGAATGTGCTGGAAAACAGCAGTCAGTAAAAGAAGAAAAACGTAAGAACATGGAGACATTAGCTTTTATTCTGTTGCAAAGAGCTTTGGAGATTTTGACCTCTGCCTCCCACAACAGATTATTAAAGTGCCCTGCAGTGGTGGCACTTTAAAGCGGCCAAACTTGTGGTTAGTGTCTTGCCATTCTGGGCAACCTTGCATAGGAGAGTGTTTTCCACCACTGGAACAAACCGATAAACAGACTACATTACTTGCTATAAGAAACCTCTTTTGCTTGAAATGGTTCATCTTTAGTTTCAATTCAGGCAAAACCTGCCACACAACATGCATTCTTGCTTAATAAATCCTAGAATAAAATCATTGGAGTATTGGACTGACACTGGAAGATGTTAAAAATGATCTGAACTGCATGAGGCAAGCATTGGAGTCTAAGTGTAGGACTTGGCTGGCTGGAGCTAAGCTGGAACTGGTCACTGGCTGGTGACAGGGTGTGACCTGTGTTGATTTATGTTGGGTAGCACTGCAAACTCTTGGCTTGTTTTTCAATCACATTTTAGGCTTGATTTTTTGCTTTACTTAGAAAGCAAAATTAGTAAGCTACTCCAAATGCAAGTGCACCATTTTCTTTTTAATAGCAGAGCTCAGCAGTAGATTCCCCCGGCTGTCGGATGGTGCTTTGAATATGGCTTGAAATGGATTGAATGGCTGAAATGACTCAAAATGTACAGGATTTATTTAATGCCAGCAAAGGAAGCACCCAGCTTTGTTAATTTGATCTCCATTCCGTCTGTGTAGAGTCCACGAACATTGCCAATGGAAAGAAACAAACCCCGCAGTAGAGGGCAGGACACGTGAACATCTGGGCCGTCAGTCCGATCCAGCTCACCGAGCGCAGAATCATGCCAAAATGTATGAATGGAATAATTCAGGAACCTTGAATGGACACAGTGCAGTGACAGCAAATGCAATTCACTAGAGTAAAATCGTGGCACTGAGATCAAATTACTTACACTGATACTTTAGGGCACTGACAATGAATGAAGAAAACACCACAAGGGTGACTTAAACCCTTGGAGACTGCAACCATGGCAGGTGCTCCATAAGGGCAGCTCCCAGTGCAGGACCATCAGTGACAATGGGGCTTTAAAGTAAATTTTGAGTAAAGGAAGCACACAAAGAGAAGCGTGCTATTCAAAATAAAGTACATGGTGAGTATCAAGGTACACAGGTTGATTTTTTCTCACATTAGAACAAATTTGCAAGTTTCTGAATAAAAAACAAAACCCAACTTTCCAGTGGGAGTTATAAGAGCAAACAATGTAACAGTGCTTATAAATTGATCGATTAATTTATAAAAGGAAATACATGAAGTGGTTGTCAAATAAAGCCAGAGATTGGCTTGGCTGAGGCAATTCTTGCTGCTTCCAGCATTCCTCTTTGCTTTCTTCTTCAAATTCCCCATCTCAAAGCAGATGCACTTCTAATACGAACAGATGTTGGAGCCCAACCTGCTAAATGACACATTCCCTGTCAGGTCCCTTTCAGGAATTTGACAACCATAAAAAAAAAGGGAGGAAATAACTAGCAGTACAAGCTTTCTGTCTTGTGTTTACAGTGTCCCGCCCTAGCAAACCCTCCCAGGCTGTACAGCCCTTGCCCCTTGTCCTACACAGCCACTCCCCAGTTCCTTTTACTGGGTTTTGGTTACACAGTGAGTCAACGGGCTCAGTAAATCAGCATAAACCATTGCATGCTTTCATTACACGCATCTATCACCAGATTTGTTTCCTGCTGAGTGCCCAGATTTATGCTTACTTAGATTTTCTTGGCACTACAAAACTGACAAAGCTTGATGGGGCTTTGAGCAACCTGGTCTAGTGGGAGGTGTCCCTGCCCATGGCAGGGGGTTGGAACTCGATGATCTTCAAGGTCCCTTCCAACTCTAACCATTCTATGATTCTATGAATACTTGTGAAGTGCTATGCACTTGCTGGGTAAGAAAAACTGTACACATTCAATTAGTAGTAATTACTGTTGTTTACCTTTAAACAAAAAATAGCATTTAAATCTAAACTCCTGAGTAATCTTTTGTTCAATCTAGAGGTTTACTTCACAATAATAAAAAGAAGAAAAAAGGTAATAGTAAGGACAGTGGTTTTGTGGCAGTGTCAAAAGAAGGTAATTAGATCATAGGTTAAATTAAGAGATCTCAAGCTCAAAATCTGTGGGAAACAAGGGTGTAATCACATACTGAAAACATGTCCTGGATGAATGGAGATGATGCGGGTGCTTGGTTCCCCTCTGCCATGCATTGGCTGAGTTGCCCTCTAATCCATACCTCGGGAAGGTTCCAGGGCTGCTCCACAAACAGCCCACTCAGGATAGCGCCTCTCTTCCCGGGGCACTGCAAGAGCTATACAAATAAAGAAAACGTGTATTCAGTTTTGTCACATTCAAAATCTTGCCTGTGGGCAAAAGGGAAGCATTCTTTATATAGATATAGATATAAAGTTAAGGCAAGAACTTATTGTTCATATAACGCGAATCTTTACAGTTTAATTCAAGAATCATCATTAGCCTGGATTTAATTATTACAGAAAACAAAGAATAACAATGCAGGTAGGATATTTATATATAGAAAAAGTTACAATAATAGCAATCTTTCTTCTACTTAGGGTCATATATGTATGCTTGCTACCACACATTCACACCTTTGTCTTTCTTAACTGGTGTGCAGGTCCAGGTAACATCTGGGGGTGCTGGTGGCCAGCCGGCTTGACATGAGCCAGCAGTGCGCCCAGGTGGCCAAGAAGGCCAACAGCATCCTGGTGTGTTTATCAGGAACAGCGTGGCCAGCAGGAGTAGGGAAGTGATGGTGCCCCTGTACTTGGCACTGGTGAGGTCTCACCTAGAGGCTGGTGTTCAGTTCTGGGCCCCTCACTGCAAGGATGTTGAAGTCACTGGAGTGTGTCCAGAGGAGAGCCACCAAACTGGTGAGGGGTCTAGAGAACAAGTCCTGTGAGGAGAGGCTGGGGGAACTGGGCATGTTTAGTTTGGAGAAGAGGAGGCTGAGGGGATACCCCATTGCCCTCTACAGCTACCTGAAAGGAGGTTGTAGAGAAGTGAGTGTTGGCCTCTTCTCCCAAGTGAACAATGACAGGACCAGAGGAAATGGTCTGAAGTTGCAGCAGGGGAGGTTCAGATTTGATATTAGAAAGAATTACTTTACTGAGAGGGTGGTCAGGGAGGGGGTGGAGTCACCATCCCTGGAGATGTTTAAGAAGTGTGTAGATGTGGCACTTCAGGGCATGCTCTAGTGGCCGAGATCGTAGAGGTTTTCTGTTTGTGTATGGTTGGACTTGATGATCTCAAAGGTCCTTTCCAACCATGATGATTCCGTGATTCTGTGAATTTATGATATATGGCCCCATTTACATATATTAGACATTATTTCTTTGGGGGGGTTTGTCACTTCTAAAACCAGCTTTGTCCAGATCCAGGCTTGCAGGTGCTTTTGACTGACCACTACAGAGCTGTTTACAACTGTGGGGTCTCCAGTGCCAGTCTGTGCCCCATCTCTCACCACCCACCCCACCCTGAACACCTCTGTGCTGCATCCCACGTCTCCACTTTTCAGTGCCTCCACCACCATAGCAACCCTGTATTGCTCTACTCAACATCAGCCTGTCAGAGCTGTAAACATCTCTTTCTACTCAGAACAACTGCTTGTTACTGTTGTCTATAGAAATCTGTTGGTCTACCATGCAAAGATAAAGTAAAATACGGTTATAAAGATAAAGTTAAATACAGACACCTGGTCAGTGACAGAAATTGCTGCCACACCTAAACCAAGTAAAACAAAATGGCAGGCAGGTTGAGGAAAGTTCAAGCACAGCCTGAAGCCTTGCAAACTTGAAACAAAGCTGGTGGCCTGTTGCTGGCCATGGCGATGTCGTGTTGCAGGGCTGTTTAGTCACAAATCGGTGTGCTCCAGGAGCTCTGCAAGCGTTGCCGTGTCTGGGCTCCTGGAGCCTACACCAGTAACTGTGTGCCTGGCTGGGCTTGGGTGGGAGCTCCTGCACACCATTCCATTCATATCACCCGGGAAGCAGCCCCCTCCGTGCTCCTATATTTGCTCTGTGGTGTAAGGGCAGCCTGACTCAGGAGCTCAGATTTCACTCCTACGCCTGCTTCAGCTGCTGTCCCCGCTTCATCCTGATGATTTCCACCGGGCTGCAGCAGAACCACGAGCTGCTGGGATGTAAGCCAGTCCATCCTTCACTCTCCATCCCTGAATCTCTTGCTCTTCTGCTCTTTGGACAAACTTTCCCATCTTGCTGCTTTACTGAGGCAGTATTGGACGACGCCACGTTTGCCCTTCAGCTTCTCGTTCCTGCAGGCTGCTCCAGGCTGCCAGCCCAAATCATATGTGTTCCTGACATCCAGCTGGTTGGTAGGAAGAGCGCAATCAAATCCTGGTCGGATCCCAGCAGGGACATGCCAGGCCTTCTGACATCAGCTGATACATTAAGCAGATTGCAGCGATGCCGTTTTGAGGGAGGTTGCGCACAGCAATCCGAGGAGAGCATCAGACACATGACACTAACTTCTCAAAAGGCAATGGAGCTGAACCGTGCCTGAACATGCCCTGGCTTCAAGCCTTTGCTATGGAGAGCCCAGTAAAGTGCTTATATCACCTTCAGCACTGAGATTTCCACCACCCTAAATTTTCTTTTTCACAAGTGCCTTTTATCAGCGGAGAAAAGAGGGAGCAGAGTCGAAGGGCGTGCGGGTAAGTGCTACCGTGACACAAACGTGGCCACACATCCCAATACATGATCTGGAGCATCCTCCTTAAACAGTTTCCTCAGATTCTGGAAGAATTATCAGGGGACCTGGTGTACCAGAAGTGATCCTTTTGTGCTCTGAATGAGACCCCCAGGGCAGTACGCACTGATTTACACCTTTGGTATTGTTTGAGGAAAATTTCTTGACAACAGGGAGGAGATTTCTGGATAGTCAGCTACATGGAGCCTTGCTGGTAGAAAGGATTCTCTCCTCCTCATAAACTGACAAGGTTTGGCCTATGGAATAAATCAAGTAATAGGTTTATGCCTGCTACTTGCCTGGATGATCGCCAAGCAGAGGTGTTTTTATAGATGTAAACTAAGCAATTACATCACCTTGAATTGCCACAGCGTTGAGTTTTTTGTAAAGTGAAATGTAATGCAACACATCTCAGCGATTGCTACACAAAAGCCAAACTATTTTAAAATATGCAATTACTTGCATAAATATTCTAGCAGCAAACAAAAACCCAGCTGTTTTTGTGATGGCCACAGCACTTGTACACAAGCATGGTCAACTCGCGTGGAAATAACTTTCAGAAGCAGCTGACAGCTTTTGCTGTGTTACTTGGTCTGGCTTCTGCCTCCAGCCATGTGTGGTACGGTGATGTGCAAAAGCAACTGTCTAGTTTGTTGGGTTTCCCCCAAAAGCAACTGCTTTGAATACCCGTTGGCCTATTTCTTCACACTGAAACACCTGTAACAGATCTGCTGTTTCAGAACTCCTGAGAATGGCAGAGCAGCTTCATAGAGGGTTTGTCCCCTAAGTGAAGACTTGTGTGGGGTGTGGGAAATGGCTGCAACCTGTACCTCACTAATAGTAACCATCATCATCATCACCTGCATAAGCGTAGTGCTTGTGAACTAGCCTAAGGAAAAGCCTTAGCAAGTTAAGTTGTGATTTGGCTATTCAGTTGTGAGGCTGCTTTAGTGGGTGACATTTGTTAATGTTAAAAGTCACCAGAGGTCTGTACTGCTGGTCTGGTTTAGATGGAAGCCGTCCCAGGCAGTGCAGCAGCCAATGCTTTTTGGCAAGGGTTCCTCTGAGGATTCACAATCGTAGAGCTACACCACGGGAGATCCTGCTGGTGAACTGCAAACTGTTCACTTCTCCCTCTGCCGTGGCAGATAAACTGTCCTTGGGGGAAGGCTGGTTGACATGTATTGTTCAAAAAGTAATTTCTTCATATCAGTGCTCTTTTAGATCCAGATATGAAGTAACTGCTGACAATATTTAAGGGAGAAGGCATTTTAGCCAATGAGTTTAGTCAATTAATGATGCAATTTTTCAAGCTCCCGTAGTTGAGAATATTTCTCATTTTAGTTACATATTAAGTGTTTTAAGGCTTTTAGAGCACTTTGCCCAGCCTGAGGAGCACACTCAAGGCATGCTGGCCTTGGAGATTTCTTATTTTCCCCAGTCAGGGATCTCTAAGATGTTTTTATCCCCAGTGGATTTCTCAGGCTCTGAGGAGGTCAAACAGGCCCCAGGCTGAGGCTCTAATTATCTGTTTAGCCACATTAATGCTGAGAGACACATCACTTTCCATTGGAAGTCAGTAAGCTTGTAAAAGTAATTTAAACAAAGTAAGAAATAAAAATCACCTTCTCACAATATGGCTTGTTTTTGCCTTGATATGTTTTACCAGAAACCCCTGAGGGCTGCTGAGCTCAAAGGTGAAATGATACCAAAAAAAATTTAAATCTGCAAACTGCAAAGCTGTAAAGTGGAAGTAATTAACTCTCACAATGAAAATCCCTGCCTTTCTATCTAAAAATGAGCACTAAAGGGACAGGTTTTTCCCACTATAGACAGAGAGGAGCAGGAGCTGGTCCTCTCACCTGGGAGGTGACACCTGGCCACCATAGGCCAGGCCAGGAGAAAATGCACCTCTAAACTCAGATTAAGAGGCAAAACATCACAAAAGTTACTGCAGCCATGTGGGACCTGCAAACCCTGGTAGGGTTCTTGAAAGAGAAATTCTTTGGCAGAGGTAGACTAGAAACACTTCGAGCATTGGTTCAGTGATGAAGTTCCATGAACACTCATGCAGGACTCATGCAAGTCCCGGCACTGGCACTTTTTGCAAGGGCTCTGAGAAACAGCTCCTACAGACACACAGACACATGGATCACGTGTCAAGGTCTCCTCCACGTTTGAAGGCAGGCATCCCAAATTCCTCTGAATCTTTTGTCTGTTGCTTCCCAGAGAACAAAAAAGGAAAAACTGAGCGTTTTATGAGATGCTTGTGTGACCTCACATAGCGGTCGGGCAACCCCCCTAATCAATGCCAAATAAAGAAGATGTGAAGGGAAAAGAAAACCCTCAAATGCAAAAGAAATCACAACCGAGCCATAGCTCTTGTATTTCAGAAGCTGAATTTTGGGTTGTATAAATATATATATATATTCCCACAGTTAAAAATTATATTTACTTTTTCTTAGCGATCTCTTGTATGCTTTGTGAATTTAGTACAGTTCTCTGTTTAAACATGTCATATTGTTCCTCACAGTAAATAAATGCTTGCCTAAGAAAGTCCAAAAATTAATGTGACAAAACACCCCAGGCAGAGGACCTGCCCCAGACACTAGAAGCTTAAGCAAATATAGACTACACAGCCTGCAAGAAATGAGAACATCTTGCAATTAAGTTGCTGTTTTGCAACTTAACACTGTAGATGGTTGCAGGCAATTACTTATTGAAGTACCTGTAACCAGCAGGGAAGTAAACATGTTCGACATCAATGTCACTACCCTCTCTTGGCCCAGGTCGACATTGCTTACGTGACTGCGTTATGACTGTGGAACTCTACTACCTTTGAGCAACTAAGAACAAAATGTTCTGCATATCCCTGTTGTGTGAGGTTGCTTTCAGACCATCTCGGAAGATAACAGGTTCAGTTCCCCCTAAGCTGGGACAGAGCTGTATGTGTGGGCTTCAGTTCTCCAAGGAGGTGGGTGCTCACTTGTTTCAGAGCGCAGTGAAGTGGAGCCTTCATCCAAATGTGTGTTTATGAACATTTCCCAACAGTCTCCTCGTGCTGCAGGACAAAGGAATACTGCTTTTTGAGGTTGACTTGGCTCTTTCAAATAGTGCAATCAAGTAGACATTTGTATCCTACAACTAGAACATTCTAAAAGCTAGCTAGTATTTCAGGTGTGTTCCTGATATCAAGGTTTATTTACTGAGTCTAATAGTTGACTTGCCAACACCAGTCCAGGGTAGCCAATCTCTACCATTTCTTGACTGAGACACTGGAGATCTGAGGCAGGTTCCTCAAGCAGAGTTTCCAGGATCACTGCTATCGTTGTGTCTGCTGGGAGAGGCGAGAGCAATGTAGGCAATGACAGCCATCCTCCTCTGAAAAGCCCACTCTGTAGCCATGTATTTGATCTTCCACATCTGCACTACTTCCTTCCCACTCCACCTCCTCCTTAGCACTGTAATGTCTCTGTACAACATGTCTGTGCCTTGTCCCCCGAACAGAAAACATGACTTGCAGACATAAAGAAGATCCATGCTTTTTTTTTTAACTTTTTTTTTTTTTTTTCCCCTCCTCAGCTGGAAGCATGAAAGTCTGAGTCTAGAGCAGTAAAGTACAGACTTTGGAGGATTAACGTAGCCTCTAGCTTTAGGTTAATAAAGAAACACAAGTCAATTTCCCAAAGGGAAAAGGCTGTTTTATTGGCTCCTGTAGGAAACCTGCAATGCTCCTCCCAGGATAATACGGTGCAATAATACAGGTCCAAGCAGCACACATGCATATGGGTATTATGACCTCGCCAAAGTTTCAGAAAGCAGCGTGGGATAAAAAAAATAATAATAAAAAGAGCTTGCGCTTCCCAGCTTACAGAGTGAACACGAGTATGGACATGAACAAGTGGGAGAATGATGCAATTAAGCAGCATAGACCTTGTAATACCTTCAAGATGAGCACATCTGTCAACAGGCTTTTTCATGTCAGGTATGAAATACATACATCTCCTTCTATTCTATGGTGCTGCAAGATTTAATACATAAAATTTTGCCTCATTTTTCAGGATCTATAGGTGGAATTTTATACATGAGATAAACACATATTGCAAAGATTGAACTGATGAACACGTTCTATCTTATGGGATGCAGCTTCATCCCTGTTAAACTTGTGTGCTTATATCAATCCCCAATAATTTAACTGATTTTCATGGAATTTCTCTATTTTCACAATACAATTCTAGAGTAGAAACATGTTTTTTGATTTGTTTACGTAGAACCATCATGCTGGAGACTTGCTAGTCCTCTCCCTTAACACAGTTTAAAGAAAGAGGTCATCAAGGATGGAGATGGCTGAGAAATACAAGTCCGGCCTTTATCTTCTTTCCCAAACATGCAAGAACCCGCCTGTTATTGAAGAGAAAAGGGAGAGCCTTTGCAGTTGTTCTGGACAGGCTGATTGTGCAGTAGCCAAAAAGAGACTGTTGGAGCCTGTTGTTAAAGAAAAAGGAAGTTGTTGAGTCTCTCGTAAGGCCCAGTCAGCTGGTGGCACGGATCCAAGAGAAATGTCTGCCTTGTTGAAGAATGGCTGTAGAATCTCTCATCCAAGGGAGAACCTGGAGTTTCAGTGTGGTGTGCCTCCAGGTGTGGGCTGTGCCCCTGGAGAGATGGGAGGGAAAAAAAAGGATACCCCCCCCCCCAAAAAAAAAAAAAAAAAAAAAANAAAAAAAAAAAAGAATAAAAGGGAAGAGAACTTAATTGGGAGCAGATATAACCACAACTAGGAATAAACTGCAGAAAAAGGAGTGATTTACCCAAGTACCACCCAAGTAGCACTATCCAAAACATGGCATCAGCCCAGACAATTCCAAAATCCAGAAAGTGTATGTGGGCTACTAAACACTCTGTAAAAGGGTGGAGAGAAGCATCTTTATGCCATTCTCCCTTTCTTTAGTGACATTGTTGCACATATACATAAAAGGCACCACTTGCAATTTCTTGGAGCTGGAAGTTTAATCGAGTTCTTCAAACACACATTAAAAATACAAGTCTGTGCAAGGTTGAATCACGTAGTTTCCCAGCAGGTTCCTTGAATTAACAGATTTCAACAGAAATTGAAAAGGATTTTAAATTACTTTTTCAGTCAAAGGTCTCTCTACTATTGGAAATTCCAATCTGGAGGATGTCTATTAGCAACTTAGCATGGAGTGCCAAAGGGAACTGTTGAAGTCTCTTCTGCAAGCATCTGTCCCTTTTATGTGTATTTCACTCCTGACATGCACAAATCCTGTATCCTTTGTACCTCGAAGCTCTACCTGGCTTATTATGCTCTTATGCTCCACTTGTAAATGACAGAATTTATCTTGAACCTTTCTGGCTACCCTAATTTGATAGAATCAAAGAATAGTAATAGTAATAGTTGAGGTGTGAAGGGTTCTCATCAGATTGTCTAGTTCAGGCCCCGCTCTGCTCAAAGACAGGTCAGCTACAGCAGGTTGCTCAGGACTGAATCCAGTGGCTGAAGACTCCATGCCTGTGGGAAATCTGCTTCAGTGTTTGACCCCCTTCACTGTTAAGAAATTATTCTTGTATTTAAGAGAAATCGCTTGCCTTTCAATTTGTGCCCATTGCAACTTGTGCCCTCTGGGCAGCAGTGACAAGATGCTGGTTCTGTTGCCTTTTACTACTTCACTTTTTGGTATTTACACACATTGATAAGATCTCCCGAGCCTTCTCTCCTCCAGGCCAAACAATACCTGCTCTATCAGCCTCTCCTTGTATGACACACGCTCTGTTCTCCTCATTATTTTTGTGACCCTTCACTGAACTTACTGCAGTACGTGCATTCTTCTCCTGTTTCGGGGAACCCAGAACTGGACACAGCACTTGAGGTGCAGTCTCACCAGTGCTTCACTAGAGAGAAAGAATCCCTTGCTGGCAATGCCTGGGATGTTGTTGGTCGTCTTTGCTGTAAGATTGTTGGCTCATGGTCAACTTTTTGTCCACCAGGAGCCCTGGGTCCTTTTCTCCAGTGCAGTTTCCTGCTGCTAATGTGTACTAGTGCATGGGTTTAATTCTCATCTGCTGCAAGACTTGGCATTTCCCTTTGTTGAACTATATGAGGTTCACGAACAGGAGTTGACCCATTTCTCCAGCCTCTTGAGGTCTCTCTGAATAGCAGCACATCTGTCTGGTCTATCAACTACTCCTCTCAAGTTTGTATTATCTGCAAACTTGCTGAGGATGCACTGTCCCCTTCATCCAGGTCCTCAATGAACAGGTTAAACAGTACTAGCCCCAGCATCAGCTCCTGTGCCCTAGGGACTGGCCTCCAGCTGGAGTTCATGTCCAGCCCAAATCTTTGAGCCCAACAGTTCAGCCAGTTTTCAGTCCACCTCACTCTTCATTAGTCTAGTCTGTACTTCATTAGTTTGTTGATGTAGATGTTATGGGAGACAATGTTGAAAGCCTTGCTAAAGTCAAGATAAACAACATCCACCCTCTCCTCTCATCTGCAAAGCCAGTGGTTTCATCACAGAAGGCTACCAGATTGGTCAGGCATGATTCCCCCCGCTTATATCCTTGCTAACAACTCTTAATCATCTTATCCATTATATATTTGAAAACAGCTTCCATGAGGAGTTGCTTTATTACTTTCCCAGGGATTGAGGTGAGGCTGACAGGCTTGTAGTTACCTGGATTCTGCATCTTGTCCTTCTGGAAGGCAGGTGGGGTATTTGCTTTCTTACAGTCCCCAGGAATCTCATCCAATTGCCATGACCTTCCAGATATAACTGCGAGCAGCCCTGCACGCATGGATGAATCCCACTAAACCACACGAACTTCTGTATGCTCTATTTGTTTAAATGTTTCCAAACTCGATCCTTCTTGACTGAGGTTGCATCTGCAGAGCTCCAGATTTTTCCACTGATCTCCACAGCCTGGGATCCCTGAAAGCAACTCTTACCAGTAAAAAACAAGGCAAACAATTTAGTTGTGCAGTATAAATAATTCGGTTTTATTTTGCTGTAATATTTCTTGTATCTGGATGAGAAGTAGCAAATGAATACAGGCAGTAACCACATTGCCTCTTGAGCAACCTGCACCTGAACAATATCTATCTAAAACTACTGGTCTTAGTGGTGAACCACATATGAATGTTGAAAGATAAAAAAACCAAAACACAAAAACCCAAAAAAACATGTTAGAAGTAGCTGAGGGCATTTTCCTGCAGAATCATATTGTGATATTGGCAACATAAATCTGGTCTGGGGAAAGAAAGCAGAATGACAAATCTCTTGCAAAACTGGAACGATATTTTAACAATCATAAAAAAGACAGATTCCTCCTTGTGAAAAGAATATGAGGAAAGCATCTTTTTCCCAAACAAACCCCATAACTTTTATACCTAAATACTGGAGATAATGCAAGAATGAAAGCACTCACCTTCATGCCTTCGAGAACTGAATTTTGAAGTTTCTGATCAAATTCCTGTTATTGTATTGTTAAGGAAGTGGCCTTGTTCGCTGAACTGAAGCGATACTGGAAGAGCTTCCTGTTTAAAGCAGCAGGGAGTGCAGCCCTGAGAACATCAATCACACAGCTCATGATACTAACTCAACTGGAGCACCACAGGAACAGGGCTCCATTCAGCTTCAAGGGTCTCCTGCGATGTTACATACTGCAGGATCCCAAAGTTAGTATTTCTTCACTGTGCCACAGTAAGTCTCTAATAGAGACAGGTACAGTTAGGAAGAGATGGAACAACTTGACAGTGCTGGGGAACGAGAACAGTGGTCTGGCCTCCTCTCTCCCATCTTTCACAAAAGGTGCAAAAAATCTGAGAAATCAATTGCATCATAACCTACATTAAGTTTCTTCCACAGAAGAGACAGCAATTGCTTCTCTTAATAACTAAAAGTCCAAGGCTTAAAGATTTATGTCCCTTGTAATTTTAAATTATGTCTACTGTTGCTGGTATTTTTTAAAAATGGCTTTTATTTTCTGGTAGTAATTTCCACAGAATAACTTTGTATTTCTAAATTTGTTGTCTGTTCCACATTCTTTCATGGATTTTCACTTTAATGTGGTACTTTTAGAAGAAAAACGGGAACAGTTAAGCTCTGCATTGTTCTCTCAATTTTGTAATAATTGTACTTCCCATTTAAACAAGCACAGAGATATAGCCAGTGCTCCTATGAAATCTTCAATACTGACAATTCCTTATTAAAAGTAAACATAATCATAATTTGTCAATATAAACTTCAAAACTAGGAGTGGGATGAAACGGACCAAACAGCAACACATGAGACAGTTATCATAGGATCAAAGAATGGTTAGAGTTGGAAGGGACCTTGAAGATCATCGAGTTCCAGCCCCCCTGCCATGGGCAGGGACACCTCCCACTAGACCTCGTTGCTCAAAGCCCCATCAAGCCTGCCCTTAAATACTTCCAGGGATGGGGCAGCCACAGTTTCCCTGGGCAACCTGTTCCAGTGCCTCACCACCCTCACAGGAAAGAATTTCTTCCTAATATCCAATCTAAATCTCCCCTCTTCCAGTTTAAAACCCTTACCCCTTGTCCTATCACTACGCTTCCTGACAAAGAGTCCCTCTCCTGCAGGCTCCCTTCAGATACTGGAAGGCTGCTATAAGGTCTCCCCGGAGCCTTCTCTTCTCCAGGCTGAACAGCCCCAGCTCCCTCAGCCTGTCCTCACAGGAGAGGTGCTCCATCCTTCTAATCATCTCTGTGGCCCTCCGCTGGACCCATTCCAACAGCCCGTTATGCTCTCTACAAGAAAGCCACATGGACAAAACATTATGAAATGGACTATTCCGATCTCTGTAACAGTGCAGTAAGTTGATGTTCTGAACAGTTTTTGCTCTGTGTAGATGTCTATCTTCATCTTCATAAAAACGATGATGGTGTTACCAACTTAAAGCAGAGATGGAATACTGCCTATTCCTTAAGGCTGTTTCATCTTTCACAGCTCTAAATATTGCCCGCCAATTAAAGTACAGTTTAGAAACGTGTTACATTTACTACCATCATAAATATCAATTTCAAGAATTATGGAGGACACAATAGCTGAACTTTGCTCTTATATTTAGTTTAGGGGTCAAAAGAATGAAGCACCATATAAAATACAGGAGGATAAATTTATATAATGTGATAATCATTTAACTGAACTGACAAGGAAAATATTTGAATTTATATATATCAATTCATATACTCAATTTACTGAAATGCTTCTTCAGTTTCCTAGATGGGTTTTATGAAAAAAATAAATTTATATCCTAGAGCGTTTCAGGTTCGTATAGTGCGATTTTAGACACACTGCTGTTTGACTGAATGGATGAACAAACTCATGGCTTTACTTATGCAAATAATATCACTTATATAAATGGAACGTATATCTGAGCTTGCATATGACTCGAAGTAACTCTCAGAAACATGAATACTAATATGAATCTTTGGCTGCTGTTCCCAGAATGTTACTCACTAAAGTTTTGGGCGTCTTGTGCGGCACATTACGTTATTATGAGTATTATCGGTTGTGCTTTAACCCCGGTAGGCAACTAGGTACCACACAGCTGCTCGCTCAGTCGCCCCACTGGGATGGGGGAGAGAATCAGAAAAGTGAAAGTGAGAAAACTTGTGAGTTGAGCTAAAGACAGTTTAATAGGCAATGCAAAAGCTGTGCACACAAGCAAAGCAGAACAAGGAATTCTTTCACTACTTCCCCTTGGCAGGTAGGTGTTTGGCCATCTCCAGGAAAGCAGGGCTCCATCAAGCCTAATGGTTACTTGGGAAGATAAACACTGTAACTCCAAAGGTCTCCCCTTTCCTTCTTTCCCCAGCCTTATATTGGTGAGTGTGACATCACATGGTATGGCATGTCCCTTTGGTCAGCTGGGGTCAGCTGTCCCAGCTGCATCCCCTCCCATCCTCTTGCACACCCCCAGCCCACTTGATGGTGGGGTGGTGTGAGGAGCAGAAAAGGCTCCTGCGTAAGTTGCTCAGCAGCAACTAAACCATCCCAGCAGGTTTCTTGCTAAGATGCAATTAAAAAAATCAAATCTCAATGGAGTGTTTTTATGCTCAGTGACTGACCAGTGTGAGACTCCAGGACCATTTGCTTTCAGGTCTCTAGATGTTCAAGTTGAGCAGAGCTTCCCCTATCCTGCTGCTCAAAAAGTGAAGGCTTTTACTCGAACAGATGGCAACAGTTTCCTCCTTGTCATACAAAGCCAGAGAAAGGCGTTGGGGAAACAGGTGGGTCCTGGAACAATTGCAGAAACATTCAGGCTCTGACTCAGTGATAAATTCAATAGCACTGAGCTGTTCTGGGCTGCGGCTGACAGGTCTGACATCCCGACTACCTACTTTCCATTCATTACCTGATACCCAGCCCCATTCACCTGACACACACCACTAGTTCTGGCCAATAAACAGTCTGGCATGACTTACTGGCTGGCAGCGAGGAGGTACATCAAGCTGTACTCACCGATGGTCTTGGAGGTGGAAGTAGCAAGGGAGGAATTTTAAGAGCAGGATCCTCAGAACTGTTTGTGGAGAAGGAGACAGTGGGATAACAGGTAGGAATTATGTGTTGTACAACCAACCCTATCCTTTCTAGTGTTGGTATGTGCAATTTTTATAAAGAATTTAAAATGAAAGGTAAACAATTAAGACTAAGAAGATGCACAAGCACTGAAGACATCTTACGAGAAAAACTTACAAAACATTCAAAAAATAGGAGGGCAATTTAAGCTCAAATGAACGCACAAAGACTAACCCCAGAAACCTGTAAAAGGAAAATTCCTGCTTCTTACTCAACAGAAAGAATGAGGATTGAACATGGTAATTCATAAGAAGAAGGAGAACCATCCCAAACTAAGTAGCAATGACCATATGGACTGAGAAAGCTATTTAGGATGAGCCAGTCCTGGGGAACAGAAAAAGAAAATTCCATAGTCCTCCCTTTCTCTCTCTTAAGTTAACTGTGAAACTGAAGCAACTGAAAGGAAAACTTATTTGGGAAGCTTAATTTTAAATTGCATTTTTGTTATTTACTTTGCAGCTCCTCCTACACTTCAACCTTTGCTCTTAGAATAAACTCACTTTACTCTGGAAGCTTATCTTGGCATTAAAAGCAATTCTTAAGCAACTCTGGGATGAATAAGGCATATTATTTCAGAAACAATTAATCCAAGTAAAGAAGAGTCTTAGTCCTATCTTGTTGCACTCACCTTGGGCAAGTAGGAGGAACCTTGGGAACTGAGCTCTCTAAGAGACAAGGATCAGTTTGAGAACCTGTAACATCAGATACCAAGAAAAGTCAGGTCTCCCCTTTCAGCCAAGGAGACACAATACAAAGACAGCCCAGAAACCTGAGAAACTTGTTAAAAGCAGTTATTTCCATGCCCTGCTGTTACAGTATAACAGGAAATTAAACTAAATGATATATTCACTGTACATTTATTCATATGTGTTTAATATGAATGTGTTTTGGTTTCTTTTTTTAAGACTTCTCAATTCTTTACTACTATTTTATAGTATTAGGTTCCTTGCAAGGTTATCATCAGCCTTTCCCATCCACCATATTTCCCACAGACTTCATTAAGCTCAAAACAACTGTTCTTAAACTTGTAACTTAGCATTGAAGTTCACTGCTTTTGTGTCAGTTCTGAAAAAAGGGCTTCTATTCCCCAAACTCTTCAGTCAGAGTGACAACAATACTCCAATGGCATGTGGCACTTGCACTTTGCTGTACACTGTCAGTTTGCACTGTTTCCCTTAATAAATTTTAGAGTAGAATTTGCTTTGAAAAGCCAACTTGCTCATTTAAAAGACTAACTTCTTGTTGAAGTCAGTTGGTTTGTCCTTGTCATGAAAGCAGGAAGTTCCTTTTGCAAGGAAATTATCATTTCTAAGATCTGTACCTGAGAGTTGATATTTACAGCTGAACAGTAAAGTGAGCTTTCAATCATCCTTCTTTACAAGCTCTGCCTGATTTTGTTAACATTGTGTTAAAATTGGAAAAAAAATAAAAATTATCTGAGCGGAACATAAGTCCATGTTTCCAAGAGACACTAATGTATTTCCCCATCACAGAATTTATAAGTGATTAGAGGAAAGAAAGTTGGTCCGAATCAGTTTTACAATAGAAATAATTTACTGCCTTCACACTGGAGAAGCTTGGGCGCTCTCAGAGCTGCTCTAAGGCTGACACAAAAGAACAGGTCAAATATCTAAAGCCAAAGTGTTCTCCTAAAAGAGCCAAGGGAGATTTTAGGGAAGCTAGAAAGTTATTTATATTTTTTCCTAATAAGTAGAGCGCCAAACAAATGTTCCTTGAGCTGGCAATCAACAGTGTCATCATGAAGAATTCCCACTAATATAAACAGGAACCACACTGGGCAATAAAGTACTAATACAGCAGAATCAACTAATTAAAGATTATATTAGTTCAGAAAACAGCTGATGGATGTGAGCTTATTGTGCTGTACAGAATATTTGAAGGGATGGCAAAAGACTGCTTTGGAGAAAGGATTAGATAAAGATCCAAGCAATAGTAGTAGCAATAGATCCAACTTCAATAGTAGTTTTTTTATGAAACTAATTCAGTTTGACTGGCACCAGCTTTTACAGAAATATTCTTCTTTCTGGAATAAAGTCAAAAATATTTTAGGCTAAGCAAAGCCTAAATGAAAAAAAAAAAAAAAAAAGGTAAGGCTCAAATAAGACTTTACTGTTGAGAAGTGATGACCTCTCTACAGCTTATACTAAAACCAATTTTCTTTTCTATTTTGCTAAAAGCTTCAGTAATTGTTCCTATTTTCTGACTGTTCACAGAACAGCTTTATCAAACAAACAGAGGAACAAGAACTGTACACAATGGTGCATCTAGTAACTCTGTCCTATTGTCCCTTCCTGTCCTTTGCTACAGCTCTTCTCTTTTTGTTCTTTACTGCATAACTCCATATGGGAAGACTGGAACTGTAAACACCTGAATATCTTAAATCATGATTCAAATAAACAAAGTTCACAGGAAACCTCCAGAGTTTGTTAAATCATTCTGAGAGATTAAGTAATCTCTGTAGGGCTGAGAGATGCCTTGGTGATTATTTTTATACCTAAGAACTATGAGCACTTATGAGACCATAAAAACTTAATTGAGAACATCAGAAGAAGTTCATGCTATGCTAAGCCACTCTCCAGGGATTATTTAAATCAACATGTCCTCCTGCTTTTTGACTGACAGCCTTTGGAGGAAAGAATTTCTTTGTGCAAGTAATACTTCTTGTTCACTTACATGCAAATACTGAAAGCAGTAATAAAGTAAGTAATGTTTATTGAAAACTGCCCCACTTACATGAAATTTTATAGATTCACTACTCTGGATACATTAGCTTCTTTGTATCACTCACCAGCCGCCTTCTCCACAGTATCATTTAACTTTCAGGACTAACTGTACCGCTACCCTGTCGGCGTGATGTGAAATGCTACCTGTTGCCAGCCAGTGCTTTTTCTTCCCCCACACAACACAGTATTCTCATACTGGCAGGAAGATCTCTGAACAGATGTAATGAAATTTTCTTTCAAAAAAACCAGGAAAAGCAGATGACTTAGTTTTACTGCAGTGCCCGTGAAAGCCCTTACCATACATTTTACAGCAGACATCAAAGACAGGCTACTTTTTCTCTGGCAGAAATTGTTAATTTTCTTGTTACTTTCTTCTCAACCAATATTTGCACTCTTCACTTTTGATTGTGAACACAGATTTTAAGCTCTGTGGGGCAGGACCCTTTTGTTCTTTCACGTAACCAATCTCCCTTGTCACTACAAAGGCACTACTATTTTGTGACCGTTCTCAAGATCTATTTCTTTGACGTTGTGTTCCCCAACACACACCTTCCTAAACAAGAGCACCAGAACATCTTCCCAAAACACCACATTTCTCCAATGGAAACTTGTGAAAGATGTAATTATGTAACTTAACGCCATAGCTGCAAACTATTTATAATGATACTGTGATTTACAGTATAGATCAATGTACCTTTCAAGTATGAACTCCTAAGATCCTAGAAGTCATGTGGGGAAGCATATTTTTATACACTCTGAGCACTGCTTGAATGCATAGACTGAAAAAAGAATAAAAAATACAAGAAAAATCAAGGGCTGTGTTCGAAAACCAACTGACATTTACGCTGTGATATCATGAGCTTGTTCCCAGGCACTTTGTTAATTGAAAGTAAGGAGTTCATTCGGTAGGTCAATTATTTGCTGCAAATATTTCATGGAAGTCTCAGAAACACCACCTCCATAGATTTATATAGATGCACCAGAAGCATTTCTTGTGACTAGACTATGATTCAGAATTAGCTATCAGCCTTTCCTAAAGCAGCTCTTTTGTTGCTTCATTTGAGAATGTTTAGGTTCAGATTTCCGATGATTTGTGTGAAGTTCTATGTCTCCTCACTAAAAGAAAATCAGATAAAATGAGCTTAGTCTTTATATACATATATACAAATGTATAGAGTAATGCAGACTGTACTGAGCCTAGTGGCACTGCACTCCTATGAAGTTACTCACATGTATATATATAACTTGCAGGTTTAGATATAAGGGAAAGGGATTTAGATTTAATTGGGAAAGGGCTTGGGTTTTTTTCTTCTCCCTTTCAGAAAGCAGCTCTCTTTGCTTTACTACAAAACCATCATGCTATTGCTTCAGAAGCTGCAGATGTTACCACAATTGTAATTGCCTGTCATGCAGTGAAGAAATCTAATTAAAACCACTTATTTGTACCTATTAACCAGTCTCTTTAAATGCAGACAAAAGACCTTACCACAAGCTAAAACCTAAGTACAGACTGTGGTCTGCAATTCAGTAAGAGAAACAACGGATATTTTCGGCTAATTACGCTTACCTCCATTTTCCTGCTACTACCAATTAGCATTAACCATGAACTTAAATAGCTATGTAAATCACTGTACCTAGTCACTACTCCAGACACAGTTCAGACTGCTAGTAAGATACTGGACAAGGCACTTCATCTTTCACATACTTAAAATGGTGATTTTTTTTGTGTTGAGGGCAAATTACTGATCGCAACATAGTTTACAGGTAAATATACAATAACTATTGAAAAAATGTGTAATAAACTGCGAGGAATAACCTGCAGTTTTCTCTCAAGAGACACAGGATTCTCAAGCAGTTTTATAGATAAGAACAGTATATTCCTTTGGAGGCTCCTTGATCGCATTGTTTAGAACTAAAATAACATTTCATAGGATAAAACTAAAAACTAACACAACAGAAAGCTCTAATGTAAAAGAGGCAAGCAGGACACTACACCAGAATGATTCAACAAGTAGCCTGTTGAATAAGTTCGCCTGGTAGAGTTTGCTGCACTTCCTAATGTGAAGCTTTCACCCAAGACTTCACTCTGTTTCACAGTGGACAGTGCTGACTGAGCAGGTGGAAGAGTTGGGCTGCGCATCAGTTTACTACCACTGGCATCACCACACTGCTTCTTGCTTTCTTTAAGGAAACTGCACTGCTAGGCTGAACCTTCTGGAAAAGCATGCGTGCCTGTATCATTTCAGGTTTTTGTATTTAAGAAACAGGCCATCAATAAACTAAAGACAATGGCTTAGAGCCACCATACCTAAAGTTCCTTAAGTCAATGGGTGGCTGGAGGAACAGAGTTTTTTATCCATTTTTTTTGACTTCTTCAGGGTGGCGGGCCACCCTCACGCCCTGAGTGCATCCATCCCTCATCCACCATTGCGTATGCTGAAGGCCTCTACTCTGCCGGACGGGAGATCACCGAATCACAAAATTTTCACAGTTGGAAGGGACTTCTGAGATCACCGAGTCCAGTCATACACACACCAAAAAGCAAAACACCAACCCCCCCAAAAAACGGCACAAAAAAACAAGCCCCACAAAATAAATCATCCAACTCAGCAATCTGGGGCACTAGACATGCCCTGAAGTGCCACATCTACGTGTTTCTTAAATGCCTCCAGGGATGGTGACTCCACCACCTCCCTGGGCAGGCTGCTCCAGTGCCTGACCACCCTCTCAGTGAAGTAATTCTTCTGAATGTCTAATCCAAACCTCCCCTGCCGCAACTTCAGACCATCTCCTCTGGCCCTGCCATTATTCACTTGGGAGAAGAGGCCAACCCCCGCCTCTCTACAACCTCCTTTCAGGTAGCTGCAGGGGGCAATGGGGTCTCTCTCCCCTCAACCTCCTCTTCTGCAAACTGAAGATGCCCAGTTCCCCCAGCCTCTCCTCACAGGACTTGTTCTCCAGACCCCTCACCGGCTTAACCCCCTGTTAACGGGGCTGGTCTCCTCGTTACCTCAGCTTCTTCAGTACCT
>VZRU01016807.1:1002072-1028506 GCA_013398155.1 Pedionomus torquatus | reverse complement strand
CGCCGCCGCCGCCGCCTGGTCCAGCGGAGGGGCCGCATCCCCCGCCCCGCCCCGCCCCGCCGGTGGGCGGCCTGGGTCGGGTCGGCGCCCGCGACGGGCTGTCCAACTTGTTGGCATCCCACCCCCGCCCCCCTTTGGGCAGATGTAGGGGCGCAGCCGGGGCCGCTGTCAGCCCAGCAACGCGAGGGATGGGTGACAATCGCAAAGGCGCTGTGTGCCTCGGCCGGGGGTTTTTAAATGCAAGGTTAAATAACGATGTGTGCCGTGCATAATGCCGTTGGAGAATCCCGGTGTACTTGGTAGGCAGAGTGCTTCCGTAGTACCTTTCGTCCAAACGATGTGGCTTTTAATTCTGTCATCTGCACAAAAGCATCAGAAGGACACAAAATGAAATAGGGATAATGGAGGTGTGCAGAGTTTGATGGCTGAAGTTGTGCAGAATGTTTGTTTATGGGGGAAGTGATCTAGTTCTGAATATATGGAATATTTATTTTCTTAAGAATAAGTAACTCCTATACGTTTTGTAGACTCGGGAAACTTTGTGTGAAGGGTTCTTAATAGAAAATAAGTATCTCCATTAATACATGAATAAATTAAATACACAAGCACAGATTGTTCTTCTGACGTAAGGGATGGTTTTGATGGTTTGGTTTTATAAACTTTACCTAATAAGTGGAAAAAGTAACTGGAAACAAAATACAGAGGAAGGAGCACATTCAGTGACAGAATTTTGGAAGTGACTGAACTACATGCTCTTCCCCTCCCTTTTCCTAAACGCTTGTTCGAATGGAAGTCAGAGAACCTTAGTTATAGGATATGTACGAAAAGTATCTTCTAGACAACTGACAAAAGTGGGCAAGTTAAAATCAAGCTTGCTGTCATGGAGTAGATATTGTGCACAACTTGCAGTGATTCTTGTCTGGGATCAATGGCATCACATGGCTCAGTGCCTTGTACATGCAGATGGTAAGTTCTTCTTGGCAGGTATTTCCATGAAGTGTGTAGCTTCTACAGGGGACTGTAAAACAAATGAGATGACCATCTTTTTATGGAATGATGCTGGCCTTGTAGAATTAATTATTCATAACAGTAGCCACAAATTTGATTGCTTCATGACGTAGTGCAGCTTCTACCTAACTTATTTTATTTAATTGTTGTGGGTATGGCATTTTGATGATAATAAAGTCACTTTGCATCAAAGCCTGGAAGACTTCTCTGAATTGAATGTTTCACATTGGATGTTCCTGTAAAACCAAGATGTTTTTATAATATACTGTTTGAGCTTTGTTCAAGCTTTTGGGGATAATTGTGATGGAGAGTGGCTAAACACAAGCTTTAAAAGATTTGTTATAAGCAGTTAAAAATCATACATACTTTGGGTTTAGATATCTGTGGACCGTATATGTAATATAGGTCCAGTTGAGTAAGAAGAGCACTGATTATGGCTGGAGTATGAATTGAAGAGTTACAAAATTGTGCTGCACTGAGGAGAATGCATCTATAACTGTTTGGTTTTTTTTTTTTAAAAAAAGGGGGGGTAAAGTTAGATATTTGTAACCTCTCATCTTAAGACTCTGTCTTGATAGTAAGTTTGTAATACAGAAAGAATGTGAAATGTGTTCAGTGTAATCAAATCAAAGGTAGTAAAGGAGAGAATGAGGGCAGAGAAACCAAAGAGCAGCAGCACTTCCTTTTGCATGTGTGCTGAAAGATTATGTGTGACATTTGGTGATACTACATGCATACTTGATAGAAAAATGTAAGAGTGCTGCATTAATGAAAGAATAATTTTTTTCTTTATTAGTAGGTTGTCTCTGGTACTTAATCCAAATCTGTGCTGTGACTACAGTCGTACCAATACAGCAGGTACTTGAAATGGGCAGTCAGAACCGATTTTGTTTCTCCACTTTATTTTCAGTTTTTGCTACAGATAGTTATTAATCCTTATATTGAAAATGTCGCCGTTGTGATTTATCTTTAAGCCATTACTGTCTAATTATCCTGCTCTAAAGTTTGTGAAGGCAAAGGCATGTAACTAAGAGGGCAAATCCAGGCAGCGTGTATTAGTGTTACTCTGTTGTATGGCTGTTTAAACAAAGAGATGGAAAAACCTTGCCTTTTTGGCAGTGAACGGAAGTAGAAATTTCAGTAAAAGGTGAAGCTGCTGCCTCTAAGTTTGAACTAATTAATGAGATCCACATCTGTGTGCGGATTGAGTGTGAGAAATTTTTTTTTTTTTTACTTGATGCTTTGTTAGAGCTAGAGACGCAGATTTGTTTGAGAATGGTCTTGATTATGTGCTCCTTAGGGATCACTGTAAAGGATGGAGGATGACAGCTTTGTCAGAGTCATTTGACACGCGTAAGATGAACAGTCTTCTCTATGTGCCCAACTCTGTTACAAGAGAAAAGCTTTGTTGCTTTAGCAGATAGCTGTTCTAGATCTTTCTTCTTGATACTACAGTGCTAGCTAGCTATAGGAATGGAGAAGAACTCGTTTTCTGCTTTTATGTGTACCCCCCAACAAGGTAGTGTGTGATAACTTGTTGCTATGTTAACCCTTCCTTTGGTTCATATCTTGTCTTGCACCAAGTTAACTAAAATGGCTACTAGAAAAACTAATACATATTTGATAGACTTCTTGTTCTAATTTTTTTATTGTTATTTTCAGTTGTTTGGTGCAAGGGAAGATGCTCAGTGTGAACAAGAACCTATAATTATCTCTGTAGATTTGGGAAGGCAAACTTTCACACTTTGCTTTTGTATTTTATTACAGGGAAGGAAAACAATCACTCCTTTGGAGTGAAAAGCCTTGTAAGAACTGTAGCTCTTCACTTCTTGGAGAACCTGAGTTTGCTACTCAGCCAAGGAACCATCCTATTGACAACTGTGCCATCTTGGGTCCTTTATGAATAAGTGAATTGGTGTTCATGTACCACAGTATTTCTTCAGTATTTTTAGGGGAGAGAGGGAATAAAGGTAGCTATGTCCTTCCCACCCTTGACAGTTAAAGGCAACTATGGGAAGGATTATCATAAAAACTTGGCTGCTAAAGAGTCATGTGTTGCATAATACATTGATATTGCAACTTGAATGATTTTGTGTCTGTCACAGCTGTCTGTCTGTTTTTCCTGTCTTTACTCATGTCATGTTTGCATTTCTGTTGCTTTCCTCTTTATCAGAGGTGAAGCCTGACAAATTATTGTGTTGAGCCATGGTCCATTTCTAGTTCTGGCACTACTTTGCAGATTATCTATTGACAAATGACTTCTCTTGATGATACATCAAGTTACCTGCCTTTAAACTGGAGCTATTTAAATTTGCTGTGAGATGAGAATGGTTCTAAGAGACCAAAGCTTTCTTCTTGGCTGTAGGTCCCACTGGAGTGTGGGGAGTTCAGAGAATAATCTTTGCTTTCTCTGCTTCCACCAGAGGGAGCAAATTTTTTATCTGAAAATGGGCAAAAATTGTGAGTTATTACTGCCCTTCATTTGCCTTAAAACCAGATAACTAAAGTAGAGAAATAGCTGAACAAGGGAGATAGCAGATTGCTTAGGACAACATGTGAGTGTCAGCTTATTGTGTGGGTTGTCCAAGAGAGTGATCTTGAGATCCTGGAATATGGTCTGAACAACTGGATCAACTAAGATAACTTCAGTGATTATCTTCTAGATAAGTGTCGTGGTTTCAGCCAAATCCACCAAAACCTGATTGACAGATGTCCCCCCCTTCCCCCCCTTTGGTCAGAGAGGAGAGGAAGGAGTTAAAGAGATTCAAGAGTTTAGAACAAACTAAACTACTTTAATGAAAATATAAGTAATATAATAAAAAGGAAAATTTAGGAAAAAGGGAGTATACAGTATATACAAAACCGTATCAAGCTCCCAGGATGACGATTATGTCACCAGCAGGCTTCAGGAAAAGTCCCAAACTGGACTCGGTGATCGACAGGAGCCAGATTCCAGATCTGGAGTCAGGAACGCTCGGATCAGGATCAAAGGCAGACGAACAGGCAGAGTCCTTCTTGGATGTCAGCCATCGAAGAAGGGGCAAAAAAGGGGCGAAAAAAGGAGGAGTTGACCTGTTGATCCTTCAGCTTTTATATGGGGCATGATGCTGATGGGATGGAATACCCCTGTTGGTCAGTCCTGGGTCACCTGTCCTGTCCGCTCCTCCTTGAAGGTGGGACCCTCCAACAGGCAAATGCTGAAAATTATCTGACCTTGGTTCTTCCAGCAATAAGTCTAAACAAGGGCCTCTCTGCACCATCCCTTGGTATAATCAGGTCTTATCACTGTGAGACGGAACAGCTCTGAACAATGTGCTGTTAATTTCAGAGTTTAGCTAGTTAGAAGAGGCCTAGCTAAGAAAGTAAAACTGTAAAACAGAAAATTGGTTTGTTTTACCTCAAACCAGGACAATAAGGAAAGAAAGAGTATGGCTCCAACCTGCTAACAGTATAGCTATGAGAAGATATCAAGACTGAATAAAATGTCATGTTTATGATTATGCACTTAACTTAAAATCCAGCATGTAAAGATAAGCAATGTTTTTTTCAACAAAAGTAAAAAACCCCAACCAAACAAACAAAAAATGAAACAAGTCCTTGCCATTTCCACACTTTTCTTGTTTTGTTGCTTTATGCACAGCCTAATTTTAGCTTTTATTTGAATAAACTTGTTCATTTGTGTAGAATAAATACAATTTTCTACATGAGTGCTATCAACCTTCAAAGAATCTAAACCTAGCTTTTTTGAATAAGAATAGGCATAAAAATCTAAGTCCTCCTAAATGTGAGCTGTATAATTTGGCAGTCCAGAAAGCCAACCTGGACCGCATCAAAAGAAGCATGACCAGCAGGTCGTGGGAGGTGATTCTGCCCCTCTACTCTCGTGAGACCCCACCTGGAGTACTGTGTCCAGCTCTGGAGTCCTCAACAGAAAAAGGACATAGAACTGTTGGAACGGGTCCAGCAGAGGGGCACGAAGATGATTAGAGGGATGGAGCACCTCTCCTATGAAGACAGTCTAAGGGAGCTGGGGCTGTTCAGCCTGGAGAAGAGAAAACTCCGGGGAGACCTTATAGCAGCCTTCCAGTATCTGAAGGGAGCCTACAGGAGAGCAGGAGAGGGACTCTTTGTCAGGATGTACAGTGATAGGACAAGGGGTAATGGTTTTAAACTGGAAGAGGGGAGACTTAGATTAGATATCAGGAAGAAATTCTTTCCTGTGAGGGTGGTGAGGCAGTGGAACAGGTTGCCCAGAGAAGTTGTGGCTACCCCGTCCCTGGAGGTGTTCAAGGCCAGGCTGGATGGGGCTTTGAGCAACCTGGTCTAGTGGGAGGTGTCCCTTCCCATGGCAGGGGGCTTGGAACTCGATCTTCAAGGTCCCTTCTAACTCTAACCATTCTATGATAAACTGTAGGAGTTTCCTTCGTTTAGTGATCACAGGCCAGTCAGCTGCACCTACAACTTTGCGTAGTTTTCTGCATATGCTTCCTTGTGCAGAGGGTTACTCAAGTTGCTTTCAACATGCCCTTGATGCACTCAGTTCCACATAAAAGTAATCATCATGGACATCAGTTGAGCCTTCGTGTTTCACTTTGCTGCTTTCAAGGAGAGTAGGAAGGACTTTTCCTTGTTTATATGTATGAAATGTTTAGTTCTTACACACTGTCAAGTTGTATCTGCAATATTTTTTTTATTTTATTTTGATGCTTTGGAAATGAGCCACAGCTGGAGTCTAAGTAGAAGACCGGGCTTGGAGGTGGTGTAGGGAATCAGGCACATGCTGCTTCTCAGCAAAATGATTTGCCTGCAGGGAACATCTGGATGTGTCTTCTGATTAGGTCTCTGTTATTTTGCAAAGTTTTGGGCTTTGCAAAGTTTTGGGCATTAGGGATGCTTTAGCCTCCCTTATTTTCTGCCCAGGTAATCTAATGTAGCTTCTTTAGAACTGAAAAGTTTTAGTCTGATTAAAAATCTTTTTGTCTAAACATGGATTAGTAATCAAAAGGTTTGTCATGTATAGGTCTCTGGAATTTAGATGGCTTAATATTTGTCTTTATCTTTTTTTACAGTTTCATAATGTTTGAGTGAAGAATGTCCCAGGTTTTGTTCTCTTTCACCATTGATTCTTAGACCCTGGTGTGCAGATGGGAAATATAGAGCAGCGTGTTACTGACTTTTCTGATGTGACCCAGGTAGCTTATGAGTAACAGAAGTGAGTAAAAGTAGCATTCATGGGTGTGTGAAATCCAAACAGTGACGATAAGGGAGTGGTAGGATAAGAAAATTGTCACTACCTTGCCCTGTATGTTCCTTATCTGCTGCTAGCAGTGGCCAGAAGAATGAAGGGTGGATAGCGAAGTGTCATCTCCTGTGATGATAGATGGAGACTATAGTGGGTGTCAAGAAGCTGAAAAAAAGTTCCAGTCTCCATTCTGTATGTGCTGTTCTCAATGTTTTGAATTGTTTGGATTTGCTATCAAATTTTTCTAGTTTCTTAACTTACCTTTGAACTCTAGTGGAAGGGAAGGTCTTCATCATTATCATAAGGGGCCTAGTCTCTGCGCTGATACCTTTTCTAGAATTGGTATTAGTGTTTAGGTGTTGACTTTACTTTCCAGGTGTTTTTTGAAATTACTCTGCAATGAAAAATATGTAGAAAAGAATGAAACTGTTGGGATAAGAGGAAAAAAATTGACAAGACAAAGTGACTATTTTGAAGAAAGGCATGGAAGCTGTAGGAAAGAGTTGGAAAAGGAAGAGTTGGAAAAGGAAAAAAAACAAACACTGGTTACAGCACTTGAAAAGAGCCATCTATTAAGTTGTAGACAGATTTAGTTAAAGAAAGAAATACTGTTATTTAATTCAGGTTCATGAATATTGTTGTGAGGTTGTAAAGTATAGAGCTACTTTAATTCTTGAATTTTTAGGGAGTCAGCAGTGAATTTTCGTTCTGATACACTTGCTTTCATACTGGGTATGTTCTCTCCAGGTTTTTGTGAAGCAGTGGAAAAACTTTAAATATAATTACAACCCAAATTTTCTACAGTAAACATCTAAAATAATCTACCTGAACAGCCTATACAAAACAGCTTTGTTTTCTCAAATCCTTTTTCCCACTCTTAGGCAATTTATCTGGGTGGTGTAAGCATAAACACTTACTGACCCGTGTTCACCACAGTACAAGCCATTTCTGAATTCAAAGTGTGATACAGAAATATACAGAAATACTGCGATCGTGGGATGTTGAAAGGAAATACTGGAGTGCCCAGAGAACGGGCTAATAAAGGAAAAACCAGTAAGACATAAGGAAGATGACAAGAGTTGTTTATTTACTGAGTACATGGTTGCCACTATGTTGCTTTCTGTTCTTGAAGTGTTACTGCTGTAAATGTATTGTACCACAGCTATGTACATCTTTTTCCTCTGTGGGCTTTTTCTTGCATACAGTACTGACTTAAAACAAGAGTTCTGAAAACGGGTGAAACTGAAATAAACAAGTCATGCATTAGCCTGGATATTTGTTGACTTTAGCTCCTGTTTACCTGTTCCTATGTTGACCTAATGAAGCACTATGATACATCCTTTGCAGCCTTGATTATGGCACCTTGTCGTCACATTTTATTATTTTGACTAATGTGCACTTTTCCTCAGTAACAGTTGCTCAGTTGTTTGTGGTTTTTGTTTGTGGGTTTTTTTTCTTCTTATTTTCCAAGCCTTTGAAAGAGCTGGTCTAGACTATGGAGTCTTATTTCCTCCTGGAAAATGAGAAAAACTATGCATAGCCAGGTGAAGACCCGTTTACTTAATGTGTGAATCTTACACTATTTATTTTACTAAGAATGTTGATGCAGTTCTTCAGTATGGATTTTTCATGTTTTCCTTCCTTTGGGAAGTACTTTAAACTCAACATTAGTTATCATTATTAGTCTTTTAGCACTAGTTTAAGTGAGCAGAGCTGTTTGGAACTTTCAAATTGTCTGCAAATTTAGATAAATGCTAGTTAAGCCTGCTTGTTTAAGTAATGTTGTCATCAGCTAAGCCGTCTTTTTGCAAAAGAAAACAACCTTAGCTCTCCCTTGTATTTTGGAATACTATATACAAGGGCGAAGAAACTGTTCTGGGTTAGCAGAAATGATGTGATTTGCTCTAGTTGGGATTTTGGTGTTTCCTTTTAGTTCTACGTGGAAGTCATCTAAGTTAAAGAGGAAGGTACTCTTGCACTGAAACATGGCTTGTGAGCACACTGGTTGTATAACTGCAGTGGTATATGCTAAACAAGTAAAGCTATCTGTATAGATCCTTCTTAATCTTTCTGACCTGCCTTCTGGCTGAGCAGTGCTCTGATTCTACTGCTTCCTGTAAATCATTCATACGTGTGTATATATAGCTATAAAAATTCAGTGAAGACTAAACATGTCACTCGAAAAGTACATTGACAGTCCAAGGCATAATGAATATATGTTTTGTTTTGTTTGTTTGGTTTTTTTGGGGGGTTATCTATAGAAGGTCTAGCCTTAGAATAGATTAGTGAATGATTATCTATAATGGGATTGAATGTAAAAGGTTAGACAAAATGTTTTAATGCAGAAGTCTAATTCTAAATATTGCTAAAATATAATGAAATGGGAATTAATTTGATAAGCTGTAACAACTTGAAGGAGTGTCCATTAATTCTGAAGGTTGCTGCACATTGCAAATGTTTACAGGGCAGTTGTGGTGGTGCTTGGAGACTTTATAGGTGGCTGACTTCATGCAGGGGGTTCCCAAATTGAGAGGAACAGGAAGATAATGGAGGAGTAGAGACTGTCGGAGGTGAACAGTAGTTCATTCAAGGGAAAGTGTGGTGAAATCATTTTAATTTCCTTTTTCATCTTTTTTTGTTTTGTTTTGTGGTTTGTGGTTTTTTTGGTTGTTTGGGTTTTTTTGTGTGGTTTTTTTTGTTGTTGTTGTTTATTTTTCTTGGGGCGTGTGGGTTGTTGTTTTTTTTGTTTCTTTCATTTCTATGGAGAACACTGAGAACCTGACTGTTTTAAAGATGGAGAATATTTTTTACTTGCTAATGAAATTGCCTACTGCTGGTACCGGATTTTTGCAGGCTATATGGACAAGAGCATTACTTCCTGTGTTCTGTTGCTTATTTTAAGATGAATTCCAGCTTCTCATGTATCAGCAGAATATAGCAGTACTGTAGTACTGGGAATAGAGAAAGTGTTCCCTGTCATCTTTGAGAAGAATACCTTAGATGCTTGTTATTTTGCTTTATTTTTAAATGGCTAGGAAAAATGAGTAAAGTTCTTACAAAAATTCAGGCACTGTATTGGTTCTCTGAGCGAGCATTAAGAAAGACCTGCTGTTCTAATACACTCTTGAACATCTTGTACGCTGCTGATGCTCATGTGATGAAGAATAGAGATTTTGAGGTTAATCAGTACGTGCATGTGCACTGGGTAAGTGTGATAAAAAACCACACATCTGAAAGCTGTAGCAGAGTTGGCCTTTCCTAGGAACTGTGTTTTGCCAACATAATGGCAGGCTGTTGTGTTTTGATGTTGTAAACCCTTTTTTCCTGGCAGTCCTCTGCAACCCTTAACTGGCCAAACCAGTTTTTGCTCCACAGAAGCATTTTAGCCCTTACTGTTTTTGAGAAGAAAACAAAACACAGAAGCAAAAACCCCAAGCCAGCATTTTTAGTCCAATTTCACTTTTGAACCAACCTTGCTTCCTAGATTTTGGCTATTCCTGTGGAAAAATAGTCGTTACATGTAACAGCTCAGTATCTATAACACTGAATCTTTAAGAGCTGATCAGAGACAACACCCATCAGCTGATGTCTTCCAGTCCTTAATGAATGAGTTTGGGTTGTTTTCACTATAAAATATGTACGTTGTTTCATTTTACATCTTTAGTCATACAGTTTTTCTTAGAGTAATTCTGGGTAATGATTTAGTAAGCCTTATTTGAAAAAGCTTATTGGATTTGATGCTTGTTTATTACACAAACCAGATTACGAGTGCCTACATCATGTTCTTCACTCTCTCCAGCATACTTAAGAATCACAAGCTAGAAATTGGAATTTAATACTGGAAATAGAAATACTATTATTAATGTATGTCGTGACTGTCTTTGATGTTTTGGACTGAAATGAGCTTGGAAAGAAAGCGTTCGGGATCCGATGAGTATAGTCCTTACGGTTGCCAATAAATTCATACATAGATGAAGTATATTCAGGCAACGCCAAAAAGCTCTTGCCAGTGTTGATAAAGTTGGTTAACACAAATGGCTAGAGTATAGACTTCAGGGGAGCAGCTGCCATTAGGGAGCCTCTGCTTGGAAGTCTCATCTGAAAAAGTGTCCTGCTGTGTTTAGGTATTGTATAAGCGTGCAGTAACATGGTCTTTGCTACAAAGAGCACACAGCCTTTACATAAAAACATCTCCCATGATGATACTTCCCCAAAATAACCACAGCTGCTTATCCTCAATTTCTTCATATTTCACCTATGAACTGAGGTTGAGACTTCATGGCAAAAATGTGATTTAGTTACATTTTCATCATGTTATTATTTGAACCAAACATGCATTTGAAAGCATTACCACAAGATAATGAGATTAATGCCTGTTTCTTCCTATCAGTTAGAGAAGAGATGATCTTTGAATTGATCTCAAGTTCTTCGGCTTTATCAGATAGTTTTGTCGCTGTCTCCGGACTCCTCTTTCTGACATTTCCCAATAAATTGAAGAAAATTACCAAATGCTTAGATTTTGATTCTTGTAATGGAATTACTTTTCTCAGCTTTCATGTGGATTTTTTTTTTTTTTTAAATTTTATTATCAGTGTAGCAATCTTCAGGAAATAGTTGGAAATTGTTTATTGGTTTAAAATACTAGTTATTCTTACTCTTCAATTCTAAGTGGTTTGGCAGTAGGCAATTATTGGATAATTGTGCAAGCAATTTGTTCTTTTTCTTTTATATTGGATGGAGAGTAGAAATTGGACAGGAGATCTATCTGTACTGCTATCTGGTTGCTGTGGAGAAACATCAGCTCTCCTGTGTTATGTATAGCTTTTTGTGAACATCTGTAGATGTTTTTAATTCCTCAACTGACTGTTATGGTGGAAAAGGGAAACGGTTTTGACCTAACTGGCAGCAAGAACAAGAAAATACTGACATCTGAGAAATAACCCATAGCTGAGGCTTCATTAATTGTGATAAGGTTTGGCAATTTCTGACAAGTATGTGTCAACAAATATGATGTTTGGAGAGGTTTGTGTCTTTACAGTGTTACTGCTAATAAAATAGCCCTAGAAAAAAACCCAAACAGTGTCTCTGCTTTAAGATTAGTGCTTCTTTTTCAGGAAAAATGTACATTATTTTATCTTGATCTCGTGGTTCTTGCAAGAGCTCTTTTCAAAGAGGTTTTTAAGTTCTTTTTTTTTTTTTTTTTTTAATGTCTTTTCTCTTTAAGAACAATTGTTTTTGAAACTAAGGCCATGAGATGAGAGAATAGGAATGCTGCTCAGTGCGCCTTGCCCACTAGTCCTTGTCAGGAAGGGAGGAAGCATGTACAATAACTTAATTTCTGTGGTAGAATCGTGGACCTAATTGCTCTAGACAAGGAGAGAAATAATGCTGGTATCTTGCAGCTCAGAAAAACTGGATTCCATGGAGGAAACATATCATGGTGTGGAAAGATGAGGAAAACCCACTATGGTTCTGGCTGCAGAGCAGTTGTCTCTACAGGTTTTTTGACTGTTACAGGTGAAGCATGTTGCATGCTAAAACTGTTGTTTTAGGCTCTGTGCATCTGGTAGGCTTCAGTGCTTCTGCTTATATTTTGGTGACCTTTTTCCAAAGCTGTTTGCATCAGCAGTAAGAACTAAAATGCTTGGTGGTTTTCTTTTGTTGGCTTTTTTAATTTTATGAATGACTTAAAACAGAACAAAAATAACAACAACAAACCCAACAAAAAACCCACACAAACCCAACTAGGCAAGCCAAACCAAAACAAACCCACATTCACTTTCATTTGTCAAAAGCATGTTAGTGATGCCACAGGCATTCATTGCAGTTAACAGGTTTGAATACTCTTGTGTCTTCTGATCTGATTAGTTAAAACTGAGAAAACTAGGATGCGCAAAGAGGAGTTAACTTTGAAAGAGTTTGTGTAGGTCACTGCAGAAGAGATTGTAAAAGACTGTTTTCCTAAATCTTAATTTAGTGCTTCACCTGTCAAACCTCTGTTTCTTTTGTAAGTCAAATTATTGTCCCTATTGTACTTCTAAGTCCCTCTCAGTGACTTTCTAAGACTAGTAAGCAAAACTGTAATATTGCTGCTTCTCGCTGGATTGTAGGCTGTGTGGGCCACTGTGATTAATTTTTTGCCATTCAGTTAGGAATTATCTGTATCAGTAAAATTCCCTCGCTGCTTTACTGAATGAAGCAAATGCTTTCTGTGCTGTGAAGCAGCTGGATTCTGGAGGGCTTGGCTGCAACGATTGGCTTTTGATATTAAAATATAGCTGATATGAAGAGGAAGCTTAGCCTAAAATCTGAATTAGTGGATAAAATTGCACAGCAGTACATTAAAAATTTGTTTCATAGGAGAAATGGTCTTTTCTTCTATATTTCCTTTTAATGCTTTATTAAAGATGCTGCCTATGTCAGAAGGCTGGAGATTTCTAGCTGTGCAAATCAAATGTTTTGCCAATACTTCCTCTTGATGACGAAAGTTCTTGTAGCAGTCTGTGACCTTTTTCTCCTTTTCTTTTGCTTTGTGTAAAGACTTGATCTCTCAAATATTTTTTTTTCTGTAAAAAAACAACTTTGCTTTTACAAATGCATGGTATAAATAACATGTAAATTTTTATGTCTAAAATAAATGTATTTTTGAAAGTTTTATCATAAACTTTCCATTGGCTTTTATACAGGTCATGCAAGGGAAATTTGTTATGTAGATAGCTTAATGTAGTCATAATGAGTCAATACGATGGATTTGCATTTTATGTAGCTACTTTGAACACTGAAACTGTGAATTTGTGCTCGTGTTGTACTGTTATATTTGTCATAAAGTGCGCCCGTAGACTGCACTAGCTTTATGACTGGTCTTGTGCCAAAATAGGGGATTTAATTTTTAGACTTCTAAAATACATACAGCAGGTTCTGTAACAGTTTAGTCTGAGTGGTATTTAACACACATCTACATCAATCATTGTTAAATAACCAGTGCTGATAATTTGAATTGTCACTGTAAGTTTTTTTTATTCTTATGGGCACATAACTTTGCATTACACGTTGCTCTCTATATGGAACTTGGAGGTGTTACACTCATTAAAAGCTGAGCTGTTGATATGACCTGTACCTGAGGAGGTAAAAAATTCTGTGTTTACTTATATATGTGTTAAATCTTAACTCATTCAGGGTGAAACTTGCCATTCTGTGCATCTGCATCAGAATTTTTTCCCCCTAGGAAGACTCAGCTTTAATTGGATTGGGGCTTCTTTTTTATTTCTCCTATAAAACTGGAGCTGCTTATTGGAACAGGTTTTATGACTTCAGGGAGGCAAGGTAGAATTTGGTTTGAAGAATGAATCATGCTGGTTTCAGGAATGTGTTGTCTTTGTTCTTTGTGGGTGGTGTTCTCTCATCTGACCAAGACATGAGGTGTTTGAAAGCTGTGTTTAACCTGTACTAATAATGTTATATGAACTTGACATAAGTTTTGAAAAAGTACTCAAGTATACCACTCCCAGATGTTGAAGTTACTGTATATAACATTTGACAACAAAATAACTGCATGATGAAGTGCCTGGTTTATGTGGAAACTTTCATGATGATGATGTCCAGCTCTGTCCTTGTTCCTGCTCACTTGTTCTCTGAATGGCTGTTCTGTTTGTCTTCTAGGGAAGCCAGATTTTTTTTGTGTGCTCTGTTTTAAGTTTTAAGTTCTGTATCTTCAGTTCTTCATGTATCTCAGTGTGTGGAGATACGTGTTCAATGTGGATAAAGGTGGGAGCATAATTAGGAAAATGCTGAGTGTTAAATATTGGCTTTGTTTACTTCAGGAAGTAGTGCAGTACAGAAGGAGCGTTTCTGTGGAATGAAGTGTTTGGCGCTGATGATCCAACATTTGATGCTGTAATAATTTTGGGAAATACTGCTTTTGCCTAAATCAGTCTATGGACTAAATGTCTATTTAGCTCTGGAACAGGTCTTCTAGTTTGGTTTTGCTTAAAAGAAATCAGGTTTGTGTATCTGGATACCACTGTGCAACACATACCAAAGCATCTAAAGTGAGGATGACTGGGATGCTTGCTTCAGGAGCCTTCTCCTCATCTCAACTAAAATATTGTGTAGGTGTGTGCATTGTCTCACTGCTGCAATTGGAAGTGGATGAGAGAGATCCTCTCAGCTCCCAAATTCTGTTTCTCTGTCCTATAGAACTGGCAAGGGATTAATTTTAATTCCTTGTGGAAATAACATATTTTTGATAGCTGGAGTGGTAAAATCTGCGCTTTGGGCTGAAGCAGCCACAGGCAAATGCAACCAGAAAACCTTTGACTTATGGAAAACACAATGTTTTTACCACTTTTAAAAATGTAGGAAATCAGATGTTAAAAATGTTTGCCAAGTGAATATTTAGCCTGTGATAGCAGATGCTTAGAAGTGAAAAGTATCAGATGAAAATTACTTGTGTGACTGAACACAGCCCAGTAACAGCCACAAACTCTTTGATATGAGCTCCCTCTCTTACGTGGAATACAAATCCCTAGAAAAGAGAGTTTTAGTCACCTGGAGAAACAAGATAATGAAAATATGTTGCAGTGATGACTTTCAATTTTGCTTGCATTTTGAGATACTTTGGACCTAATTAATAGACGTGCTGGATATGTAAAATAGCAGCTGAAATTACATTTTCAAAGTGCAACTTTAAGTTAAAAGTACTGGCTGGAAAACTGAATGTCTGAAATTGGGCAACCAAAGTTAGTGGGCATTTGGGCTATCACCATTGCATGCCAGTCACCCACCTTTAGAACAGGAATAGGAATGCCGGTCTCTCAAAGTTATTGCAGAGTTTGCTTTTTTTTTTTTTTAATGTAGCCTTCCCACATTATGGACAGATCTGCATAAACATGTCTATGGGGAAATGTAAGATTTTTGTGTTCAGTGTGGGATGCAGATGGTAAACATTTAATGGGTCAAAGGATAAGGGTGAAAACTGAGCAATTGTCCATTTGCTGAGTGAAGCAGAAATCCTGCTGGGGAAAATGGAATAAAGCAGCAGAAAGAATATTATCAGAAGGAGGTTAAGTATAAAGGCTAAATTCAAGTTGCATAGCTTTCAGATCTTAACTGCTGCAGAGCTTGGTTTTACAAATATGTATCACATCAAATCTTCCTAAAGGTTTAAGTACAAGTTGTGAAACCATCAGTGCTTTGTAGTCTGCATTTCGGTGCACTGTGGAGCAAGTGTAAGAATTGGATTGGTAAGAGCAGAGAAGGAATGCAGGGTGGTGTGTGGATATTGCAGCACCAGGTATGCACATTGCTGTGCTTTTTGGCACAAGCAGTCCAAAATTAGTGGGTATTTTCAGAGTTGCTTGTGAGGTAGACTTTCAGAAGAAGATGATTGGGTTGCTTTAGTCATTTAGCTGTATCATGAATTGACATCCCTGAAGTTTTTCTAAAGCTGTAACCTGCATTTTATTGCTGTTCTCAAAATATTTTTATTGGGGAAAGTGTTTTGTGTTTGTGGGTGGTGGTTGGTTTGTTTTTTTTTTTTTTTTTGTTTGTGATTGGTGTTTGGTTGGTTTTTTGCTTATTCATTTAGGGGTTTTGTGTGGGGGTGGGGTTTTTTGTGTGTGGTGGGTGTTTTGTTTTGGTGTTTTTTTTAATGAGATAAGCAAATTCATAGCTGAAAAGCAGTTTGCTGTAGCTGTTTACCTAAATGACCAAGTATCCAGGAAAGGAGTCAGCAGGTAGGGAGTGAAGAGAGGACACCTTTCTTAGATTCTCTTGGCACGGTTTCTTATGATGCTTTTCCACTTTCTTAAAGCTCCAGGCTTGTTCTGAATTGTGACATTCAAGGTTTGTTTCGCTTGTGTGTGCTCCTATAGAGCAGAGATGCCAAGAATTTCTACCCTTTGCCGTGGTAATAGTGGGAGCCAGGTGATGAGTATTCTTCTTCTAGCTAGCTTTGAGAGATAATCTGAAAGAGGGGAAATCATGAGACACCAACGGGCAAATGACCTATAATTCAACCACAGCAGCAATTGTCTGTACGTTCAGTAAAACCAGCAATGAGAACTCGTCCGCTATCACTTCATGACCACTTCTTTCCTCTGTCTCCTCACCTCAGCTTTACTGTGTACTTGTACCAATTTTCTCCTGTCTCCCTCTCCTCCTAGTCTGTAAAGGGTGTGAATTCCTTGGGTCAGAGCCATACTTTGTGGAGCTTAATAAATTTGTAGCATAGTTCCTGTAATAAATATTAAAACCAAATGTCGATACTGAATTAATAATTAATTACCGTGGCTTTTTTAAATTTTATTTCTTGCCTTCCTTTTTAAAAATTATGTTTGTTTTCTTTCAGTGGTTCATTAAACTTGATGGCTTTGTAGGAACTTTTCCTCTAAATCCACAGACTCATCCAGAGTAATAAACCTTGCTCTGTTTCATTTGCCTCATTGCCTATGAAGGGGAGAGAAAAACAGGTCAAGTTATGCCCTGAAAGAATATCTCCTCATTCATTTAGGATTTTCCAAATACTGTTAAAAGCATAATGTAAATGTGGGAGTAAGAAAATGGATGTCAAAGTGTACGTGATGGTTTAGTTTAGGGAACGGAACTGCTTCTGTTAAAAACAGCAGCCCTGCTTTCTGAGCCTCTTTCCCTGCTGGCACTTAATGCTTCTGTAGGTTGGTGTTACAGAAGGCTTTAGGATGCTTCAGAAAAAGGGGGATTGTTCTTGGATTTGCAAATAGGAAATCTATGCAATTGTTAGATAGATGAGACTTCTATAGGTAGTTGGTGTTACTTAACTTCTCCTTCAACTATGACCGTGTTTGCATACTCTTACACCCTTCCATGTTGTTGCCCCAAGTTTGGCTGAAAAATGAGGAAGGAATGGGCTGGCTGAATTATAGTACTGGAGGCATGCACTGTGTTGTTGCAAACATCAATATTAGGCCTGCTGTCATCCACATAAAAATAGTGTTGTCACTGTACCCTGTGGTATTAGGATTAAGTATATATTTCAGCTAAGTGACATCAAACAGGCTAAATCACTGTTGAGCTAAAGACTAATCAACCATGCAGTAAGTGCAAGTTTCTTGTGTTGAAGTGCTTATGACCTGAAGGAGTGGTCCCCAAGCTGTTGCTTGTGATGACTTGGGATGCTGCTGTTAGATGCAGACAATTGTTAGGCAGTTTCTGTGGAAGAAAAAAAGTAATCTATGGAGTGAGAAACGTTCTTTTCTAAATAAAGGAATTCATCTGGCTTTTGTAGCTTAAGCCAGTTTTGGAATCAGTTGAGGTATTTGAGAAAATTTCTTTATCATGCCCTTCCTGTTAACTTTTTTTTTTTCAGGCCACAATCAGAATGATTCTTTTTGCTCACTTATGTGGGGGGTTTTTTTGTGTGTTTGTTTTTTTTTATTCCACTTTTCCTTTCAATGCCCTCATGTCTTTAAATATTTAATATACAAGAGAGATTTTCTATCTTCTAGAATAAATGACCTGAAGGGAAGAGGAATTTGTGAAAATATCCTACTTAAAAGTAAAAGAAGAAAAATCCAGTGTGCAGCCAAGCTGTTTATCTGATTACTCCCTATTGAAGTGCACTTTGTTGAGCCCTGCTTCTGCACAGGCCATTGCAGTGATCTCTGGAGCTCATATGTATTTCCAAGTCATGCTTAATTAAGAAACAAGTAAAAACCCAACCCAGATCTTCACATTACTAGGAGAGTATAAATGATTCCATGATTGATGAAGTGATTTGGTATATAGACAATTTACAGGAAAATGTAATTTAAAAAAATATTTTTTTCTTGATTCATGCACACATTACCTCTACTTTGATTTATCGTTTTCTCTTAGCTGCTTGGGGGAGCACTGTTTTGTGCTTTAGGAGGGGAGGAGTTCTCAGGAGAAGGTTCTGTAAATTGCCAATGATCTGTGGATATTTATGTTAATTTTTAATACCCAGGTGTGTAAGAAGTTTTTTCTTTTCTTTTTTTATGCAGGTCAACTTTGTAGTGTGCCAACTGTTTGCCTTGCTTGCCGCTATTTGGTTTCGAACATACCTTCATTCAAGCAAAACTAGCCCATTTATAAGACATGTTGTTGCAACTCTCTTGGGCCTTTATCTTGCACTTTTTTGTTTTGGATGGTAAGTTGCACTTAAATTCACTTTTCAGGGACTTGTAGACTTTCATTTCTTGTCTGCAGGGAAGCGGAGTTTTGTTATGAAGAACCTCCTTGCCTAATCCTGTGGTTTTTAGATGCTGTACAGAAATCAGCTTAAATTTTCTGATGCAGTACACAAATGTTGAAAGATCTTCCGTTTGCAAATTGATAACTAACAGACTGTCTTCCTGGGGTTTTGGGAGAATGGAGCAGGTGCAGTTTTTTGATCTGGTACCAGTATTTCTGCAAACTTGCTTGAGAAACTTGTGCCTTGAGCACAGCGCAGGTGTGATGACAAAGATAATTTCTCTTAACTATTCACTGCATGAGATAACTCGCTATATCTTTTTCTGAATATTGAATATAATCTGACTTTTTTTAGAAAGAGTGGCTGGAGCTGCAGTACTCGTGATGCTCCCAGTAGTATAAAACACCTGGAAAGGAGCTGGCCTCGATTTGAGAGGGTTTTTTGGTTTTGTCTATTTTTCTGTTTTGGAGCATTTGTGTGGTTTGTGGTATATGAGGGTTTTTTTGGTTTGTTTGGGTACTTTTTAACACAGACTTTGTCTGCCATTTTTACATCTTGATCTTTTCACAGTGTACCAATCCAGATTTTAGCAGTGCTAATAAAGGGTATGCATTTAGTTTGGGGATTTTTTTTTTCTCCTTCAAAACTAGCTTACTGAATGGCTTTCATCTTTCCAAGTGGGTTTAAGATTAATTAAGTGCAAGTTTTGGTTTATTGCATGGTAAACAAAATGCTTCCTCAGCTTTAAGTGTATATATAAGACTTATTTATGCTGACTGTTGTAGAATATTACTGAACTAGGGGGAATTAATCAAGCTGTTGTGCAGGTGGGAAGATGCATGCTGTGTGTGCACACGTGTGTCTGCACACACACAGTGTGTGTAAATAAATGTTGGCATTCCAAACTACAGGTTTGGCCTCTACGTTGGCATGTTGCAGAAGCTTCTTAACATTAGTTGACATGACTTTAAATTTAGGAAAAGAAAAATGTGTAAGTTACAATCATGGAGTTTACATATGTGGTTTACTTGTATTTATAATTCCAGAATTCCCACATTTCTTAAACTTTTGACCATGGTATTCTACTTTGAGAGAATGATCTGATGTCAAAGACTTGCAGTCTAGCACCCAATGAGGAGAGGGAGGATAGGGGGGGATGGGAGCTACTCTGTGTGGTTTTTGTGAGAGCAGTATAAGCTTTAGAAACACATTCTGTATCCATTGCTTTGGAAACAGAAATCATTAATTGTAGTTTGTAATTGGAAAGTGTTGACAATATATTCATATCTGAAATTTGGGGATGGGAGAACTCAGAAAGAAACAACCTCCACCCCTAACAGGCTTAAAGATTTATGGAAACCTCTCATTGGCAGTATGCCCCAGAAAAGAAATTGGAGAGAAATGCTATGTCATAATAGAAATCTGGAATATTCTACTTTGCTTTAGGTCACACTTACATTCATTGCTAAAACAATTGATTTTTGTTTTACAAAAATGTAAGAAAAAATATCCAAACAATTATGAAACTAAGAGCTTTTTAAAAATTACAAAAAGGAGCAGCATAATTTGAGATGTTAAAAGTACGCGTTCTTTAGAAAGCTGATACTTCGGTTGTACTTGTGCCAACTTTTTTTCCTGTTGCTTAAGTATGTATAATATGAGCGTGTTTTCTGAGGGCTTTGTTTTGTTTGATAGCCCTCACCCTTCCCCAAGGAATCAAGTATATGTGTAGATTATGATTCTGTGGTATACCTTCAGCTGTGTTATAATGTGTGTTCCTGTTTTCTTACACAGTGTTTATAGATTTGCAGAAAAACTCGTGCATACCTATATGTGGGAAGCAGTCTGGAATCTGCACCTTTTAAAGAATATTTATTAGTCATTATGTTGTGCTTTTCAATTTCATGTGTGTTAGTTGTCACCTTTGTAGTTCTTATGATGATGTGGGATAGGAAGAGAAGGAATAATTCCCTTGGGATAATATCAAATAGCATAAAAGGCCTAGAACAGCCTTCGGTGCTTAGCTAAAATTTACTACTCCAGGTTGTATTTAAATGAATCCCTTTTAATTTTTGAAACAGATCAATTATATTGCTAGTGTTAACAACTTTGAAAGAGAAATATTTTCAGAGACTGATCTTGTTACAGTACTCCTTGTCAAACCAATTTGCCCTTTTTTTTTTTTTCAGACTGATATCTTATTATGTCCCTTTATCTGTTTAAGAAACAAGCATCTTAAACTCAAATCTCTTGTGTCATTTCATTGATGCCTGTCTCTAACATAGTGTTGTCTATACACAGCTGATATGAAAAGAAAAAAGTTATTTTTTTTTATTTGGCAATTGCTTATACTAAATGTTCATTTGCATTTTGGGTAGTCATATCTTGGATGAGGCTAGTCAGTATGGGAGCATGTGCAGATTGCATCTTCCATAAAAAGTCAAGACTTTCAAGTTCATTTAATATGTAAGTGAATAGCTTTCCCTCAGTTTGACCATGTGTAGACTTTGTGGGATTTCAGCTGGATAGAACTGTGTTTCTTTTTGACAGTCTCTGAAGCCTTTTCCTCATGAATAGTTGAGTGAGATAGGAAACTGCTGATAAGCTGAAAGAAAACAGTATCAGTATTACAAGCTGCTTTTTAGACTGTTTTTTATGTGAAAAACACAGCTAGATCAGTGTATCACTTGCGCACGTGTGAGTATGCTACTGAGGCACTAAAGCACAGGCGTGAACAAATCAACTGAAGATCAGACACTTTTCCCCAGTCACTGACAATGTTTTGCCACCAGCGCTCTACTGCCTTACTAAAATATAACTCCTTTAAAAAACCACAACAAATGCTAAAAAACCCAAACCGACAGTGGGATGGTAGCTTGGGTGGTGGGGTGGGGGTAGGGGGGAAAGGAGAAGAAGTTAGAGCACCTTTGTGAAATAAATCTGTGGATTCTTGGTGTAGAGCTTTTTTTGTTTGCGTTTTTGAGGCAGTCATCACCACCATCCCTTTATCAGCTATTGACGAGCTGGGGCAGAGACTGGCTGGACACAGTTACTATTTCTATTGACTGGGAAATCTTCCCACATACTAATTTTGTGGATACTAAGATATTTTGTGGATACTAAGATATTACCTCAGTTGCCTATTGTTGCAAATGGGTCAGAAAATTAAAATGGAATTTAAACCACAAAACAATCATGTTGTTTACATGTGAAATAAAGCCAAGTGGAATTATTATGGGACATATTCTTGTTTATGAACTGGAGAATTCCAAGTCTGTAGGTTTTGTTCATCAATGCTGTCTGTGCTGTGCTGAAGGGTGAAACTCTCAACAGAAGGGAGGGTTGCAGAAAACCTAAATAGAGCGAAAGTGTTTTTTGGAAGTAGTGATGGAGTATAGTTTGACAAACCTATTTAATCCATGTTAAATAAATGCACACAGTGTATTGTCATTAACAAAAATGCTGTGAGGGTTTACTTTTTTTTTCTCCCCCCTCCTAGGTATGCCTTACATTTTGTTATACAAAGTGGAATTTCCTACTATATCATGATCATAATAGGAGTGGAAAATATGCTCAAGTAAGTTTCTATTCTAATATTTTTTTTTTCTTTTACAAGAATGCTTCTGTTTTAGGAGTTTTTTGTAACAGTGCACATATGCCGTACTTCTGGTTGTGTCATAATATTTCATTATTTGAATTCTGCTAACCATGATTTCATTTCCAGGAGAAAAAATGGCTTATTTGGGTAATTTTACCAGCTCTTCGGAATGTTTTTGTGTTCTCAGCATTCTGATTTTTGTGTTATTACTTAATGATAAATAATACTAGGTATCTTACAAATAAGTTAACTCAATGTAATTTGATAATAGTCAGTGCTAGTAGAAAATGTCTGAATGGAACAGAATTTGAGAGAGAAATGTTGTTAGGTACTGTTTGTCTTCTTTTTTGGTTTTGTTTTGTAAGAATAGCATGGTGTGAATGCTGTCTTAGGTTAAGAATGCTATTGTAAAATTACATATGTAGGGCATTATTTTAGGTTTGCTTGAATGCATGATTAGATTAGTAGTATCTGAATCCATACAGAATGGCACTTGTTTCTCTTTTTCAATCATCCTTAAAAGGGGAAAAGACATTTATTTTATTACTATATGCACACAGTTTTCTATTCCACATCAGAACCAAATTAGGTTCCCACTGTGTTAATTCCTGCATAAATGTTTAGTAAAATAGCAAATCCTTGCTTGAATACGTTCCTGAAGTATGTGGGGCTGTCAGGAAAGATGATGGTAAAACAACCAAAACGGAAAATTGCTGTATGTTGAAAGTACAAAGACAGGGTGGCCTTACTTTATGATCCTGCCTGTTGGAACACTCTGCTTCTTTACAGTCTGTTACTGAATATAATTTTATTGTTTTCTGAAATATGCTATTTTAGGTTCGCTCTTACAGGATTTCCTACAAAGCCTGATTTACTTAAACTACTGCAGATGTGAGAGAACTTCATTTGGTTGGATAGCAGGTTTATATTCTAATGGCATATTTCATTAGAAGTTGGGGAGCAACTTGTCCATGTCAATTTCTCTTTAGACATGTAAAATGTCTAAAGAGACATTGTCTATGTATAACTTACATAGCTTAGTATTTTAAAAGGAATTATTAATATGGTTAAATGCTGCAAAGGGAAGTACCAGGCAGGAATACTTTGGTCTTAAACATAAAAAAACTACGTAGGTTTCTTGTAAAAGGAAATTTAGCAGTGGTTTACTTCCCTAATGGTGAGAGGTATGTTGCCATCTGTGCATTTTAATATTCCTGCATTGGAGCAAGGGAACTTACCAGTTTCTGATCCTCCCAATTCAAACCAGCAGGTTTGGTAACTGATCTCCCAAAACGTTTGCTGTGCTGTACACAGCTGTCTATGTATGTTCTTGGTTACTCTTAGTTACTGTGGAGATGGGAGGGTAAAAGCTAGATTCAACTACTGGGCTTACATTGCTCTGTTACAGTATGAATGAACATGCCATTGGATAAATCTGGAAGGCTCTTCTTTCAGTGCAGGAAAAGTGTAGCAAATGGAATAATTTATTACTTCAAGTTGTAGACAAGGTTTGGGTGCTGTATGGGAAGCTCCAGGAGCCATTCCTAGTAGGTGATCCAGGCAAGAACATACAAGGTTTATTCTTTCCATTGCCACAGTATCCCAGAAAGGGTGATGCCTCTTGGTATCCCTGTATGTCTGTACCTTTTACTGAAGGAATGTACCATGTACTCCTAGTCTTCTGCTATGAAAATGCCACTTACAGCTTTGTTTAGCAGTCAGAACAGAAATAAATGTGAATGACTTTTCTCCTCACTTAAATGTTTTTCTCAGGCTACAAACATGTCTCGTGGAGCCAAGGGGAGACTTAGGGATAAGTGCTATATAGTGGGATGCAGCTGGTACCAACTGGCCTCAGAACTGAGAAGGGCCCCATCAATGTTTTACTAGGTGTTGTGTGTATACAAGTACTGTGATTAGCTGTATATATATACCTGCATATCCCAAGTTTTGGGATCTACTTTGTATGTCATAGAGGGACCCACTGGCTGGCAGTCTTAGTTAGAGGTTACATGCATTCATCATAAGCTTCTTAAACTTGGAGGCTCTAGAACATCAAATACCTAAACATAATGTAAATATGGGATCAAGTGATTTTTTTTTTTTGTATGGGAAAAGCACTTGTGTGTTGTACCAAATATATTTGTCTGTTATCTACAATCTTTCACTGAATTGAGTTGCCCTCTTCTTTTCTCTGCCCTGCTTGTGTACTGCAGACTTCTTAAAAGTGTGGATTAGGAAAACCATTATCCCTCTCCTTCCTGCTTCCCCAGTCCCTAGTACAGTTCCTCAGTCCCTCCAGCTTCTCTTAATATTGTTCTCCAGTGCAGACTTTCAAGTCTTATGCTTATACTCTTTTAAACCTCTGCTGCTTTCTTAATGTACTTGTGCTGGATCCTAAAACTGTCTTCTCTACAAAGTTCCTATCTTTGTGTTTATCCTGATGGAGCTTAACGTTGTGCGGCTATTGTTTCTTAACACATATGTCGGAGGCAGGGTGCAAAAGAAAATGGTAAAAAGATCAAAAGCAGCGAGGAATAAATCTTGAGGTAAGCAGGAGAACTGACCATATTAAAGGGAAGGAAATGCTATCTTTTTATATTAGCAACTTTTAGAATAAAAGTTATTTAGCAAAAAATAAGTTACCTGAGACTTGGATTTAACTAAAATTGAATTATTATTTTTATACTTGAGCCGTTCTTAAATGATAGTACTTTAAATGAAAGATGGAGTGGTAACTCTAGCTCTCCTGAATGATCCAAAAGCTTTTATCTTTTAACTTGTGACTAAGCTATCTTAATATTTATTCAGTGCTTTCATGGCTCAGTTAATTGTGAAACTGAAAAATGTGTTTAAACAAGTTTTTGATTCCAGTGAATTTGCATTTGGTAACTGATGTGATGCTTTTATTTTTATATATATTTATATATATACTTATATATATTTTCCACCCCCCACCCCACCTTGGAAATTCCTCTGTTTCTTCTATGGTTGTGAAATTGCCACTTATGTGTTATGCATAAAGTTGCAGGTTGATATTTTTCTTCCAGAAGTCTGGAGTTGAACTACTAAGACTTAAGGAGGCTATTTCTGGATTTAGAAAAGTGGGAGGGAGGGGGGAAAGTTACTTTACTGTTTTCTGGTATAAGTAAGTTATACCAGAAAAGTAAATTAATGAAGGACCCAGAGACCTGAGATAAGTAATAGCAACGAATACATAATGAGCTGACGTGTGCCACAAGGCCCACAGAGATGATGAAGGGACTGGAGCATCTCATCTATGAGGAGAGGCTGAGAGAGCTGGGACTCTTCAGCTTGAAGAAGCCTCAGGGGGACCTGATCAATGCACATAAAGATGTGTGCAGGGAGGGAGACATGCTCTGTGGTACCCAGGACCAGAGGCAGTGGGCACAAACTGAACACAGAAGGTGCCTTCTGAACGGCAGGAAATGTATTTTTACTGTGTGATATGTTGTGAACTATCCCTCCTTAGAGATATTCAAAAGCTGCTTGGACATGGTCCTGGGCAGCTGCCTCTGGGTGGCCCTGCTTAAGCAGGGCAAGGCATTGGACCAGATGATCTTCAGAGGTCCCTCCCAGCCTCAGGCATTCTGTGATTCTATTTTATTTTGATACACATACAATTCTTTGTATTGTACCTATGCTCAGGCACATGAGCTGCTTCAAACATGTGAAGACATATTTGAATTTGAGTAAATAAACTTTGTATGTTTATAACTGGTCTGACCCCTGTGGAGATGCTTCCTCGTCATCCTTTGCCTTGGGGTTTGGGAATACTGGTCCTTGATAAATTCACTTTCATATCCCAGCTTAGAGCCTGGACAGAGCAATGCCTTACTCCTTTTCCTTCACTCCTTGCTGTGGTTTTGACAAGCAGTGGGAAATCTGGCAAAGGAGGGATAGAAGAGACTATGGTTTGATGTTTTGATCTTAGAAATCTCAGATTAAGAGGCAGGTAAGTCTTGCTCCATCTGAGTGAGCTAATTGACTCAGCATGTAATTGAGGCACTTAATTTGTCAGTCAGGTGTTTAATAATGCCGAATGTCATGACTTGTTGATAGACAAGTTTGACTGCTAGTTAGTCTACAACTTAGATTGCTGTGAAAATTGTTAGGTATTGTTTAAAAGTTATGATTTCAGTGAAATAAAAAAATGTATCAAGCAAACTTCTCTCACCTACTCTGCAAGTTATGGGCCCGGTTTTCGTGATCACTTTTGTATCTTCAGACGTGAGAACATTCATAAGATGAACTAATTTTTTAAAATGTGAGTTAGGCTGTTCTTTGAACTTCTGTCTTTTTCCAAAGTCCCCTGATCAAGGTAAGTGTAAGCTTGCTGTGACACTGGGTTTTGGTGTGGGTTTTTTTTTTTTTT
>VZRU01016807.1:928623-1002067 GCA_013398155.1 Pedionomus torquatus | reverse complement strand
ACTGGATTTTGGTGTGGGTTTTTTTTTTTTATTTAAGTTTTTTTTTTTTGTTGCTGTCTGCTTTTGATTTGATGACAAATGAAGATTGAGGAAGATGAGATCTACTGGTTCTGTAGCCTTAAATAACACAAAGACTGAAAAAGCTAGTGCTGTTATGTTGCTGCAAGCAGGATCAGTTATCCTTGTATCAGATCTTTGTTAAATGCCAAGAAAAAAAAAAGAGCCCCAGTTAAAATTTTATAATTATAAACTTAGTACTTGATCAAAAAGCAATTAAACAGTAATTTTTTATACAGATGAGAATCAAATACAAATTAAGCAGTATAACTTCTACAGTATTCATAGAAATCTTACCCTTCCCTATTAGAAATATGTACCAAGGCTAATGGGCTGTATTTAGGAACATATTTCAATAGTCGTCAACTAAACAGAATCAGTTTTGTATTTTGAAGTGGTATCCCTAAAGAAGAGGGATTGCACTTCTTGATTTCCCTTTAAGAAAGGTTAGATGGGCATTATATGTCTGTCTCAGCATGAGCAGTGTTGTAGCTAAAATAGCTAATGCAGATCTTCAATATGTAAAAAAGATCATATTCTTTTTGTTTCCAAAAGTGGTGGTAACATTGCAGAATTTTGTGCTATTCCAGTAGACAGGACTGAGGAATGATTTGCTAAGACTGAATCTCTTAGTCTGAAGAGCCACAGCAGGGATTTCAGGGACTGAAACCAAGTATACTGTTAGGAACCTTACTGTGTTATCAAGGAACTACGACAGTCAAGTATTATTGGAGCTAAAGATTCAGAGGACTTCTATTATAGCAGACAGAGTATTACAAGAAGTTCATGGCATTTTCTGCTATCAGAAATAGTAGTATGGCTCTATGCCGAAGAGTGTTTCACCTCTCTTGTTGAATTGGTTAGTTGGTCTGTTTTATTTTTTTGAATAGGAAAGCATGTGGTTTAGCTGCTAGATGGTCTTTCTAGTTAAATAAAATCTTTGAGGTTTTGCTGGAGTAATGGCAAAGACTTTTCTTCTTTGTTTGTGGAGGTGAACGCTGATTTTTTTTCATCAAGAATGTAGTTGTTTTATATGTGTATTAAAAAGGTGAAAACAGAGTTAAAATATAGAATTATCACAGTTAACTGAACCATGTGATCTGAAATAGGCTTTGTATTTTCATTGAAATTTCTCATGGCTGTTAGTTTATTACTTAACTGCCAAGTTTCTTCTTTATGTGGTTAAATCAGAGGATCTACTTGAATGTCTGAACTTGAGTTAACTTTGCAGATGAGAACTTTGTATAACTCATTCTTGTATCTTGCTGCTGGTACCGTGGCAATGTGTGGGAATAGGACTTGCATGGGGCTTAGCTATAGTTCTTTGAAGTGTAATAGCTGCCTTCTACATGCTCTTTTTATCACTTCTACATCAAATTGCTCACCAGAACCACATATAGTTTAAAACTGACCTACCAAATTAAAAAAATAAAACAACAACAAACCCCACTATACACCTATTTATTTTGTGGAGCTTGAAAATTGAGATTAGTAGTGCTAGAGGAGTTGTGATTTTATTTTTTTTTGTTGTTGTTCTTGAGTGTGCTTTATTGTCTTATTTTCATAATTTGTTACATATTTGATTTTTCTGATGTTATCTAGAGATCAGACCTTTGTACATTGAAGAGTGTGAATGGACACGCTGACTAGCACCAGGCACTAGTTCTTTGTGTGCTGAAGATTTGACCATTACAAAAATAGCCATGTAAATAGATGGCTGTCTTCAGTGACTTGAAAAGTGAACACTTGTTGAAGTAAACAGCTGTGAAGGAATTTCCTAGTAATCCATATGGATTTCTTTTGAAAGTGTTTGTTTTAGATAGGTATTGTAAGTTATCCACTTCAATAACTTCCTGCAACTCTCTTGGCTGTGTTTGGATAGAACTCAATGCATTCCGTAAAACAGTAAAGGGATAAGTTGAGAAATAACCTGGTGTATTATCCTTCATAAAATTGGAATGTTTGAATGGAAAGGCCTTTATTGATCATAAACTTTGTAATTACAGAAATGGAGTGAAAATAGAACTGGACTTATCTTTAGTACTTGTCATGTTTGCCTTATTTTAAAATAAAGATTAAATATATTTATTTAATCCTTGTTTCCTCCTTTCCTCCTAGTGGAGAAAGAAGGAAGGACAGGAATCATGTAATGTCTGCAGCTTTGTGAAGGGTGGAACTTAAGTAGAGAGGCTAATAAAGATAAACAATGCAAAATAAGGATTTTGAAGTGCAGCCACTTCAATTGATTTGGTACAGAAGAGACATATGCTGTCTTAATGCAATTAGAAAAAGAATCTGATTGTATACTTTGGATTTCCAGGGAGAAGAGTCTAAATTAGTCTGATTTTAATAAATTCCCTCCTTTTTGTTTTTAATTTTATTTTGACTTGGTTGCCTATGTTAGTCAAAGAGCAGGCTTCTCAGAAAAGCAGTCATTTTTACAATGTTGTTGGCATGTAAAATCTCTATAATCACGTCAGAAAATTCAGGTGAAAAAGTTTTTGGACTTCTGTTTCATGAAGTAGCTATACATTATTGAATATTGATGCTTTCCTGAGAGTTCTCCTACTTCCTTGAAATTTAAATTGATAGGTAGTCTTTTCACACTGTGTACTTGGTTTCTATAAGTACATAGAGAACAAACTTTTCTGGGAAAGAAGCATCAGTGTAAAATGGTTGGGCATGTTAGGTGTCTGTTGGGACTGAGTGCTTACTGCTTTTTGGCTTGCATAGGTCTCAATTTTTATTTATTTATTTATTTTTTAATCTCCGTGCACAAAGTGAAGCTGAGCACAATCAATCAAGCCAAAGAAAATTGATAGTGAGAGTAAAGCCATGTTTTCTGGGCTCTGTATTTGTTTGGTAATCTCGGAAACTGTAGCATCTATATAGATATTTCTTCAAGGCACATTACTCTGGCTGTCATGCTGCCAAGCAACTTGACTGCTAGCAAATGAGCTCTGAGTCATGGTATCATTGCTGCATGGTTTATTACCTCAACAAACTATTGATGTCAAATAAATCAGGCTCCCTACAAAATGAAGTGGCAGAATAAATTGTACCTAGAAGAGTTCAGTGAAAGCTGTGTTCTTCTTCAGCTCCTGGCAAAGACTGCTGCTATTAAGAGTTGATTAAAAAATCTGGTTGCATGGCTTTGACCGAATTGAACCAGTGGTGGTTGTGATAAGAGAGGCTAGATGCAAAGATTCTGTATATTATGGACAAGTTTCTTCTCTAAGTGCATGATTCTGCATAGTTTTTTATTCCTCGGTGAAATATCTTGAGAAAAAATTTCACTTGAGTAATTATGACAAGCTCAACAAACAATCATTTCATTGTTCTTAATGGAACTGTTGGCTGTAAGTTACACGAGCCAGTTTTGCTGCAGAACTACGAATGGTGGTGTATAAAATGTCTGGGTTGGAGCTAAAAGATACCTGAAGAAGTAAAAGATGACGACCTCTTTTGTTACAGAAAAAAATCTGTTTGTGTCTTGTTTCCTTTAAGGATAAGTATGAGTAAAAAGCATTGGTATTTTAAAAATGCATCAGTTTAAAATCCAGAGTCTCAATTAAACATGTTAATAACTTTTGTACAGCTTTTCAAGCTGGTTGGGTTTGCAGGTCAAATGCCTTTTCTGGAAGTCAAAGTTGAGCCAACAGGGTAGCTGAAGAGGGGAGCATTTCTGAGTTCAAACACACACACATACACACACACTGCCCCTGCCCTGTTCAAAGCAGTATCAACTGGAGCAGGTTGTTCTGTGAAACCCAAGTCTTCCTTAATGTGAATGTGATCCTGGATAGCTCCAGTTGTCATAAGCACGCTAGCCATTTCCTTTTGGTGTCCTGCTTCCGTGTCTATTACAGCTTAAAATGTATTTGAGGTGACTTCATGCAGCTTAGTTCTCTGGTCTGGGCTTGCTACAAAAGCTTTTATTGTTCTTTAATATCTCTCCACCCAATAACTGCACAGTATTGTCAGATTTCATTGTTAACTTAAATATATTGGGCTCATGTCAAAGTAAAATGAAAGAAGTGCAATTGAGACGATTATCTTGGTAGGAGACTGAGTTAGGCAACAAGTAGTAGTAGTCTGTTTTCCTGCCCTTCCTTTTTATAAGGAATAGTATCAATGATAAAAAGGGCAGTAAGGGTGAAACGCACAAACCAAAGATTATGCCAAAAGTATGTAACTCCTGAGTATTTAAGTCAGTAGAAACAGCTGAAAGCCAGGCTGAGTAGGAAATAAGAGGGAGTTATTTGATACTTCAAGTTCAGTTTTACTTTCAATTCACTTCTCAATTGCATTTCAAACCAAACGTGTTTCCAGTATTCAAACAAAAAAATCCATTCTCTTCTTCTGTGCTGTGGGACGATACACAAGGGATTTACTTGTTTTCTCTTCAGTGTGGATGAATTGCCTGGAACTTTTAAGAGGGCTACATATAAGATGTTCCTGTTGCTTTGTATATTGGTTGGCATAGTTTCTAGCTCAGAAGCTTACTGGTTTATGATAGCAAATGTAAAACTTTGCTGTTTAAAAGTTGGACATGATTGTGTTGAAAGAGAAGTGGGTAAATAAAAAACCAAAAATACCGTAAATGACTCTGTGATTCCCATCTGAAATATGAATTAAGTGATAGTGGAGCTTCTGGTGTTCCATTTTCTGGGAAACTTTGGCTATATGGTACAGTAGCTTGTTTGCTGTGTGTCTGTCTGGTAAGAGGCAAATACTTTGCACAATGTGGTGTTGGTGTTAATCTTCAGAACTGGGGTTGAAATAAAAAATGCTTAGTATAGCCAAGTGCAAAGCAGTTTGCATAGTTATTACTAATCACAGGCACAACAGGAACTGTGAAGTCAGTAGGCTTGCAGAAGAAGGCTCCAGGTATTTTAGTCTATGGTTACTTAGAGTGAATAATCTGTTATTTATAGGTTGTGTCACATGGAAATGCACGATGCATACAAGCAATGCATAATTTTAAACAGAAGTCATTTAACTGGCTTTCTTTTCTTGGTATTTTGCCCTTTCTAGGAGCACCTGTGATGTTTTACATCCCTTATCTTGGAAACTCACTGTCTTCTAGCTTTGATATCAAGTATTAATTTTCTGTGACTGGTATTATTGCTTCTGTAGAAAGCTTTTTGTCTTCAAAGCAGTTCACAATTTATTCAGTACATTAAGGACATCTTGCAAGGTATGAATGAGGTAGTATGTGTATAGTGAGAATTAGTAAGATTCTGTTGTTTTCTTAAGTGAGGTACACAGACACCAACTATGTAAATATATTTTAATTAATCAAAAGAAAAACCTATGGAGCCATCTCCTTTTTTTTCTACGAGATGGAGAGAGATCTCATTGTATTCACTGGTATTCACTTTTTGTCTCCAAGTCCCGGCTCCTCTGGCTTGGTTTCTCTGTGACCCTGGTGCTCTGGAAGGCTGATAAGTAAATGTTGTAGGCACGTTATTCTGCAGGCAGAGGACATTCATCTAAAGCTGTGGTCTTGACAATGCTGTTTTTCAGTTGTCTTGACTGCAGTAGTTTCACTGGAAGGTTTGCCTCAAATATTCATGTAAACAGTGTAGTTGCAGTTTCTTAAGAATCAACAGTAACTTCTTACCACGTTACATGGTAACAGAATTAGAATTGGTCTACTTCAGTGTCACATGGTATGTTATATTACTTGGCCTGAGGGAGCTTTTTGGAATAATGGGAGGGCTGCTCTTAAAGCTTTGGTGGATTCTTCATCCTTCCTATCTTCTGGAGAGCAGAATAACATATTTTTCTGTGTTTTATATAAATGTCTGAAGTAACAACATCCATATCCAGGCAAGATATCTCCAAACTGAAGCAGCTAAGGCTTTCAAAATCTTTCAAAAGGCTGTGAGATCAAAACTTTGTTCATAGGTGGCTTCTGAAAAGTGAGTTGAAGTAAAGCTTTGTTCTGATGTTGGTTTGATATGTGGTTTGGAAGCTGCTTGGTTTCTCTGGCATTCATCCACACTTCATGTCTGAGCAATTAGTGTATGTGACACAATCTGTATAAACAGTAGAAGGGCCTAAATAAAGGAGCCTAAGGCACCTAGAAGCAGATCAGGTTTAATTTGTTGTGCCAGCTATGCTTTGCTATTCCTATAACTACTCGGTGTGTTTTTCAAAGACCCTGCAAAGATTAGTTGTGTAGAATTGCAAGTACCTCAAGACTATGAAATGATTTCTGCTCTTCAGCCTATTTTTCTGATGAACAAGGATTGAGATACAAAGTACATCAGTCATCTAAAACATTCACAAAAATCAGAACTCTGAAGGCCTGGAAGGAGTATCCCATGAGGAATGGCTAAGGACTCTGGGTTTGTCTGGTTTGGAGAGAAGGAGGCGGAGGGGTGACCTCATTGCTCTCTCCAGCTTCCTGTGGACAGAGAGGTGCTGATCTCTTCTCCCTGGGATCCAGTGACAGGATGTGTGGGAATGGTTCAAAGCTGTGCCAGCAGAGGCTTAGACTGGACATTAGGAAGCATTTTTTCACTAGGAAGCTGCTCAGACACTGGAATGGGCTTCCTAGAGAGGTTGTCAATGCCCCAAGCCTGTCTGTGTTTGAGAGGCATTTGGACAATGCCCTTAACATGCTTTAACTTTTGGTCAGTACTGAGGTGGTCAGGCAGTTGGGCTAGATGATCACTGCAGGTTCTTCCCAACAGAATTTCTAATCTGTTCTAGTATAGATCTAGTCCACATCCAGTTCTTATGGTAGTAGAGATCATTTTGCTGGAATTAGTAAAACCCATGTATTTCAGCAGTTAATAATGCGCTGGATTGAGGGAAGCGATGCTTTCTAAAATTGGTGAAATGTGTGATGGTAGAAGTAATACCAGTGTTGGCTAATACATCCATTCCTCACAAGTATTGCCTTCTTGTGTTTATGAGCAGAACTGATGAAGTCAAATAATTCTCAATATTTTGAATCTTCTGCTGTAAGTGTTAATTAGGTATAGGAACATCTATTATTCAAGATGCTTTTTGGAAATTCATTCTTCAGGTCAGCACTGTGAGCCAGTTGTTTAAAGTTTGGGGTGTGGTTTTTTTGGTGTGTGTGTTTGTTTTTTTTTTTTTTTTTCTTTTCAGAACAGTACTGACCTGCTGTGTACTTGTGTTCATTGTGAAATGAAACCATTATCTGATTATCCATAGTGTATTTCTCTAATGTTGCATAATCACATATTTGATTTTCTTTCCTTATATTCACTCTTACTATAAAAAAATATGTAAGCAATTAGCAGTCTGCCACAAGGTTCCTGTGCATTCGCAGGTGGTGAAAGAGAAAGATTGTGTCTTAGTTGTTCCTTCTGGTTTGTTCTGCTTCAGTTTCTCTGTTGCAGGATGCTTACAGTGATGGCATGTGTTTGAAATGGCCTTTGATCAAGTCACTGAGCAGATACCTGGCCAACTTGTATATAGGTCACTTTCCGTGTCACTTGGCAGTGAGGTTCTTGCAGTGTTTCTGTCCCTGTGTGCAGATGTGCTCAGGAGTTGTAGTAGGTAGTGATTAACAACCTGTGGCTCACCTAACTGTTGAGCAGAGTTGGGAAGGGAAAGAGGAGACCAAACAAAACCTGAACTCAATAATTAGTACTTGAATTATGGACTTTGTGTATTTATTGTTGTCCTGACCTGTTGCTCTTATCATAGAGTAACTGGGCTCTGTTGTTGGGTAACTTCAGTGGACAATCCTTGAACTGTTAGTGTTGTCATTATGGATACTTTGTCAAAGGGAGTCTTTCACAAATGGAAACTTTGTTTAGTTTAGCCTGAGAAGTTCAGAGTACCCCATTTCTTAAAGAGAGCCTGAAGGATTCCAGAACAGAACTCCTGCCAGGCGGATACTGGTTGCTGGATGTTTTAGATGCCAAGAGATCAGAGGAGGCAGAGGAAGAAAATGAATGGTAGTCTCAGACAGCTCTCATTAAAGGCTTAACAGTGAATCTTTCCCTGATGCAACTGGTTGCTTTGGCTGTTTTGCCAGCATCTTATTTTCTAACAGCAACATTTTGGGCTTGGGATTCCAGGATTGACCCATACAGGAACAAGTCCTAGTTTTCTGATGCTTACCTGAAATAATCTATTTGGTGAATTACAATAGACTGAGAAGTCTTTGCAGAATGAGAGAATGATTGAATTTGGAAGGAAATTCAGGAGGTCAGTGTTCTGCTCAAGTAGGGCCACCTAGAGCCACTTGTCCAGGACCATGTCTGGATGCCTTTTGAATATCTTCAAGGAGGGGACGCTCCATGATGTCCCTAGGGAACCTGTGCCAGGGCTTGGTCACCCTCACAGTAAAAAAGTGTTCATGCTGTTCAGACAGCACCTCCCGTGTTTCAGTTTGTGCTTGTTGCTTCAAGTTCTGTCACTGAGCACCACTGAAAAGAACTTGTCTCTGCCATGTTTGTGCCCTCCCTTCAGGTATTTTTGTATGTTGATGTGATCCCCTGAGCCTTCTCTTCTCCAGGCTGAGCAGTCCCAGCTCTCTCAGCCTATTCTCATAAAAGGGATGCTCCAATCCCTTATCTTAGTGGCCATTTGTTGAACTATGTCCAGTATGTCCAAGTCTTCCTTGTACTAGAAAACCCAACACTGGACTTGGCACTCCCAGGTGTGGCCTCACCAGTGCTGAGAAGAGGGAACAGGCCACCTCCCATGACCTGCTGTGACAGTACTGTGCCTCATGCGGCCTGGAATACCATTTGTGGTAAGGGCATGCTACTGGCTCATGTCTGAAGTCAGCTGTTACCTACATAAAAGGAAAACCAACACCTGATTTTTTTTTTTCCCTTAAGAAAACCTATTAAGATACCAAAACCAGTCAGTTTTGAAACAATCCCAACTTGCTTCTGTATGTATCTTTCTATCTGGAGTGTTTATTTGCCTGTTTACTGTATCTGAGGCCATACTGGTTTATTTTATTGCGTGATCAATTTTTTGCTTTTTAACTTTTTAATTCTATAGTGATACCTCAAGACACTTGCAGGTTTCCAAGGATCAGCTCCTCATTTTAGTATTTCCATTCTGAGTATCTGCTAATGATTCCACTCATGTGAACCTCTGCAACTCCTTGCTGTTTTCCTCCCAGCTGCTTGCCTGCCTCTCATGTCCTTCTGTAGAACACTGTGATGCCTCCACCTCTCATCTGTTGAACTCCTGTGCCTTTCCATGCTCTCCAGTTCATGAGTGGCACATTAATTTTTCTTGAATTTGAACTGGTGATACTTGTCTGACTGTTACATACTTAGTGCTCTCATCTTTTCTTGTATCCGTGTCTGTTAGAAACATTTTCTGCAAGTCAGTCTCTGACCTAAGTTTGGGCAGAGGAAAGGTCCTTTTGGCTTCAGGCAGGAAAGAAGTTATTGCGTGCCTTTTCCAGGCTTTTGTGGTAATAAGTATAGTACAGTATTAGTTAGAGAATCAACTGCCTCCAAATTATTATAATGCTCCAGTCCTTCCTTTCGACGGGATTAACTTGACTTCCAGTGTTCTCAGAGCACATATCAGAATCTCATTTCCTTTAGAGTTCTTCTAAAAGATCATTTTGAGTTAATCTTCCTTGCTAGGATGTTTTAGTTGTTTATGGTCTTTGGTCTTTGTCTTTCTTAGTTTACTTGTGGGCTTTGGTAGCTGTTAGGTGTTTGGTGTGTGTTTTTTTTTCTCCTTTTTTTTTTTTTTTACATATATAGTTTGTTGTTTTTTAAAAAAATAATTTTTGCATCACACTTTCCAGCTAAATCTTGGGCAGAGGAGGTGATTTAATTTCTAAAAAGAGACCATCAGCTTTACCATTTAAATGTCATAGGCTATATTCAAGATTATTTGGCTGCAGTAATGAAAGATACAATGTCCTTCATGAAACCTCAGATCTCCCTGCTACTTGAACTGGATAAATACAATGAAATATGATTTCTAAACAGTGTGCATATAGAACTCCAAATCCATAGGAAATGTTTCTTGATAGCAAAAGAGCATTTCTGGACTTCTTGATGACCTGGAAATGATTTCAGACATATGGTTGCCATATTCCAGTGGGACACAAAGCTGTCTAAAATTCAGGGTGCAGAAAGTCTACCAACCAGTTGATAGTATGGAGGTTATCATTTAAAGGAAATAAATACAAACCTTTCTTTCAGGTGAGCTTAGACTTTTAGAAATAAATTGCTTCTTGATGATTTGTTACTATTAAAATGTTAATTGGAAATTGAAGGGTTTTTCTGAGTTAAAGAATATTACAAGTACTGTAAACATAGTGTGTTTGAACTTTTCTTTTTTCTTTTTGTTTTTGTTTGTTTGGTTGGGTTTTGCCTTTTTTTTTTTTTTTTTTTTTTCCTTAAAAGCAAAGAAAACTACTGTATTTAAGTGTATTACTTCAGCTCTGATTTTTATACCCTTTGGCAGACTGGATAGGGTATGTGGAGACCAACAGGAATAGGCAGGAGTCGACTAGAAACAATATTCCATTTCTTCCTATGCTGTCTTCTCCCAGTTGCTGGAAAGGAGAAAACAATAAAACTTACATCAACATATTAACACTCCTGGAAGTGAAATTTTGAAAGAAGCCTTCATCTTTCTTCATGTTGTTCTGGCTGCTTCCTTCTTACTGTGTTGATCAGGGCATGTCTTGTGAGAATCAACACGTGGGTGCAGTTCAGCTGCAGAGTCCAAGTTCTCTGCTCAAGAAGAAGGAGCTAAACTTCTGATGGAATGTAACTTTCAAGTTTTTAATCCGCAACTTTTTTTTTACATCTGTTTCTGAATTAAATATGCATATTTGGGTTTTGGGTTTTTTTCTCATGAAAGTTTTAGGAACAACTTTCTTTGTGGAGGGTTGTGGTCAATGTTGCTTTGGCTGCAAACTTTATATCCTCATTTAGGATGGTATTGGCTCAAATGCCATAGTTCTGTTACTATGTGTGAATCTTGCTCAATAGTTTCTCCCCTTTTGCGGAAGTTAAGGAATCCAGTATTTTAAGCATAGAATTTGGAGTTCTTAATTTCTTCAGAGATTTTTGTCCTTGTATTTGCAGTCTCTGCTTTCCCAAAGGCATTAATAAAGAAATGTTCCATCTGGCTTTTCCAGGAGAAAAGCATGTAAAGTACATGAGAGAGATATAAAAGGAAAGAAGTGTATGTGTGAGAACTTCAGCTCAATTCAGTGTTCTACATTGCTTGCATTTTATTTTTGCATTTCATGGTGTGTTCTGTGACTTATTGCAAAGAAATTTGATACACAAAGTATTTGAACAATCTGTAAATTAGAAGATAGGAAAAAGGTTGTGGGTTACCTCCCTCTTACCAAACAAGTGTTTCTGAAATTACTTGAGCTAAAGCCTTATTCTCACTTGAACATATTTGTTGGCATTGATCAGGAGATAAGGGAGGTGTAGACTGCCAGCCCTCACGGCATAGCTGAGCTTCTTAAACAATGTTTAGAATATGGACTATGTGGTAAAAAATAAATACGTGACTAATAATACAAAATGTGACATCTTTGCAGCAAGGGCAACCTTGGTTTGACAAGGTTGGAAACATTTAAAAGAAATCTGAGGAGTACTAAAATATGTTGGGGGACACAGACAACTCCCAGGGGTGTGTCTCTCTCATTCCTGTTCTTCAGTTTATCTTGCCAGATCATCAGCATCTTGACTGGCTCCCACAGCTGTTTTTCCTCTTTATTGCATCTGTGCTCTTAAAAGACTCTAAATTATAAATGCTTTAAATACAGATGTCTGTTTAAGTCTACGTACCAGATCATATTTTAGGCAGATTGCTTTTTTTCTTATTTCTAAAAGATGTTTATTTGGGAAACAAAACATGATAATGGCGTTCTCAAAAAGGAGACTGGAAGGGATTTGAGATTTTATCTGGACCTTTAATCAAATGCAGTTTGAGGTCTTTAATAATAATAAAAATCAAACAATCCACAAAGACTTTCCAGTCTTGTTAGGCAATCGGTATAGGTGCTTAACTGTACTTGTGGTTAGGCTGTCCTAGAAATTAGCCTAAATTTAGCCTAAGCCCTCTGTAGTTTGAGCCCATTTATCTTCTTAGAGAAGTGTACTCTCTTGCTTTTTGCAGCAGTCTTCTATTTAAATTGTCTCCTTTCAGTCTGGTAGAGTCAGAACAATTCTATTTAAATCTCTCCTTAGGTTGTGTTTTCAAGGCCTCTTTCCATTTTTGTGTAGCTGCATTTGGACTTCTTTCAGTTGTTCTATGTCATTTGGAGATGTGCTTTTCAAAACAGGTTGAGGTATTTGTAATGCTAAGCAGGGTAAAAAGCTTATTCTGTCTGTTTTGCAAAGCCATGACTTTCCACAGATCCTTTTTCTGCCCTAATGCTACCTAATAGTTGGTTTCCATTACAGATTTGTGGCTGATTATTTACAGACAAAATGTGCTTTACAGAATTTAATTCAATTCCATCTGATGCTTTTAAGCCTTTCTTTGTATTTTTTTTCCAGGTAACTTGTTTTTCTGATCAACTAAATGTGTTTTTTATAATTTAATGTCCACCTGCAGACTTAATTAGTGCACTTACTGTTACTGAAATACTCAATATATATTTCCTGTTATTTTGGTATGTTTGAGTTAGTAGAACTGTATTGGATACATCACTATGATGTCATGGTGTTTCATTAATATCTCTTTTTTTTTTTTTTTGGTACAGTCTGGATATTGGCAGATAGTCTCCAGCAAGTTGAAGGTGATGGTTAAGACAGAGTATGGCTGCATGCATACCCGTGCCTCATGCTGGCTCTGTTAATAGGCTACATTTGATCATGGCAGTCATTAGGCTTTGGGTGTGCATGGTGGGCCTCAATGTGACAGATAATTAGATGACTACAATTAGCAGATGTTAAGTCATTAGAAATAGAATATTTTGCTAGTACTTGTTCTGGATGAGCCTTTGACTCGATTGTGTTGCACTGTTTACCTTCTCGGTGTTTATAAACAAATACCGGATAAATAACCCAGAACAACAAACCCTTTCATAGCATTTAATATCAAGTTTACAGGTCTATTATTTTCTAAGTTCCCCTTTCTGCTTTTAAAGACAAAGTTATAAAGCATCTTAGCCCTTTTTTTCCAGTTTTGAGGAAATCTTATCCATGCTAATTTTTTTTTCCCTCAGTGGGTAATTATTAAATAAGACTAAGCTGCATTTAACTAAATACTTTCTTGCATTTTGGTTTGTCAACTCTTATCTTTCCATGTGGTCTCTGAACCTTTGAATTTTTCTGAAATTTACAACCTATTTGATTTGCATGTTTTTGAATGTATAGTGGCTATTGTTAAAGAGAAAGATAGATGTCAAGTGGCTTCTTTTGAGTTGATCTTAAGTATTAAGTGTTTGTTAAGAGTTAAAGGGCTGCTGTCTATTAATTATCATCTTCTAAAAGGAAGCTATTGGAAATAGATTTTTTTTTTTTAATGGGTAGAAGTTTAGTAACCCCACAACTCAGAATTAGATGTATTAATGATCTGAAAAAGACATTAAAAAAAAAAATAAAATCACGGAATGGTTGAGGTTGGAAGGGACCTCTGGAGGCCGTCTGGTCCATCCCACCTGCTCAAGCAGGGCCACCTGGAGCATGTTACTCAGTCAAAAGCCATCTTGATGAGGATGTATCTCAAATGAGGGAGACTCCACAATGTCCCTGAGGAACTTGCCCAGTCACCTTGCTTGGTCACTTTTCACAGTAACATCAGTGTTTCCTGATGTTCAGACAGCAGGTTCTGTGTTTACTGCTTGTTGCCCCATGTCCTGTCACTGGACACCACTCAAAAGAGCCTGGCTCCATCTTTGCAGATTCCCTTCAGGTATTTATATCATTGATGAGGTCCCCTTCATCCTTCTCGAAGATGAACAGTCTCAGTGCTCTCAGTCTATTCTTATAGGAGAGATGCTCCAGTCGCTTCATGATCCTCGTGGCCCATCACTGGACTCCGTCTTGTATGTCCATGTTTCCCTTGTGCTGAGGAACCCAGAACTGTATGCAATATTCCAGGTGTGGCCTCACCAAGGCTGTGTAGAGAAGAAGGATTTCCTCCCTCGACCTGCTGACAGCACTTTGCCTAATTCAGCAAACAATGGCAGGTAATAATGTTTTCTTCAGAAAAAGGAAGACTTTGAGGAACGGCAGAAGTAGTAAAAGATGATAGACAGACAAAAAATGACAGGCTAAGTTCAACAACTTAGTTCAACTTAAGTAAGCAAACAATGCTTACTTGAGTTGAGGCTGGTTATCTGTGTAAAACATAATTGGCTTGAAATCAGGAATGGGATTTATATAACATGGAGGATCTCCAGAAGAAGCTTCATAAAGCAAGCCATGTGAAATGAAGAGTAGTAGGGAAGACATAGTGTTCTTACTTGAATTGAGGATGTGGTGTAATGCACATTCCAGTGTCAAGGGATTTATTTCACATACAGTACTGTACAATTACTGAGGATTTGGAAAAGGTTAGTAAAAAAACCCAAGAGGTGTGGAAAACTTGGATGAGAAATTGAGAACCCTTGAGTTGGTTGTCTTGTAAAGGAAATTAATAAGAAGGGATGTAAGATCAGAACCTGCTTAAAGCTGTTTGTCTGCACAGGAGAAATTGAACTTCTGTTGCAGGATAGTGGGGAGGAGACTGAAGGGACCTGGGGTGGAAAGCTGGATTTGATGTTCCTATTGCTACTGAGAAAACAAAAGAAGTAAGAGTTATGACTGTCCTGTCCACTAGGGATACCTGTTCCTGAAATAAGTATTTTTGTTCCTGGCAATCTGTTGCCCTAAGCAAGTACCTACTTTTAATGATATACCTAGTTTGGGCTATGGATAGAGATGTATATGAACAGGCTAGAAAAGTCAACTTGTTCACTTTTCTCTCATGAAGGATGTAAAACCAAATTGCTTTTAAAATTTCACTTCCAAAAGGTGCAAGAGTTTGCTTCTATCTCAGTCCATAGTGAAAATCTAGATTTTAGGATGTTCTGGGGGCCAAGACCACAGAAAATTGTGGTGTTATTTCTCGTTATGCTCACCTGGTTTTCACCTTTTTAAAAGGTCTCCTAATAGACCTCCCATTCTTTCACTGTGAAAGTAACATTTGTCTTCTAACCAGGTATTTTCTAGTCTGAGCTGCTGTGCCATGTGGTTCTCAACTGCTTCCAATTTATCTGCTCCTGACAAGGACACTGAGTTGAGTGAGTGATTGGTTTGATCCTTTATGTAAAACAAAAATAGCCTAAGAGGAACCAAAATAAATTGCAGTGAACAAAATGCATCATGACTCGTTTCTTGCTTTTAAGAGAAGGATAGGTGGATCTCTTGTATGGAGAAGAAAATTGCTTCTTCCTGCAAGAGCTTCAGCAATTTCTCATCTCTTAATCCCTACAGAAGTCTGTTGAAAGAGTCACAGAGGGAGCTGCTGATGCCCATGGCTCATCTACAGTTTGCAAGGCTTCAGTTAGAGGCCAGGAGTGGGCGACTGGGCCTTGGAGGGGACAGGAAGAGCTTCTGAGGGACTGGGGTAATTGAACAGAATCCACCACTATTCAGAAAGTAGTAAAATTGGCTGGAAGCACGGGCCTGTCTGCCAAGGACACAATGAACAGGGGGAGGGATGTGCTTTTTGTTCTGTCTGCCCTACTTGTTCTCAGATTTTTCTGAGAGAAGTTTAAAGTTTAAACTTCTAGTTCTTGTTTTAGTAATACAAGTGTGTGTATTGGTTTTGTTTTGTTGTGTGTTGTTCCCCTGTCCCAAATAAAAAGCCTTTATAACACTTCTGAAAGCTTTTTGTTGGGGGTGGGGGGAGGACCCAGACATGTAATCTTAAAATTATGGCTAATTCTGGATGCTTTGCATAACTCCTGTCCTTCTCAAAGTATTTTTGTGGCATGCACATGTGGAGACTTCTTTAATGCTGGTTTCCCACAGCAAGTCTTAGGGACTGCTGGAACATATGATCGTTTAAGTAATTTTTTTGAGTCCTTTCCTCTCAGATGCTCCCCTGTCACTTCCCCAGTTATTTCTTTAAAAGTATATCTACAAATGTTTGGTATCTTTAATAAAAATGTGAATATTTCTACAAACTGTGCCACCAATACTAGAAGTTGAAATGATGCATTTGATCTCATAGTCTCAGACTTCTGCAACTTAAAAATGTGTATTTGGGAGTAAATAGTTTGGTAGGTAGAGCTGTAAGAGAAATCTGAGATTTAACCGTGTTGCTTATCATGTAATAGAAATTTCAATTTAAATCCACATTTCAAGAATTTGCAAGTTTGTATAGGACTTGCATGTTTTTACTATTACATAAATTAAAATGCTGTTTTTTTTAAAGGCCAGTGCTTGTAGTACAATTCTATAAATACAGCAATATTTTATAGCTTACTATATGGTGATACGTAGATATGATACAGGTGAAACTGTGTGCAAAATTTTTATTGTTGTTGCATTTATCCTATGTGGCAACATCTCAATTGTGCTCCGGTACTGATCACTGCAGTGTAACTTTTGTGAGGTTTGCTTCACCCTGCATCCTGTGGTACTCTTTGTGTAGACCTCTCCTTTTTCACAAGTGCTATGAAGCATTTTGATTATTTGAGGAAAATTAGCTTGTGGCGAAAAGCTGTCTTTGACACTAGTATTTTATGCTGCTACTGTTGACACTGCTATTTTATGCTTTGAATGTGGCTATGTTCTTATTTGATGGCAAACTTCTAGTGAAATTGCTAATTTTCTTTACCACATTTTATCTTAGAAAATTGACTGTTAAATAAACTGAATAAATTCATAGAATGAGAAGTTGCATGTGGAAAGGAGCTCACGAGGTCTGTGATCCAACCTTCTGCTCAAAGCAATGGAATCAGATTATTCCATTGTTACTCAAGACTTTATTCTCCTGGGTCTGGATAACCATCCCCATGCTATTCTTCAAGCTGCTAATCACCTAGCAGTAGAGTTATAAAAGATCATAGCGGACCTTGAACAAAGCTTGTAGGTGTCATTTACAGTTGATGCTGCTTGAAGTAGAAAGCTTTTTCCCATGACAACTTCTGTTGATTCTTTTTCTCCCCCTGTCCTTTTTTATTTTACACTTTGCTTGTTATCTTTGCATCTCTGGAGACAAAGTATGACAAGGTTCTGGCATTCGACTGAACTTGCCAAAGCAAAATATGAATCTTAAAATCTGTTTGCTTGTTTTTGATTCTGTACTCTTCTCACAAGGCTTTTTTTTTTTTTCTGTCCTTGCCTCTTTCTAGCTGCTGTAAGACTATGTGAAATGGTGTTATAGCAAACCATATTTGCCCCTAACACCTTGAAGAAGTTGGAAAAATATTCCATCTTGACTTTTTTTTAAATCAAGCTAATGCCATTTAAATTTTCTAAGCAACACAAAGGCCTGAATAGAATATGTTTTCAAGCTAATAGTTTCTTTACATAATGTTTTCTCAATTATTCCAACAAGTAGAAGTGGGAGGAGAGTGATTACTAGTAGAGCAAGAGCATTATAAGTGGTTGCAGAGCTATGACTGAGTATTGAGTGCTAATTGAAATTTAGTCCTGGCAGGAGGAAGGCCTGATGATTTATTCACATTTCAAAAGCATAACTGATAATCAAATAACTAAGGCAAAAAAAAAAAAAAAAAAAAAGGAATATAAGCACAATGGTGTTTATTTCACACAAATAGAATACAACTGAGAACAATACCTTATGGAGTTGTTCTTGTTACTTCGGTTTGTGACTATATATAAACCTATGGATTTTGGTGGCCAAAACACTATGAAATTCTGTTCATTTAAAAGATACATTCCACTTCCCCTCATGTTCTTTAGTCACTAATAAGTGTTGTAAACCCCAAACATGTTAAACTGTTTGGGGTTTGGGTGTTGTTTTTTTTTGTTGTGTGGGGTTTTTTTTGGTGTTTTTTTATTCTGTATGCCTTAAAAAAAAAAAAAAAAAAAGGCACACATGTTTGTCTGAAACTTTTCTCTAAATTTTATTTATAATGAAAACATAAAAGGAAGCTTCACTGCAGTGACTGCCAGGTATCGCAGTAATGAATAATCAGAGAGCATGCACTGTGTGCTTGTATCACAGATTAGTTTGTCTTGATTGTTATAATATATGTGATTTTTCAAAGTCTTGACATTCCTGGCAAGTGCAGCGTAGGAGCTTCTGGATGCATGCTAAATTTCTGGCTGACTGGCAATCACGCTATTTTTAGGCTTGAAGGGTTACATTGTAGAGTATAACACAGAATGAAATTTAAAGTTTGCTTCTATCGGAAAATCTGTGATTTTTAATTAACTTGAACAAAATTTATACATATGTTGAACACTTTCTAAAGAAACTTGTTTTGGAGATTAGGCAATTTAGTGTTTAGGTGTTTCTATAATAGAGACTGTAAAGAAGTTCAGTGAATCGTAATCTTTAATCCGCTTACTCATAGAATGCTCTTCTGATCTAGGAAAGTGTTTCTATTCATGTCTTATAGATGGGGCAGTCAGAAGGATTGAAATAGGTCTGTAAATTTAGCTCCTAAATATCAAGGTTCTATGAATTTATACAATGGGAATTTAATAGAATCATAGAATTGTCTAGGTTGGAAAGGACCTTTAAGATCATCTAGTACAGCCATCAGCCTAACTCTAATTAAAATAACACCCCAAATAAATCAAAAACCAAAAAACCAAACCAACCAAAGCCCCATCACTAAACCATGTCACTAAGCACTATGTCAACCTGTCTTTTGAATACCTCCAGGAATGATGCCTCAGCCACTTCCCTGGGCAGCCCATTCCAATGCTTAATAACCCTTTCAGTGTAAAAAAAATTCTCCTAATACCCAATCTGAACCTCACCTGGTGCAACTTGAGGCCATTTCCTCTTGTCCTTTCGCCTGTGACCTGGGAGAAGAAACTGACCCCTGCCTCTCTACAACCTCCTTTCTGGTAGTTGCAGATAGTGATAAGGTGTCTCCCCTTGGCTTTCTTTTCTCCAGGCTGAACAAACCCAGCTCCTTCAGCCTCTACTCATAAGGCTTACTCTCCAGGCTCCTCACCAGCTTTGTTGCCCTTCTCTGGACCTGCTTGAGCACCTCAATGTCTTTTGTGGTAAGGGGCCACAAAACTGCACACAGTACTCAAGATGGGGCTTCACCAGTGCCGAGTAGAGTGCAACAATCACCTCCCGAGTCCTACTCACCATGCTGTTCCTGATACAGGCCAGGATACTGTTGGCTTTCTTGGCTACCTGGGCACACTGCTGGCTCATGTTCAGCAAACAGTCGACCAATGCCCCCAGGTCCTTTTCTGCCAGGCAGCTCCAACCACTCTGCCCCAAGCCTGTAGCTCTACATGGGGTTGTTATGACCTGAGTGCAGGACCTGGCACTTGGCCTTATTGAACCTCATCCCATTGGCCTCTGCCCATCAATCCAGCCTGTCCCATTTGAGTGGCTGAAAAACAACTATATAAATAGGAACACTTGCATTTGTGGATTTTGGTTTTTGTTATTGTACAATGAATCTGGGATGGTCTCCTAGGCAGCTGGATTTCAGTTCTCTTCCTGGAATGCTCCGGCTGGCTGTGCTGGCTGTTGAATGGTGTTACGGTGAACCATCTAATGTGCAGCGGGACCTTTTCCACCATTAATAATAGTAATCTGCTCCTGTATGTGTGTAGCACATATTTCTTGCTGTGAACAAATAGGTATAAACTATTTCATGGAAATTGCTTTTTTGACTATTGCTGTAAGTTTAACAAACTTACTTCTAAGTGATAATATTTGGCTTTTAATAGTCTAAATCCAGAGTTTTTCACTGCATGGTGTCTAGAATTATGATTAAAAACAAATTTGGGCATATTTTCTAATTCAGACTAGTATTAGTATGAAAATAAAAAGCCAAAGACAAACTCTCCTTTCAGTTATTCTTACTTGTTTTTGTAGTTCAGATTTAAAATTCCCAAGTGTCTCTTTAGAACTCTCTTGTGACTTTTGTTTTACCTGTAGATAAAGGAATTTTAAGTAATGAAAACTTTCACAAAGGCAACTTTGAGTAGGTGAAATGATTGCAGATGCCTTCCTTCCATGTAACTTGTAGCCTCTAGGCAGTCCTGCTGGCAGCAAAAGATTTTGTACATCGATAAGTCAGTGTTACAAAAGATTTGGGAGTGAGAAGTTCATTTGCTTGGACACTGTGTTTGTGACAAGAAAAAACACTGGTCTTAACTTGCATAAAGAATGGGTCATTGTGTTTTGTCATATTCCTATTTGTACAAACTGCACTAAACCAGTACTATGAAGAAATTTCTAGACAGTGGGGATGAAAAGTACTTGAATGCTCAGAGAATGAAATTGATGAAGTGAGATTATTATTTATTTCCTTGAGAGAATTTTAAGTGACTTCCCTCAATTCAGTGAATTGAAAGTTGAGCTCTGTAGTGAGTTTTAGGAAATATAAGAGAGAATAATTCAGGAAGGTAATTGAATGCCTTGATGAGGAGTGATAGGTAAGTGGCACTAATGTGGGTGTTCATATAGGTGAATAATTAATGATTTTGATTTCATATCTCAAAGGATAATTGATAAGGGATAAGGATAAACCTGACACTCATTATGCTTCTTAGCATTGACACGAAAACTGTATTTATACAGAAATGTGGCCGTTTCTACTAGCATATATTGTGATTAAATCTACCCTTTGGTGTAGAGTCTAGTGTCAGCTAATTCACTATACAATATGTTTGGGACAGGTCATATGATGATTTTGGCTGGAATAAACCGAGCAGTTCTGATCTTTTTTTTTTTTTTTTTTTTAAAAAAAAAAAAGTTAATTGTGAGACAATTTGATGTCTCTAGACATTTAGAAGGAAAATTTCCAAAGGCATTAGAAGAGCACAACCACCAGTGGGTTTGTATACCTTTACTGAAGAGCAGGGAGACTACAAAGCACTGTGCATACAGTTGAGTTGGTGTAGGCTGCTGCAGGGAAGTTCAAATGTGCATGGAGATGGGATCAAGACAGTATCCAAGTAAATTGAAACTAAAAAGGTATAGCTTATATAATTATATGTGTGATATATAAATAGGTACTCTGAGAATACAGTTATTTGCTAACTTAGAGATCATAAATGTAGCTTTGAATAAATATTGTTTGCCTGAGGTTAATGTGTAACATTTCCACGGGTGATTGTGCTATGACTTGTACTGTCATTGAGTAGTTACGTTTCTTTTTTTTGTTTCCCAGTGTTAACTGGAAGAAGGAAACAAATTCCATAAATAAATGCAAGGCTTTTTTTTTTTCGTAATGAGTTCCTTGTGTATTTGCATGCAATAATCTACAGGTACTGATTCTTCACAACCACCAAGCTGAAGCATTGCTTTGTTGAGTGTACAGCAGGATTATTGTATGCCACAAATAATCATTATGCAGAGAGCTCACTTTTGCTGAGAACTGGTTTCTTGCCATGCTATTTCTATTGCATATCAGTATTTCCATGGAATATCTCCAGTTTACCCCTGGAAATATTCAGTAGTGTTTCTCTTATGAGGAAGGAAAGAAATCTGCATGAAAATAGAAGTTGCCATCCTGTATTCAGGAGTAACCTGTGTCAGGTGTTGCCATGGAGCAGAGAGGAGCTACCGACAGGTTCTTCTCCAGGCTGGGAGCAGGAAGCAGCTGACTTAGATCTCTACATGTGATTCTGCAGGAGCATGTGACAAATACTGTGACAGTAGTGAGTTGATGCATCATGTGAATGTCAAGTGCCGTGTGTTGATTAAAGCATGTAGAAATGATTTTTTTTGTGTGTGACTGTGGTACTTCAAAGTAGCCTGGGGCAGGTGGGAAGCTGAGGAGGAGAGAAGGTTCAACAGAAATGGACAAGTCATCTGGAGGGCTAGGTCTTTCCAGGTTAAAGGAATGTTAAATGTTGGAGCAAAGCAGACATTTTGTTTAAGCTGTATTTTAAGTAAATCAGACTTTTTCAGGAAAGCTTTCATTCTAAATGTTGTGCTGTTTGAGATGTGTGTCTTGACTGCAAGACGATGTGAACAACTCTGGAAGGAGTTGGGCTGCAGCTTTGGGGCTGGTCAGACAAGCTATGGGGCTTGCAGTCGACTCGGTGGCCAGTTAAAATCACGGAACTGTTCCTTCCTGTAGGTGAAGCAAGAAACAGGTTGGGAAATACAGTACAGTCTGTTAAGTACCCCTTTAAAATAGGGCATTTTGTTTTGAGAAATGTTTAAAAGGAAACACAGCTGTCTGCTGGATGTGTCCGGTTGTTAACACAAACTTCTGGCTTTCCCTTGATATTGGAGTAATTCAAATATCTGTTCCTGTAACTAAATTTGATTCCTGTGGACTTTCACGTTGTGGATTGCACCTTGCAGGCGTTTGGGTTGTTGATTAATCTGCTAGCTGCCCTGTGTGCTGATTCTGGCTGCACAACCACCTTCTCAGCAAATCATGTCCCGTATGTTTCCCAGCTGCTGCCATCCCTAACACATGCAGAAAATGTCTCCTGCCTGGCTGAACATAAATTCCAGCTGGCATCACCTCCCCCCGGCCCCTGTCTCTCCTGTCAGTGTTGCAGTTGTGCTGTTTCTCTCAGGTGTTGTCTCCAGGCAAGGATGTGGGGGTCACAGTGGAGCTTGGGGGGCTGAGACAGCTGGGAATGTCTTCTGCTCTGCAACCAGGAAGGAGCCACAGCTGGGGAAGTGGGGCACAAGGAGGGGGCATAGCTAGAGCAGGTTGATGAGTGGGTGAATGAAAATAACAGCTCGCTCTTATCTTTATCCAAGATGATACTTGCCAAGTACTGAGTTTACGGCAGTAGCGGGTTTAATGATTTATCTGGCTGATTTTGCCATCAGAGAACTTGTTGTGCTTTACTGACTGAGCTCTTGGATGAAGCCTTGTGCCCACTGAAACAAAATTATTTAGTCTTGCAATTTTTATTTAATTTTTATTTAACAGTTATGGTTTACAGTTGCTGAACTATTATGGCTAATAGGGCTGCACTTCAAAATAGTACTTTCAATCTTATTATTGTCAATGTTCTGTAATAACATCTTTATTTCCTTAAAAGTACTCTACAGAAGTAGTGTTTTTGCCTGGCTCCTAATCGGATGCCCATTTTCTGATGACGAACTCTATGTGTTTCTGCTGTTTTGCAAAAATAAAGATAAATAAATGGTTCTAATGTTTGAAAGAAGGTTACTTAATATCACATGGGAGAAAGAGGAAGGATAAAAATCACTTGTGTTTTGTGATGCTGAAACATCATGTAGAAAGGCAAAGATTATATAGAAAAACGGATGAACAGATGAAAATTCACAGCATCAGGATAGAAGTGTTTGTGGAATATAGCACTGATTTATTTCTGACTTATGAGTACTAATCTTTATCAGAAGACGTCAAGAATCTCCTTCCTTCATCCAGACTTTATAAGGCAGATTCCAGCATCAGGGAGTTCTACCTTTACATATACTGTGTTGTGAAGCTGTTAGGCTTTCTTATTTCTGTGTGTCCTTAAGTGCTGTTGTCCATTTCTTAAAATAAAAACGTCAGATCTAATGCTTTTATCTGTGTTGTTTACTGTTACACTTCCAAGTGATTGCAGAAATAGGGGTTGGTATGACATGCTATGGTTTTCTAGGTGAGAGAGAACTTAAGTGACCCCTTGTATCTCATGCCAGTTTAATGTTAAGATACTGGACAGGGTCAACTTTGAGTTTCAGCTCTGAGTCTGATAAGAGATAAAATAAACTTTTCTATTCGTATTCCTCCTGGTTCCATGAAATGAAAAATGAAGTGCTCAACATATTTCTTCCCTGGGATGGAAGAAATGAAAGCACCTCTCCTTTGTATGAGAGCCTGAAGCTATCTCGTCCTTGAGATGTTCCAGATTTGGAAAGAACAAGGCAAGAGGTCAGAAAGGCAGAGATTATGAATTTAGGGAGCATGTGGAAAATACCAATTCTTTTAGTACGCTTTTTGACAAGAATATTTATGTTGTATTTGTCATATATCAATGCTGCATTTGGAATATGGCCTGTAGCTATAAATGGAATGGTTTAATTTAGCTTCCTTCAAGATTTTTTTTTGTCTGGTCATTATATTGCTGTTGTGTAGCAAACATGAAAATACATTAGGCAAATGATAATGTCCCTACAGGGAATCTCTAGTAAACAAAACTAGCAAAACCATTGCAAAGGGTTCTGGGTGCACTTGAGTTAATCGAGCCTCGTGTCCTATAGCTTTGTGTGTTATCTGGTTGTATGCAGGAACTGGGTGGGCCCACGTAACTTTTTCTCTACTGGCTGAACAAAACTCAGCATAGACATGCTGTAGACATCTGGAAGTGTGGCCCTGATGTGTGGTCAACGTATTTTGACCAGCTTAGCAAGGCACTGCTCCATAATGACAGGCAGGCCAAGCAAGTGGCAGCCATTGTGCCATATGTTCTGTAGGAGGACTGTTGTTGCATCTAGATGTTGGAGAACTGTGACCACACGTTAAATTTTCTTTAAAATGGCTATCAGACCCAAAAATCTTCAGCTGAGGATTGAAGAGAGATGGAATGGGATGGGGTAGCCAGCATACTTGTGATAACATGATAAAGCATGATGATGTGAATGCTTCTTTCTCTGGAAGTAGGCTCACAGACAATCTGGTTTTGCCTTTTTTTTTTTTTTTTTTTTTTTTTTTTTTAAAGCACCCAATGCATTTTGGATCTTTGCTTGAAGTAACCAGAAGGGACAGACTAGTGTGTGAACCAGAAGGCTTCCAACTGGCTGAAAAGGTTTAGTATTGCTCGCATTTTTGAGAGTCATTTCTTGAAATACTGAGAGAATTGGGACTTGGTTAAGACCATACTTTGGGTCTGTTACTGGTTGTGTCATAATTGATCCATGTTCTTATACTGATTATAGATGCAACATTGACATATATCAGCTTGAACTGGAACTGTGTAAATAAGAATCTCTTCTTGGTGTTACAACAGCAGGTTGGGGCAGGCTGGCATACCTTGTGACTGCTGGTCAAAACTAAACTAATGCTAATCAGTGTTTTTAGTGGCTTGTACTTGATGATTACAGAATCGGATATTTAGCTTTAGCACTTTGGACCTTTTTGCTTGGTGTACGTTTTTCTCTCTGTAGTTTTGCAAACAAATATTGTATGTTCTATTGGCACAGATTTGAATTGTTTCATGTGAACAGTGAAAACTAATTTTTTTCATTAGAATTAATACAATTAATATAGCTGCATTTCAATAAGAGTTCAGTTCTGACCCTAGAAACAATAACTTATTTTTTTACGTTTTTTACATTGGCACAAGCAGGAGGAAAACAAACCCAGGCAGCAGCTTTCAGAACAAGGCATGGGACAACTCAGGGGCATTTTGTCATCTTCTCTAAAAATCAAAGCAGTATAATGTTACATGGTAGTCAGGTCTGCTGTTTGAAACTGAAAAATTACACGATTCTTTTGGTTTTGTTTTGTTTTGTTTTTTTAATTGTCTTATTTATTAACATAATGGAAGGAGTGAATCTTGACTGGATGCAAAACCTTTATTTCAAGGCTAAATCCATAGTATATACTGACTAAGTGGTGAAAAACTGCCCTGCATTGATCGGTTTATTTAACTTTCTTCCAGCAAAATAGCATACTGTGGTGTTGCCCTTCCTTTGCATGGGAAGAGCCTAAAATAACAGAAGCTGTTATGACATCTTCCAAAGCCTGCCTTTGTCAAGGTCACAGGTCTATTTTTGCTGCATTTTGTGCAAACTGAGATAGGTATGGTAGGTACTTGATGAAATATTTTATAACTAAGATGCTGAGCCCCCCAAATGTGTAAAATCAAACAAAATTACAACTCCCGCCCCTTGTTATGCAAATGCAATCAGGTAATGTGTGTTATGGTTACCTTGGCCCTATGTGCTATGCAGCTTACCCATCCATGGATACAAAACTCTAGAATTAATTTATGGATGTTCTTGGTTTTTCTTAGGCAGCGTCCCAAATTTTTTGAGGGACACAGTTAAAAGCTGAGGCTTCTGCTATTAAACCACAGAATATAAAAAGCTATGGAAGCTTTATATGCTGGTTCGTTATGTCCTATCAAATTTGTACGTAATTATGCTGAAAAGGTAGAAATTACCAGGTCTGAAATGTATTTGGAGCAAGAGGGAGTGGTAAAGATGAGGGTGTGCTTTGGAGCAAGAAGTTGATAGAGGAGTTAGGGGTTAGCTAAGGGTTACTAAATGTTTGGGTGCCATGTTTGTATCTAGGACTTTAAGGTGCTGCTACTTTGAGTCTGGGAGAGCCCTGGGAAGCAGTTCCTGTTCTTCTTGTCTGCTTTCCTGGGCATCTGTGTTTTTGTTGCTGTATTTGGGAGAAATGCAGTCCTGGATCCTGGGCTAGATGGAGACTTCACCTGACTTAGTGCTGCCACTGATGTGAGGCCTTTATGACCTTCTCTGATAGACTTGATGTGGTGGCCAGGACAGTAGGTACATCACATGAAATGCATTTGTAAGGCAAAACTGGATAAAAAGACTTTGCCTGTAAGGGGGGAAAAAAAAAAAAACAACCAAAATAAAAATCAGCTCTTCAAAGCAAGAGGGACCATTTTGCTCTGAAGTAGATGAACAGTGCTGGTGAGACTGGTGGGTTTTTTGGGTTGGTTTGGTTTTTTTTTGTCTCTGATAAACTTGTGAAAATGATAAAAAAGATGGATAGTACAGGGATGAGACTGAGAGGTTTCTATGTTAGCAGAAATGGTACTTCAGAAGTCTATTTAATGTAGCTACTCCAGTTTAGCAGTAGAAAGTATAATAGAAAATGTATATTGAATTCTGTTAATATGTTTGGAACCAAAAGAAAGTTTATTTTATGTTAAGGAACTGAGCTGTCTGTGTATATGTGTATATATATAGATACAGGGACGCTTTTTGGCTTTAACTATATGCAGGTAGTAAAACGTAGCATTTATGTTAATTAACGTTAGTTGAAAAAGATGACTGGACAAGAAATAGAAAATACATTGCCCTATATTATTAACATGAGATTCTTTTGCATTTTTAAAAATGCAATTGAACAAAAGTTCACTTGATATGCACGTTCTCTAGAGTACTACTTTGAGGGGCTGCTTACTTAGTGTTTTCTGCATATTATATATGTGTGTATAATACGTTATAAGTCACATTTTATTATAATAGGTTAGAATATACTTTAAAAAAACCTTCTTGGCTGGTTTACATGATACATTTCTTCTTAAAGGAATGATAGAATTATATGGATAGAACATATATTTAATATTAGTGCTCTGGGAAGTTCAAATTAGTAAGGAATTGAAACGTAATATGGCAGACTTCTACAAGGAACCCCCCCTGCATAGTTATTGTTTGCTTAAAATCTATTTTGGTTGTGGGTTTATTTGTTGTGGTGTTTTAGGTTGGTTTTTTTTTTTTTGTAACTTTGAAGCAGAATTTAGACTTCTCAGACAAACTGTTCTGCTTTCTGCCACTTTATTACTGTAGTGTCTCCCAGACATGTCTGACTTCCATCTGTTGATAGATAAAGTAAGGTCATTTTAACAAAGATCCTGTGAATTAGACTCAAATAAATTCTCAACTAATGTCTTTCTGTCATTTTGTATAGAGTACAATGCTCATTATAGGTCAGTTTGTCTTAAAGTTATTTGTAATAATAACAATATTGTGATCTGCTTTTAGTTCATGTCCAGTGTGAATTACTTCTGTCATTCTGCTCACAAGAATGTTATTTACCAAGTAGCAGGTATAGAGTAACATTAAGACTAACTGCTTTTTTAGAGGAGAAAATTTAGCCTTGGGTAAAAGTGTTAAAAATGTAAACATTCATATACAGCCTGTAATTCAGTTTGTTGTAGTTGGGTAAATTTTCATGTGGTTGAGCTCTGCAAAATCTTACTCATGTTTATGATTTTGCCTCTGCGAAGGGTAGGAAACGTGCAGCAAGAGTACTTTTAGAAAGTTTTCAAAGTGTTTTCAGCTCTCTTGAATTTTTTCTTTTTTAAGCAATGCTGGATTCGTACAAGAGTTTAGGTGATCAACAAGTTGCACCACAAACCTGCAGGAGAAACAAAAGGAATGAGGCAAGCTGTCACAAACCTTTTAAACCTCCTTTGGGGAGAACATTTTGTTGTGCTTTCCCTGTTTAAATGACATTTTTCACCAACAGGGGATGTGATGTGGCACAGCTGATGTGCAGAGATGCACTTGGAAAGTGAAAAGCATTGTATGGTTTGCGAGTTCCTGTGTTCAGTGTAAGAATTTGAAGTCTTCTAAGCTGTGTGTAACTTGGAGCTGGTGGCTGACATAGTTGGAAGACAGTTAAAATTCATAGTTGTGTTTAAACGCAATATATCAGCGAGTTCCACTGCTCAATGGGAAGACAGACAGCTTTTGGTTTAGATGGTAAAATGGAATCTGGAGTTGCAGCAAGAAGTGCTGGAGTGGGATTTAAGGGTGTGGGTTTTTTTCTTCCATCTCTGCACTGTAACTTCAGTGTGGATATTAATTGAATGTTGTGAGAAACCCTCCCCACCTAGTTCGTGATGACTAAAGTCTGTTTTGAAGGATATTTTGAAAGTGCCCAGGTGACTGACAGTTCAGTCAGCAGATTCCAAAACAAGAGAAATGCTGTATAAACATGAAGGCAAGAAAGGATGCACTTGTTTTGTTGCTGTTCTTTCTAAATGGTCTTTCCATAGTAAAGTTAGATTTTGGTTTGGAAGAGAGTATTGGGAAGGATGGCAGATGCTGGACCTGATAAGTTTTTCTGGCTTTCCTCAAGGCAAGTGCCAGTGGGCTCCTGCTCGAGTGTCATAGCAAATGATGTTTTCTTCTTTTAAAGATGTTGGGAAAGTTCTGTCCTGTCCCAAACAAGGTGTCTTCTATTATTCTGTTAAAAGGATTGAACAGTTTAAAAAGTTCCCTGCCCCCCGGTTTCTTCAAGTACTCACAGGGAAGTTAAAGTTGATTCACTGCTAAGATGAACAGTCATAAAATATTTTAGAATTAATTGGAAGTTTACTGTCAGGTAAAATCATATTATAATATGATAGTATATTACATATTGTAGAACCAGGGGTATTTTCAAAATGCATAAATTAAGTGAAAGAAAAAGTTCTGTGGGGTTTGGTGTGTATTTTTCAAAGGTGGAGAAACATCTGTGTTCATTTGGTGGTGTTTTGAAAACACCACCTGGTCTAACATACTGCTGTAGTTCTCCTGCCCTGACCTGATGGTGATTTTAATTTTTATCTATGTAATAAACTTCTAGGGAATTAATTGTATTTATTTTTGGCCACTTACTTCCTAAGCTTTACCACATGCTTGTTGTGATTTATTTTACTGACATTGCTAATGGTAAAACCAGCTGTATCTTAGTCCAGAAACAAGCCTAGTTTCACCATGAGCCATTTCAAGCAGTACTTTATTGTTGCTCTGCCTTTGCAAAGTGTACAATAGTGTTTTCCTGTTTGATGTGGACTCATTGGTCTTCCACATGGCAATGTATAATTATCCTATTTAGATTTGAATGTCAAGCTTTGACGTAATAATGCCAGGTCATATCATGTTAGAAAGGCGTATTTCTCACTCATACATAAAGCAAATAAGGTTTTGAAATGGTAAGTTTCACTTAATGCAGCACCAAACTGTCTGAACAGCAGGAAACACTTTGTTACTGTGAGGGTGACCAGGTACTGGTGCTGCTTGCCCAGAGAGGCTGTGGTGTCTCGCTCCTTGGACATACAAAAAGACATGGCACATTTTGACGTACAAAAGGACATAGCAAGACTTGAGCGTGGGTGGTGGATCCCATGACCTCCAGAGGTTCCTACCAATCTCAACCATTCTTTGAGTCTCTTAAGCAAGTGTCCAGTGACAACAACACCTTTCACATTCTTAAATGTTGCTGAACATGCAGGTTACTATTCTTTGCAGTCCTTACATAGTCCAGTCATAATCTTTTATTAATGTCCATGGACAAGACTCTGCACCAGGGCTTGACACTCAGCCCTGGTTATCACATTCCCTGATGCTAAAATGTTTTACAACATGAACTGTATGAGGTAGAAAATTATGTGTGTTTTCTTCCATCTGAGGGTGTGTACCTAATCCACTAATGTACTGTGTGACTCTTGTCCTAACCAAGTGTGTGTTGCTGCTATGGAGAGCATTTGAAGTTATGAAAGCTGTAGTTAGTGTCACTTTTGTAATTCTGTTTATTCTAGACTCTTGTTGATAAAGACGTGTTCTTGCCAGTGGGGATAAAATGAGTTTCTCTTAAATAAGACCACAGTATTTTAATTTTTCTTGGGTTTTTATTATAGTAGCTATGGATGGGTATAGCATGGGTGTATATCTCTACACATAACAAGTTACTTTTGGGGAGTGTTTAGTATATAAATCAAGAGGCTGATAAAGCTAAAAATCATATTGACTGTTTAGCGAATGGGAAAACTGGGACCGATCTCAGTATGGGCAAACTAAATCCACACACTGCTCATTCGTATAAAACCTGGATGTTTGTTTATTTGAGGCTGAGTAGGTAGGTTTTTTAAAAATATCTCAGGAAAATTTTAATTCCAAACTTTTTAAAATGGGTTCTACATAATACCATACCCCTGATATCTGCAGTCCACTGCATACAATTTAATTGTGTTAAATTGTTTTTCGTGCCCAGATAATTTGGTATAATTATGAGCCAATTATTTTATAATTTTATTCTTATTATAAACACTTTTGTACCAACTAGCTATGCAATATAATATTGTTTCTGGATTATTAATCTTCATGAAAACAGAAAATAAACTATTGCTAAAACAGGTGCCCTAAACCTTTAAAAAATTAGCGAGTGTGGTTCAGTGTAGCTACTGATATGTGAGGTAATATCTAATTTGAAAGTTGGATGTTTCAAAATATTAAATGGTTTATATCTAGTACAATTCTTAATTAAAGGTTAAACTGCAAGTGTTCTGTGTGGCAAAAATAGTTATCACTTTCAGATTGAAGAATAATTTATTATGGTAACACTTTTTTTGCAACAATAGTTATTTAGAAAAGAAAGGAGGAGTATATTGCAAGATCTTCCTTAGTGTCCCTCGCTATTCCACCTGAATCCAGTCTTAGTCACAGTTTTCTATTTGGTGTTAAGAAAGAATATTTTCATTCTAACTGGATTTTGAATATATAATATGACCTGCTGTAGAGTTAGCCCATCAGTCTTGTGAACGCAAAACAAATGCTTGATTTCATTATTATGAGTGTTTCCTGGGTTATGTGGAAATGTTCAAGATTGAAAAGTTCATATGTAAAGTCCTCAAGGATTAGTTAAGCTCCTGCTGGCATTCACCGTCCTTTTTGATTGCAAAAACTATCTGACAGCCTTTGTGAGGTGTATTGCCAAATCAATTCTCACGAGTCTACTGTTCTACATAGTCAAAAGAGGGGGGAAATCCCAACCCCAACCTGAAAAAATTGTATATGAAATTAAATCTATAATACTTATATGAGGTGGTTCTTATTGGTGTTTTTTCTTACAATTCCCAAGGACCAGCTTTAACAGGAGGTATAAAGGCATCTTGTTCACTTTTCCTTCATGTCTGTCTTAATGTCTGTATTTGAAAATTATTTTTTCCTTTGAAAACAGCAACGGTGGGATGCATGGTGCTTAATTTTCCATTGAATGAATTTCTATACATTTAAATGTTTGATGTATGATTTCCCAAATTCTTATATTCATATAGACAAAAATTAACTTTGAATTAAAAAAGACAAAAACGAAACAAACAAAACCCCAAAACCTTAAAGGTTTCTGCTTTCTCTTTATAGCAGAAAGTTTTTTACAGTGATACTTGAAATTATTCATATAAATAGAGTACAGGATTTATAAATGTTTTGGCTTGTGACAATAGAATTTGTAAATTAGTACTGTACAGTTCTACGTGCTTGCATAGAATAAATATTACCAAACCCACGTTCTGATGGGGTTATTACACACGCTATGTAATATTCACTGGATATTGGAGATTAAACTCCAATTTTAGAACTTAGTTTAGTCAATGGATAAATGTTTATGGTTTTTAATTGAAAAGCTTTTTTTTTTATATTTTCCTTCCAGGTATTGCTTTGTTTTTGCATTGGGATACCTCACTGTGTGCCAAATTACTAGAGTCTATATCTTTGATTATGGACAGTATTCTGCTGATTTTTCTGGGTAAGGAGAAAAATAATCTTTCCATCTTTTCCTCCTAAGTGGTACTATTGTAGTTATCGTTGTTATTTTTTTCCAAGTAAAGTGTCAACCTTTTAAGTTTTGGCAGAAAGCTGGGCATGTGCATGCATATTGGCACACATACAAATATATACGCACCTATGCTTTAATCATGCAAACTGAGAATTTTAGGAACAAATGTGGCTGTTAGAACCAGTATAATAAAGAATTAGAATCAGTATAATAAAGGATTTTGTGGATGTGGGATTTTTTTGTGTTTTTTTTTTTTTTTTCCCTAAATCTGTATTCCCACCCATGATGACATGATAAAACTTGACTTGTATGTGACAAACTTGCATGCCTGACACAGTCTGATACCTCTGCATGAGGAAAATCTGAATGATTTATGGATTTTATCTTGTGGATTCTTTTTTTGATTTTATAGTAAATATTCCAGAAGGAGAAAGTGAAGGATAGAAGCACCTGTGTGGTGGAATAGTCACACAGCGCTTGGAAATAGAAAGTTTTGTCATTGTGTGTTCTCATTGTATACAGTGAACTTACACCTATATTTCACTTGAGCTCTGTAAAACAGAATTAAATAGTCAAAGTAAAAATTGGTGATTCTTCTTTGTACTACAAACACAGAGAAGTGAGGTACAACATCTCCTATAAGTTTGCTGCTGATGGTGGGTTTTGGTTTTTTTGATTTAAAACAGACTCTGTATTTGGGGAAAAAAGAGATGAGGGAGCGTTTGCTAATCTACTTAAAAGAATGTATGAAATACTTTTCTGGAACACTATGAATGGTAGTGGTCTCTGTAGTTTAATGTTCTCTGTCGTGTAGTAGTTGCACTTGTTAGCCTTGTTTCTTAGTCTTCATTGGTAACTGGCATATACTACAGAAACTTGGCTTGTAGGCTGAAGCCAAATGCTTTTATGGTTAAGTTCATTTCTTCTGTCATTTTTAGCTGGATCTTACCTTCTGAAACATCTTTTTACATTTATGTCTACATCGAAGTGCCTGCCTTGAAGCCAGATATCAGAGTTCTGATAGTAGTCAGTAGAGATCTGATTGATGTAGACAGTAGAGCCTGGAGGACATTTCAGCTGACCCACTGCTGAAGTATCTACCTTAACGTGAACTGGGTCACTTGCTCGATGCCCCTGACTGTATTAACTAGATCCCCACTGGCTATAACAAGAGCTTGCCACACAGACGTATGCATAAAGACACCTTAAAACTCGGTTTATTTGTGTTGAATTAAATTTCACCTTTACAAGTGGAACTGTAATGTAAATGCTGTCCCTTTCAGCTCACTGTAGGGCCAGAGTGTACAACCTTGACAGTGATCGAAGCTCTGAGCCGATTCTGGAAACAGTATAATTGTATTTGTTTGTTGTTGTTCTCAAACTATTAATAGAGATTGAGCACACCATTGCACAAATCTGACTGCTCTGCTCTCAGATAGCAGCTGTCTTTGGGGCTCCGTTGGTTTGGTGTTAGCTCAGAGATATCTGCTGGCTGTAAACACATCCAAAGACTTGGTAGATCTGTGCTCTCAATAGAACAGTTCTGAAACCTAGGTCAAACTTCTCTGATAGTATGTTTGAGTTGCCTGGTTGAAACCATCCTTTTCATGGACCTGTTTGGGAGTTTGATTTGCACTGCATATTAAATCTCTGGCATATACTAAATCTGCTCCCCTGAGACTTGAGACCTCCTGTTAATTCCAAAACAGGAGAAGAAAGACAGTGCACCAAAAGAGCCTATTTTCTGTAATTTTTCTCTAGTTCCAGGGGAAGAGAGTAAGCTCAAGAAAACAAGATAACTTGCCTAACCAGCTGTTGAACCCTCCAGTACCAGCCAGTTCTTCCAAAGCTATTGGCATGAACTCATATAGTGGTTAGTCCCAGAAAAGCCTTGAATATCTGTTTATCTAGATATTTCTGCCATGTGTGCCATGCCCATCTGAAGTGGCCCAGGCCAGGGAAACCACAAAAAGTGTGAAGAAAGGTATCAGTGTACTGACAGTGGAGAAAGCCGAGGAAACCTTATGCTGGAGGTGCAGTTGCTTGTGCAGAGCTGTGTGGTCCTGGCTTCAGTACTAACAGATAGATCCCAGCTGCCAGCGAGCCTTTTACCTCCTCCTTTGCCTCTCTGCCAGTACCTAAAAGGGATCATTAAAATCCTGGTTCACAGCCTCAGTGTTCCAGGAAGGGACTCTTCTAATCTTTAGATTGTTGCTCCTCAGCCAAATCTCTGAAGATACTGGAATAGCCACTTGAGAAAGGGAGGGGGGAGAAAAAAATAACAACCACCCTACCATGGTCTGCAATGATAACAATGACAGATGTATCCGCTAAAATTCATGTTAGGTCTGACTGAGCTCCTCCTGTGCTCTACCCTTCCACCAGGCAGGATCCATGCTGCCACATGTCCACTTACAGAAGAAAAACTCATTATTTGCAGAATCAATTGGGGATTTCTGCCAGCACCAGGCAGGTCTACCAATTAAATGTTAGAAAAAGATATGAGGGATTTCCCAGATTGTCTTGTTTAGTTTTATTCCTTGTTGACTCTTGCCTGTCACTCTAGTCTTGATATCAGCATTTTGGGTCATTGATAATAAGGTAGAAAAATTTGGTTTTCCCGATTGTATTTTAAGGACTGGAAATGTTGTGAGCTTTGAAATAACCATAACCTTAAAAAAAAAATTAATTTGACAGACTGAGCCATCTGGCAAAATAGTGATGTAGCACTGTCAATGGAGGAGGACTTTGATGGCTCTTGGATTTGTTTTTCTATGCCAACTTAAATACATTAAAAAGGCAAGTGTAGTCAAAAGATTTGAACAAAGCTATCTGTCTAACCTAACATATGATTATTCTGTTGTGATAATTTTTGGTTGTGTTTGTTTTTTTTTTTATCTCCAGCTCAGATACTGCTAGGTAAATGTAGTCCCTGATACTTTTTTTTTTTTTGTATCTGATTTTGAAGTTAAATTTCTAAATTCTGGCAGCCTATGTTACGCTCTCCTCTACACCCTCCCTACCTGCAGTTAGGGAGTTAGAGTTTGACATCAGTCAAACTCTTAGATACTATGAATGTGGTATAATTTCTCAGTACAAAGCTGACTTGCTTAGCTAGGGAAGAATATCTCTTGGATAGCTTAAGATCCACTCAAGTGTATAAAATTCAAAACAAACTAAACTCTGTTGGAGCCTGTGTAATTATGCTGGGGCTTTGTTTTGCCAGATATGTTTACTTGAAGCAAATAATAATTCTAGATGGAAAAATTAAGCATAGGACCAGGTGTTAGTAGGCACAGTGGAAATTTTCTGCATATCTAAATAATAGTGCTGCTCAACTTTGTATTTTTATTGTCTTACTGCTGCTGCAACTTGCGATGCACAAAATTGCTCTTACTGCCCTTCAGTCTTCCCAATGTAAAAAAGAAAGCAAACAACAAATTAACTATGTTAGTAGAAAAATATATATGAAACACTTTGTGTTTGTGGGACCCACTGCAGCAATAACAAGCATGGGTCATCAGATACTATAACTAAGGATTACATTCTTTTCATTGAATTGAAAACTCTTCATTGGTTTGAGCTCCAGAAACTAATCACTTTGCCCTTGTACTGAAAGTCTTGTGGTTGAGGAAAAATTAGCCTGGACTATAACTTTGCCTGATACTTGCATGTAAAAGAAAATACTGAACTTTTTTCTAAATTACTCTTTCTTCCTTTTTTTTTTTTTTGTAACAGTCCAATGATGATAATTACACAGAAGATCACTAGTTTGGCATTTGAGATTCACGATGGTAAGATTTCTTTAAACTTTGTTTAATTTTCCATACAAAATAAATGTAAGGAAAAGTTAATCATGAGTCAATGAGTTAGTTTAGTCCAGCTTGTGTTTTAGAACAAGGTATCATTTTGTGTCTCAGTTAAGTTCTCTTGATGCTTACCAATGGAAGTGCTGAGAAATGTTGCTCAGACTGCAAAAGCTCTAAAAAGGCTTACACTGTGCAGAAGATGCTACTTAACAGAAGACTAATGACACTTCTGGGGCCAGTGAGCACAGACCACTGATGGTTTTTGGAGCTGGGGTATTGATCCTGTGAGTTAGCTCAATTTTCAAATTCAGAAATTGTTGTTGCTGACAGATCTAAGTATGTGTAATTTCAGTTGTTGAGCACCTCTTGCTTTAAAATGCTGCTAATTTCCCCCATGCCATGCATACTGGTTTTTAGAACACCTTTGTATAATTTCATTTCTTTTATTATCGTAATTACACTTGCTGCTAACACATCAGTGTGAACAAGGGGATTATCTAATTATGTTTCTGTCTTTTCTCCTGTCAGATTTATCCGTCAGATAAGTGGGCCCTAGTTGTGGCAGAAATGAATCCTAATGTTGGCTTTCATGGGTGGGGTATTCGGTTTTTTAATTACCTTTAAATTCAAAGGAGTAACTTTCATTTTTAAGGTTTGAAAATATTATCCAATGAACATAGCCAATTACCTTGAATCACTTGGAGCTACAGCTGTCTGTTGAAGATTTGGAAGTGTAGCCCTCCAGACACCTGGATCAAGCCACTTGTGTTTTCTGGAATTTCTTTAGTAATGTTCAATATGCTTTTGTCTCACATGCGTCTAGCCTTAATGCTGTTGGTGTTGCGTTGGTTTCCATTCTTGTTACTTTACGCTGTCTAGGAAAGCCTGTAGACAACAAAATTCATGAGTATAATTATAGTACGGAGTACCCAAGTTGGAGGAAACAGCATATTATAAGGAAGTAATAATTCTAGTATCAAAGAGAAATGCTTCCTCCTGCTATCATTTTGTGAAGGAAAAGACCTGTTCTCTGCTGACCCCTTGCACAAGTAGAGGAGTTGTGGTATGGAACAAGCATGTGAGCGTTCCTGGAAATCTTGAAACAAATGTTTCATTTAGCTCTATTCTTTCATCACAAACTAAACTAGATTTTTTTTCTTTCTTAAATTAAATCAGAAAACTTGTGTTTTCCTTATAAGCCCATCTTAACTTCTGTCTGTAGGTGTCACTGAATTCTGAGTATTGATCTTGAAATTTTGTTCCTTATTGACCTCGTTATCAGAGATCCTCTAGAGTCTTTGTCAGCCTGTGGTAGGTAGCTGATAATATATTGGAGAACTTTCTCTTTGGTTGCATTTGCAGTTTAGCAGAGTCCTTGACTTCAGTTGGATGATTGTCACTGCTGGGAGCACAGTGTGAATGTGACTTTGAAAAGTTGGTATGACCAGTGTGAATTCAGGAGCAGCTGCTAGTCTGGTGTCGGGAGATGCTAAGAAAAAATGTACAGGGGAAACAAGTTGTATGAAAGCAATGATTTTTAACCATAGACAACTTAAAAGCAGTCTGTCACGAGAAATTTAGGAAAACAAGGCTGCTGGCAATGGGCTTTTGTTCACTGTAAAAAGGTCCAAGCTTCCACTGGAAGATACTTTGCGATATACCAATGAGAGAGGAGATAATGTTGAAAATCATTATACTGGTTAATGTCCCTCTGAGGCTTCAGTCACATCAGCTTGGCTATATTAATCACCGATTACTTTATTTCCCCCTGTGTTTTTTACCAATATGTCCAAGGGGAGGTCATGAAAATAAATGGCTGAAAGGAATGGTTGGTGTGTTGGAAGATCTTCCTAAACTTGAAGATTCCAATTACAGTTAGGTTGGTTTTGTGCTCCAGGCAAGTCTTCTGGACCTGATCTCTTCCTGGCAGCCTGACAGTTGTGGTTTCAGTGTTACATTTGAAGGTCCTAGAGAGAACTGGATGCCATTAAGGCCACTCACTCATGCGACTCATTATAGTCTGTCTAGCTACATGGATATGCTTGATTCCAAGTTGAACACTAGCACAGAATCCCATAAATATGTAACAATGACCCCTTAGAACTGTTACAAGCCTGTGCACTTAGTGTGGGCTTTCTTTTTAAGCAGGAAAATTCTATGCAACTTACATAGAATTAATTTAAGCTTGCTTTATAATACTGATTTTTATTTTTTTTTTTTCTCAGACAGTTGTATGGATCACAAATTTACATGTGATTTATATTTTGAATTTAGGCCCTTGGGAGTTCTTGCCTTGTTACTCAATGAGCACTGCTGAAAATGAGTAGTCAGTATGCTAAAATTCACTTTGTATTTCTTGCTGATTACCTTTGGTATCACACATGTATATTCTGACGGTAGAAGTGTTTTTATGTGATTTGGAGGCTGCTTGTGTCCATATTCATTCTTTATAGCAAGATTTAGATTTATGTAACGCTTCAGATAATGACAAAGAAATTTAAGAGAGAAAAGGAATTTTTTTGTACCTCAGGTCTCTATACTCTGGTGTACCTTTTTAAAAACCCATTTAAAGCAGGCATGTTTTGGAGAAGGAAAGTTGCACTGCAGCTGTTCAAGAAAGAGGGGCCTTGTCTACACGTGCAGTTTAGAAGGGCTATAAAACAGGGGATTGTACTTGCATGAGAAATTTCTATATGAGAGACGGTGGCAAGTAGAGAAGCTTTTGCAATCCTATTTATAAGGAACTAAAAGTTAAGCAGAGAGGAAGAGAGTTAATGTCACTGCTTGAACTCATTGCAAGGTACAGAGTTATACAGTGTTTTCAGGGTCGTTTTTGCATATGACCCACTCATCCTCACAGAGCCTCACTCATTTACTGCAATTCTGTATGAGATCAGGGATCTTCACAGGAAAGACTGGTATCCAAATCTAACCTCACTAATTTGTATGTGCTTTGGCAGCTTGTTTTTTAATTCTGGTGCTTAGCAAATCTTAAACAAAGAGTCTCTTCAAATATTTATGGTCATAACCCATTGAAATTCTGGAGCTCACAATGTATTTATTTTTAAATCTCATGGAGGATCAGCCAGCAAAAGTAGGGAATGTTAGACTTGATATTTGATATTTTAAAAGAAAAAGAAAAATTATTGCAGCTTCTTCCAACCTTGTTCTTACTTATTTCCTCTAGTATAAACTAAATACATTAAAATTTAAAGAAAAAAAAGTCATTTTTAAAATGTAAAAACTGTCTACTAAACATAACAATTCAGAAGAATTAGATACTTTCTTCATGTTACTATGTTGCAATTGTCCATTAAAATGTGTGGCCAAATACTGGTAAGAAGCCAGAACCACAACACTCTCCTGCTCTGTCAGCTGCTTCTTGGTTCCCAGGGGCTTACCTCACTTGCTTTCTGACCACAAGGAAATAAACTTTGTTCCTTTGTGTACCCTTCTGACATCCCTTATGCTGTGGGTTTCAGCTCTGTGGTTGCTCATTTCTAAATGTGCTTTTCCTGGAATGCTGCTTGGCTGCTTCTTTTTTAATTTTTATTATTTCTTCCTATATATCTGTTGCTCTCAATTTTTAAAAGTAATAGAGTAGACATAAATGCAGATCTGGTAAGGCACTGAATTTACTGTGAGAACTAAAATGGTATAAAGGATACATTGAATATAAAAATAAAATTCCTTTGAGTTGTCTTTTTACCTGTGCCTTTTACTTTGAGTGATGTATTGGCGAAATATAGCTAAAGGCTTGTCTTACACCAATATTATAGGTTTCATTTACTTTGCTCCAGCAGCAGGCTATTAGGACAAGGGCTGAATTATTCTATGCTGTTTTCCTCAAATTGTTATTGTACTATTACAAAGTTGTAAGGTTTCCAAATAGGCTATTAGAGCCTATTTTCCCCTGCAAAATAATCAAAGTACAGTCTGTCCAGAATGGTCCCTGAGAGGAGAGATATTTCAATGGATGGATGAAATACATGAAAAATGGAGATGAGGAAAAAGAAATAAAGGTGGTTTTGGAGAAACTTATGTGCAAACACTGTATTAGTAGCTATGGTCATAATTACGTTTTGCTACCTGCTGTTGCTACATCAGGTTGTGGTACTACACCATACAGTTGGGAGGTTTTTCTTACAATGCTTGCTCTTTTTGGTTATTTGTTTGTTTTTAAATTAGAAAGCAAATTTCTCGTTTACGGTTTATGATCATACCTATCTCCAAACTGCTCTTATGTTAGTAGTGGTGTTAGTAGATTTTCTTGAACAATGTGATAGCATCAGAAGTCTTGAAGTATTTCTTTAGTTGATATCAACACTGCTTCATTATTTTCAGTTAACTAGATATTTTGCTTTTTACTTTCCTCAAAAGCAGATAATTCCCATATTCAGCAGAAAGTTGCTACATCTTTCTAAAGGCTTGCAGATAACTTTAGTTTTGGTCCGCTCTGCATGTAACGTGCATGTACTGAAATGTTGAACAGTTTCTGTATTTCTGTACATTACACGCGGTATTTTAAATAAATGCCTACAAAACCAGGCTTAGTTGCTGACTGTCACAATGTGACCCCATGGTAAAAGGGGACACACTGTGTTTTAGCTGAGTTTTGTGATTAAATGGGGTAGGGATTTTTGTTGTAGTGAGAGGTGGTCAGTTAAGAATGTTCTTATGTTTATGAAACTAAAGGTCTCATAATCTATCAAAGTTCTTTTTTGACTTCAAGTAGGTGTTACTATTATTATGTCTGAAAGTACACTTGGATGTTGTGAAAGTATAAGCAAGAGAAAACTGAACAGCTCTTGAGATGGAGAATTGTGCCTTTATGTATGTAAAACTAGATACTCTTAGGGATTTTTGATAGGTCATCATGACCCAGTTCTACTTTGTAAATGCTGGTTGTTACAGCAAAAAAGTTGCAGCTGTTTAATCAGGAATGTTATTCTCTATTTCCTCTGTTAATTATGTCAGTGACACTGCCGTGATGTCGTGGTGTGTGGGCGGGTGTGTATTTGAGTTTTCTGGTAACTTGATGCTTTCTTCTTGTGTCTAGGAACTTCTTTTAATGCTCTCTCTCCAATTGTCTCTTGATCTCTATGTTATTTTTTGAGTGCTCCCTCTTGTGTCGATGACAACATGGCTATTATTGTTTTAGTATCAGTTACCAAATCACTTTGATTATAGTACATGTCATTAGTATTTAAAGGAAATATATTGTAGTTTTTTCCTCCTAAGTCTTCAAATGTTGTTTTGGGCCTGTGTTTGCTTGCTCGGCTCTCTGGATATCAAGGCTTCTGATTTTTCTTGCTTTTCTTAGTTTCTTCATGATTTTTAAGTCAGCTGGCATGTGTGCCTGTTTGCTTTTGTTGCTGCCAATGTACTAATAACAGAAACTGTTACTGTCTGTCTGTCCTCTTCACCTCTTAAAATAGTTTAAGATGCATGCATTTGGGCTCAGCTCGTGATCCATATCAGAACCTCAAATTAAAATTAACTGCAATTGCAACAGAGCTTGTGTTATGATCTCCATGTTAAGTATTATTAATATAATACAATTGCATGTCTAAACATTATTAGTGAGTTACTGGTTAGCCGGATTCCATGCAAATATAAAAGTGGATATATTGAAGCAGATTAACTGCAAAGCTGGGGTGGTGCTATGATATCATTGTAAACTTTGTATTATAGTGAGAGTCATAATATTACCTTAATAGGTAATAGCCTTAATAAACCTATATGGTGGAATATTGGTGTGTATCTAAAGACATTGATTTAGTTACTGTTAGGATGTGGTTTCCTGAGAAGCAATGCAACTTCCTCATGATCTTAGACTGCGAAGGATAAATTTTGTTTCTGGTGATTTACAAAATTCTTTTAGCAAGGAAGGCACATAGGAGTATTTCTTCCTGTAGAGATAAGAAAACTGAGTTATAGTTACTGGATGAGCAAGTGATTTCACCTCTCTAACAGGTAGTCAATAAAACCCATTTTTTTCTAGTCTCCACTGTGTGATTTAGTAGCAACTAAAAGCTGCAGCTGTTGCAGTAGACTCCTTCTTTAGGATGGGAGAAAACAATTCTCATAATCCCCTTACAAAGGTTATGAAACTTCATGAGTTCCCTAGCAGCTACGTGCTGCTGAAGTGGGTTTTCATCTCCAGTGTGTAGTAGGTAGGGGACAGCTATGGTTTATGAGGCCTCTGTTCCCCTGGGCAGACACCCACCCGATATTTCCCAGGCAGTGTATATATATTAGTTCATATCAGATAAGCATCAATGTAAGAGCACCTTTTCCATATGTGTTTTATGTGAATTAAAAAGTTAACAGTAGCTTCCTGAAAGCTTTCAAGAGTATGACAGAGGCAGAGATCAACCGTTTCCTCGTTCTTGCATGCTGTACAAAGATGATAAATGGGCCTTGAAGGCACTCTGGGAAGACATAAAAAAACCAAACCCCAAACAAACAGGTAAAACCACTGAACTGGCTGGAGGGAGATAGGGAAATGACAAATTAATGGAGGGTTGTGTGCGGTGTGTTTGAGACAGCAAATGTATTGCTCACTGGGTTATTTAGGCCTTAAGTGACTTCTCATGTATGAATGTGTGAAACTTGAACCGTTTCAAATATGCCAGTTCTTTCTTCCTTGCTCCTACAAAAGTACGGGTCGTATTTCAGTGGTTAGATTCCTCTGTTTCAGGTTTGAGGATTTTTCTTCCATTTTCTTACCAGGTAAACAATATGAAATCTTTCATTTGACTAATTACCTTTATTTAGTGGTTAGTGAACTAGCTTTATGCAAGTCCATTTGGACACACTTGGTGACTGCTTCCCCATTCTGACTTAAGGGTATATGCTCATATGACAGCGGAGGCTCCTGCTCCAGTCAGTTTGCATTGTATGTATTATGAGAGACTGAAGGCTCTTCCCTACGCTAGCCATGTCATGTGGTCTACGTCTAGCTACAAGAGTCTTTGTGTTAAATTTCTGCGTAAGTTTGCATTGAGTTAAAAGATTCACTACTTGAATACTGTAATCCTATGGTCTTACAGGTTCAAAGACCTCTCAAAATGCTTCTTCCACATCTTTTATTCAGTACAGTTATCAGCATAGAAATCTTTGCTGTAGCACCAAGGAGAAGTTGTGAAAATGTAATGATGGGTAAAAGAAAGTGCTGCATGAAGTTAGGGATGATGCTTGGTCCTTTAGTTTCTTGCCTTGGGTGGGTATGAATGGAGGTGGCTTTCCACTGTGAAGGATCAGGACCAAAAAGGTATTTTTCCAGGTCATATTGGAAGAGATGAGATGGGAAACTGCCTACCCTTCTGTATTCTCAGCTTTGTTGAACACTAAAAGTGCTGTTTGTGGTCATAAGCTTGTATAGGTCCCAGTTCCCAGAGTTGCATGAAGGCAACAGTGATCTTCTCTTTAGATAGCAAGTATTTCTGAGTCATATAATTAAATTAGGTTTGACTTCACCTCTCAACCCCACCCCCCCAAATCTGTGTTTTAAGCCTGACTGATTTAGATATCTTAAAAAAAAAAAAAAAAGTACATTGGCTCCCGTTAAAACTTTCCTCATGCTTCAATCAAATATAAGGGCTCCCTTCTTTGGATTTACTGGCATCAAGGGATGGGTTTGAAGGCGAGTTTTGAAGACTGAAGGTAAATTCAGTCTTGCTGCTGAACTTAATCTTGGCCTGCCCCCTTCTGTTTGCAGGGTTTAGGGCTGCTCATTAGTGCCTACAAAAAAAAGACGACTTGAGCACCCTTTACTGTAGTGCACGCTTCACTGGACCTTGTTTACAACCTTCACTTGCAGCATGAAGGTGCTCTTCAGGTCTGCCTTAAGTCTTGAAGTGCATAAATCTATCTTGAACTGTGTTCATACTGTACCTCAGGAGCGCAGTGACTAGTGTAATGTCCCTGGGTTACTGCAGTGTTGAAAGAGGTTTGGGGCTTGTCCAGTTTTCAGGACTGGGGATAAAGGATTTTAAAACGTGCAGACTTTGAAATCGTAACTGATGTAGGGGCATTGTATCTCAACACTTACTACAAGCTGCCTTAATGCTTTCCTGAAATGCATGTGATTTCAAGTTTAGGTGCTGTTGGGTATGACTGAGGATATGAGTTGAATTCTGTCAACAGTAAGAAGATCCAACTCCAGCAAAAAATTTGTGACATAATACCTCTAAAATTACACAAGGGTTTAAGAAATTATATTGCAGCATGAGGCTTGCTCCCCTGAGTAAAGAAACTGCTAATTAATGCGAGGAAGTTCGGCTTGTATTTATATTTTTCTTTTTTTCCCTTTTCTTCCCTAGGAATGTTTCGGAAAAACGAAGACTTGACTCCATCACAGAGGTGCTTGGCTGTAAGGTAGGCTTTAGACATCTCAGAGTCTAATTTTGGGGCTAGGGAGAAGCTGGTGTTTTGTCTGCGTTATTAATGCTCTGTGGAATTGCTACAGTTCACACTCAAGATAGAGGTTTTACAAAGTCATCTAAAACAGATCTATCCTTTTTATGTTTGTAACTTAATTCATATGTCTATCCTCCTGGAAGATATCATTAGCAGCAGATTTATACTTAAGAAAAACATTCTAAGTTCTATGCCATCTAGGCAAATTAATGCTGTATGAGACAGGAGACTTGTTAATATTTAGTACACATACAAGGAAGCTGATGAAGGAACTTGCTTATTTAATTCTGTTTTTCAGTATTTACCATACCTTTCTCCTTTATTCAGGGGACTTGAAAATATTACGTTATCCTGGACAGAACAGTCTTGACTTGAGGCATTTTCCTTAATTGAAATTATTACCAGTTAAAACAAACTTTTGTTTACTGGCTCAGTTATTGAGGGAGAAAAAAATGTAAACAGTTGAACAAAGACATAGGGCAAAACCCTTCCTTCTCCTTCCCCAGGCTCAAACGCCTCTCCTCGGCATGGAGAAAGTCACTAGAGTTCAGGAGAACTGTCTAGAAATGCTCAGTATGGGTTGGAAAGAAATACTGTGTGCAGAATGTTTTAAGCTTTGATTACAAGTCACACAAACTACTCCTTCTGTATGTGGTTTTTACTGCAGTGAGAGTAAGCAATGACATGGAGTATGACTTTTCCTACTGTGGAAATTCTGTAGAACTACCCATTCCATCTCACGAGTTGCTTGTCTTTGAATTACAGACGCATGCCAAGTCTACTGGAGTATTTAAGTTACAACTGTAATTTCATGGGTATCCTGGCAGGCCCGTTATGCTCTTACAAAGACTATATTACTTTCATTGAAGGCAGATCATACCAACTGCAACAGTCTGAAGCAAATGGGAAGGAAGACACAAAATACGAACAAACGGATCCTTCTCCCAATGTAAGATGTATGACTTGCAGTGCCAATGCTTCCGGAATCATTGCATGTAAAGCTTGGTTTGCACTGTTCACTTACAGGCATAACTTGTGAGCTGTATCCAGAGGTCATTCATCAATAGTACAGTCCCTGTTCAAAAAGTTAAATGCATACTTTTTTAAGGCAGGTTTGCTCCATGGTTTCCAGTCTGGACCTTGCAGATAAAGGCAGATTAAACTGGGCTTTCCTAACAAGCTTATGTGGTAAAGAGTCATCTGTAAATTAAAGCAGTTGATGCATATTTCCTTCAAAGCATATACTTGCACAAAGAAAGTCCTGGTAAGGATGAGGTGCACATTTAAGTCTCATCAGTTCTCAAATGACAGTTTCAGCAAGGTTTCATGAACTTTTTCAAATTCTACTGTTTTTTAATATTTCCTTACAGCAAGTAGAGAAACATTTATGTGTAAGAAGTTGAAAAGCACTCATAAAAGTAGTTTTGGTTTGGTAGGGTTTTTTTTTTGGTGTTTTTTTTATGCTTTCATTCATGTAGATAACTATTAAAGATGAATTTTGATCTGAAGGTGTAGTAAAAGATGGACTAGCCATAACCCTATGGCTAGTAATCCATACAACCTGTGTTTCTTTTTCTCTTACTGTGGTGTTGGAAAAGAGACCAAATGTGTACAGAAGAAAGTCCAGCTGATCATACCTTAAAAGAGAGATTATGTTGCCTGAATTAAAATCAGAAGGACCTGAAGCTTGTAACTTTTTAATTTTAATCCAATTAGTTGAATGCTCAGTGTGCTGAATACTATCTTTTCTCTGCTTTCATATCCTTTTAAATAGGAGTGTATCAGGCTTTTGAATTTGTGTCTGCTTAAGATAATTATAACCACACGCACAAGGGAGAATTACCATGGAGTCAACTGGAACACTTCAGATAAATGGCTTTCACTAATTGTTCCAGTTACCTCTTTTCTGCTTGTCTTGTGGACCCAACTGTTGCTGGAAATACCTTAATCTGCTCCCATATCATCTGCTACCATCTAGAGGCTGCCATTCCTGCAGCTGGGCTAACAGGGAGTGCTCTTCAATCAGCTTTATCATCTCTAGCTGCTTCCATCCTTTGAATGGGGATGGGGACTCTTTTTTTCACATTCAGTCTCGTGTGGCTGTAGCAACTTGCACCACAGGCTGGAGGACGGTAGAAATTTAAACTGCTCCATGTGTTTAAAAACACCTACACTCACAGATGTGCTGTTGAGCAAGTGGTTAGAAAGGGCAAAAGAGACTCAGGAGAACTCCTTGCCTAGACTGGCACCTCATAGTCTGTATTGATGCGTTGTATTGGCAGAGACACTTCTTTTGTTTTTAAACATTATTTTGGCTCAAAAAAGGCATCACATCTTATGTACTAGAGTTCTATTTCTGTAGAAAAATTCTGTGTAGAAAAATTATTGGAAATAAGTGGAACTAACCAAATCTGCTGAAGTCTGTACTTCTGGCCATGCATCTACTGATTGCCTGGTAGAACTTCCTGGCTTTTTACCACATAATCTTGCTAGCAATCTGAGCAGTCAATAGAAATAAATGTTAACCTGTGATGGATTCTTCTTTCAGGTAAGCAGTTTTCCATAAAATAAATTGCATTTAAGATGCTTGGAACTCTTTGCAATTTATGCTGCGTTGGCTTTTGAAATAAAGATAAAGAGAAGCTTTCTCTGCTGCTGATATTTCATCTCCCAACTGGTGTTAGAGAAATCTGGCTGCATTGTATAACACCAGTGAGCAGTTTTTTGCTTTTGGAGAACTATGGATGATATAACTTTACTGCATTTGCTGCATCGATTAAAAAAGCATCATCTTGTTCCAGAAGAAAGTTTAGATACTGTAAACTTCATATTAATAGTTTACATTTGTACCTTGATTCTCCTGTTGTTATTTCAAGAAGACTAAATTGCTAGGTAACTCAAAAAATGAAATGTAATGAGATCAGCAAATGTTAATGTAGTAAATGGAAGGGGAAAAAAAATAGCTGAGTTTCATTTCTTGTCAAATATAAACTATATAACTGAAGTAGTCATGCCAGCCTCCTCCTCTATACCGTGTGTTGACTGCATGATGGTAACTTGGTTTAGTATTTTTGCTGTGTTCATTGCATGTTAAATTAATGAAGTCAGCATATTAAAACTTATTTCTTACATCCCTCCTATTGTGCCTTTTTGCAAGCTATCAATTGTTGGTGCTCAAAGTGGTGTCAACTCTCAGAAATTAATATCTGTCTTTGTAAGTTTCTTTTTATTATGGCTACCCTTAAAATACAAGGTTCCTGTCAGCAGATACCTGCTTTCTTGCTTATTATGGAGACTCTTCCTACAGTTTATAAAGTTCTCGCTTAATTATGTAGAATTTTTACCTGCAGTGCTAACCTCCCCAAAATAATAGGCTTTAACATAGTTCAGTATTATATTTCACTCCTTATTGATTGCTTTTCAACCAAGAAGAATAACAGATTCAGTCAAATAAAAGGTTAAAAGTTCCTTTTCTACTTTTTGGTATATATTTTTATATATTACTGTATAAAGATGTAATGTATATATTTATAAAATTCCTGAGCTCTGTGAGTGTTTTAACTTTATTGCTTCAACTTAAAAGCTGTTCCTGCACTCTGTTCCCTGATTAGGAATCTAGCTTTCAAACTAATTCTGTTTCCATCTAATAAATGCATGTTTGGTGTTGTCCTGGTGTTTTTAGCATAAGTACCTTTTCACATTCCCAGTGTTGGCCATATTTGATATTTTTATACAGGTATGCCCAGGTTTTACTTACCTAAACTAAATAAGCCAGGCTTTTCTACCTTTTTGTTGTAAAAGAAAGTGTATGTTCTGCTTCATATGAGGGCAAAGTTATCATGCAGCTTATGATCTTTAAATTTCATAACAACACTTAATTTTGATGTGTTGTAAAATATAAAAAGTGAATAACATTAAATTTCAAACTTTTCAATTTTTACTTTTGAATAGTTACTTCATCTGTGTGAAAATCTGCCATCCATCTTGTGAATGTGCAATCTGGTGATTACTCATTTATGCCGGCAAAAAAACTTACATGAATAACCTAGTTCATTAAGCAATAGGAAGTGAATTCATGTTTTACCATACACATTTCTATAGGTAACTGAACTATGGATTATTCTAGTTTCAAGTGAAGACTTCTAATTCTCTGTAAATATGTTCAAAACTTAAATGCTATAAACATGCCTCAGACTTTAGTAATGTAATAAATTTGATTTAATAATCAACTTAGGCCAACCCAAATATAAACTCTTCCTGAATATGGTAGGTCCTGGCTGTGGCTTCTGGATCTTCTTCTTATTGTAGCAGTGCTGACCTGCATTTTGCTGTGTTGTGGTCTGATTCAGATCACTTGATCCACTTTATTCCATTTAAAAAAAAAAAAGGTATCAAACCTCTCAAAGGCTAGATTTTCACCTGATCTGCTGCTTTAATCTGACTCACTAGAAGGAAAAGAGCAAAATTCTGCAGCAAAGGTGAGGAGGGAATCCCTCAGAAGCTCTCTAAAGCTCTCAAACTGCAGCTCCCAGTCCCTGTAGAGGCAGGAGACTATCTCCATGGCTAAGGACACTAATAAACCTCACACTGAACCCATGTAAATGATACCAACTTGATTCGGGTTCTGAGATTTATAATTACTGAGTGAAGTAGTATAATTAAAACAAACAGAAATGCTGTTTCTGGGCTGTGTGCTTGTCCTTACACTTAAATGTTGCTGCTAAAAAAAGTTATAAAATATGTAATTTAAATACTTAATAAATAAATAAAACCATCTTCCTCCTACCATATTTTTTCTACAACTACAAATTAAAAACTACGGTTTATTTTTTAAAAGTACAATCTATGGCAGAGTCCTGTATGAGCTTGTTGTATTTTTTCTTAAGATAATTTTTTATTAAGATTCTTATGCTTTTTCTGTAAAAGAAGGGCTTTCAGTTCCAGTTGAAACTTAAAAACCTTCAAAGGGGTACTAAGCATCTTTTGGGTTGAATAGGCAGATTAATGGTTTTTGTTTACCAATGGAAAAAACAGCGGCAGTGGCAAAAAACAGGCCTTTAAACAGAGATTACATTACTTATAAGTTGCCAGTAGATATTTTGAGACTACATAAGATCTTCAAATGGAAAACAGCTGTTTCATATGTTTATGCTTATATTTCCAAGTTGCATGTTAATGTTACCAGTCTGTAAATTCTGTTTCTTGTGCTAAATTGAACGTGACTTTAAACTATGGCTTAGACTTTGAAGTTAAATCCTTGCAACTGTCTTCAGAAATTTGGGGTGTTGTCTTTTGGTATTTACAAATATTGGACTTTTGCATGTATTAGGTTTTGCATAGCAAATGTAAAGATTTGTTAGTGTTAATAATAACTCATTTTATGAAGCCTCATTTCTATTCAAATTCCTAAAAAGTTAAGCCAACTGAAGTTTCCCTCTGCTCTAGCAAAGAGAGGGAAGGATTAATAGCTGTTTGAAAAACAAAGGAAAACTTCTAAAGAAATTAATGCTTTTTAAATTCTTGTAGTAGAATAAAGCATTAAAATCAAATCTATTGGAAAGTGAGTAGAAACAAATAATTAAACACCAGCTTTAACTGTTAATAGGTATTGCTTCCTGAATTATCCAACCAGTTTGTTTTAATTAGCTGAGTTTTCTGATCCTCCCTGAAATATCATCTTCTGAGGTGAGGCACGTGAAATATATGCAATATCAAAAGTTACCCTCACCTTTTTACAGCTCTTCCAAATTTTTATTTTTTTTTTAATCAGGTTGTCACCATGTCTTAAGTCTGTGGGATTAGGTGAATCTTTGATACTGTGTGTCTTGCAGAAATCTGCATTTTCAGTTGGGCACTTGATGCTCCATTTCGTATTATGGACCAGAATTACTTTTATTTTGGAACTAGGTATGTGAAGCCGCACTCTAATTTAAGCAGGATGTTGTCTTTACAAGTTTGGACAGGTATACTGGCAGCAGGATGGACATGGTTATCTTTGTTGTGATGCTTCAGAGAAAAACAGCGAGGTTGATCTGTTTTCTTGCCAACTTTATTGTGTGTAGAGTTGTAATGTAAATTATGATTGTAATGTTTAGCTTTAGATCTTGAGATTAGCTCTCATTTAAATGTAATTTTCAAGTTTTGATTGTTAATAGTTAGCTCTCAAATGTCTTTTGGAGGTGCTTGGTTAGTGTGTGGTACTTTAGGAGCTGGCATAGAATGTAGTATCTGCCCTTGGGATGTGGGTCGGATTTAAAGCACTCTGTCATGCTTTATTGCTCTGTGTGTGTTACAACAGAGCCTTATAAATGTTTTCCTAAAAATAATTGCTTTTTAATGTTGTGATTACAGCAAAATGAATTTTTGAGAAAATGCGAGTCCATGTCCTACCTGAACAATGTAAACATCCTTTTGCATGTCAGTGAGCAGACTAGTTGACCCCCTAATAGCTTGATCGCTCTAGTTGGGAAAACAGGTCTATGTAGAACTTGAAGTATTTTGACCATAAATTTGAAAATTATTTTAGTTGTCTTATAATTTAGATATTGCAGTAATCTAGGAAAGCTGATTGACATGGAGTTGCAAAAGATGTTCCTATTTATTGGAAGAGTTTTTAGAGGCTCCTTGTAGTCAGATTAAGTTGTGAGCACCACTTCTGGCAAACATGGCAAATTCAGTCAAGATAATGATATGCCTTGAGCTTCTATAAAATGTTACCAACTATTTTACAGTTGGTAGTAAATATGACTGAAAATTTTACATACGTACGTAGCTCTTAGGGAAGGGCATTTATAACTTGCCTTTCCAGAAGATTAACAAAAAAAAAAAATGAAGCTTACAAAGTCTCCCATCTTAAACTTTTCAGATAGCTGTGGCACAGAAACTCTTAATCTGTGGACTGTCCTTACTCTTCCATATGACTATTACAAAGACTTTGCCTGTGGAATACAACATTGATGATAACTTCAGAGCCACAGCATCATGGCCCGTAAGGTTTTTCTACCTATACGTGTCTCTTATGGCTGCCAGACCCAAGTATTATTTTGCATGGACTTTAGGTAAGTACATATATTACCAAATAAAAAGCTTTTGTATTGACTTTCTTTTGAGATGCTGCACACTAAGCACGTATTAAAAAGGGACAGTGCCCTCTTGAGGCCTTAGGAAAACATTATTGCATTTCAATATTGCAAGGTATGTTGAATGGTGTCTCTGTTTTTGAGAAACAAAGCTTACCATAAATCTAAGCGCTGTTTCGACTGTTGAAAATGAGGTTGTGGTCCCCTGAACAAACTGAAGTGAAACATAAGGCATTTTGGAGAGTGGGAGTGTTTCAACAAGCAATGTTTTGCTTTTTAAAAATTTTTAGTTAATCTAGTTTGATGTGCAATCGTGGATTATTTTGTTGTTGTTGTTGATGCTTTTATCTTGGCATATCTAAAAAGTTATTCTAAATCTTTTCTTTTGGTTAGTTATCAGTAATGTGCTTGATGTTATTCAAGCGGAAAGGAAAAACAAATATATTGAATTTGGGATCCACCACAGCGGTGTTAATAGTAGACGGTATTCGCAGTCGGTTTTTCAATGTTTGATGGGTGATACTTTAGTTTCTAGTCTTAGTTTACTAAAAGTTGTAATTGACTGACAGGATAACACCTGAGTCACTGATCTACGACACTTGAATAGATGGTATAGTTTCAAGAATGTTTTGCTTTTCAATTTGCATTATTTAGAGAGAAAACAAACAAACAAACAAAAAAACGAAAAAATGACCAACACATAAATGCAGCGTTTTGCTGTTCTATGTAAGCTGACATCTTGGAAGAGCCTCACAAAACAGATTTCATCAGCTTCCTCCTCTTTTCCAGATTTCCATATTTGTCTCATAATTCTTTTGAGAAAGAATCTGTGGGAAACAATGCAATAAAGAAAGCCTTAGTGTAGCAGAGCAGCATGACTCATTTACAGCTGCTGGTTTCATTCCTGGTCAATGAATGAAGTGCTTTCAGCTTGTCTGGATATAGTAATTCTGGGGCTTGTTGTGGAATGAAATAATTTAGAATATTGTACTCTTATGCGGCAGTGCCATTGTCCATAAAGAGTAGGAGTCATCTGAAAAATGAATAATCTTTGTTCGTTCTCCCCATAATACTTCAGATGGATTTCTCCTTATTCACTTACTAATGGTGTAGAGCGAGCATTCTTTCGGTAAAACACCAAAAAAGTAAGCTTTATCAACTCAGTTATTTAGCAAGCTGAAAGTACTTCTTCTTTTTTTTTGGTCCTTCCTTGCACTTTACCTCATCTAAACTTCAGATGGTATGAGTCAAATATGAAGGGGCCTTAAAAGTTTTACTGGATGTTATGCTTTTGAGTTGTACGTTGCTATTCTTCACACTAAGAAAAAAAAATGTTACTGAAATGAATTACTTATCATTTTAATAAGTATTAATTTTAGGTAATAAAATACATACTCTAGCTGTAGGTTTTCTACTCTAGCAAGAGGTTATAGAGTTTGTCTCCAATTGAGCATAAAATCATTGTCTAATGTTTGAAGTCGACATCGGTGATATCAGATGTATAGCAGCAAATTTTGTTGCTTTTGTAAATCTTTAGAATTGTTATTGATGGGCAAATAAAAATACTATGAAGTAATTAAATCAAACATCCCAAAGCCCTCTTCCAGACTGATAGATAACGTGTGAAACTGAACTTCAGGAAAGGAACTGTTTGAGTCAATTGTTTCTCTTACTTTCCAAATACACTGGATTAATACGTTGAAAAAGTTAAGAGGAAAGGAAAATGCAAAAGATATTAATTTCTTACGTGTCACTACTGTATAAAGTAAATTATTTTAAATATAGTAATACAAACTGAGCAATTGCTCTTGCCTTGCTAGGTGAAAGAGGACAGTCTAATTACGATGCTTTAGATGAATTTTGAGCTAACAGAGGGCTCGTGCCCTGTAACTAGACCTAGATCTGTTGCTTCTGCAGAGCCTTTTGCCTAGCTTGCTTCCAGTCCCTCAGGATGCCTCTGAACTGGGAGAGGAGCCGGCATTCTTTTCCCTACAGTCACTTATTTATCCACTTAAGTGGGTACATGGTTGGTTTCACCTCTCATGGATGTGTTGTCCATGTTTGGGTGACTGCAGCCAGGTGCCTGACTCAACAGAGGCAATATTTGGAGGAAAAAATCCCTGCCTCTGAGTGGCCATCCGAATTTGAGAAGTATGGCTGAGGAGACTTTAGCACCTGAGCTAACAAAGGTGAGGCAAAAGTGATGGCTGCGAGTGACTGGTGCTGTTCAGACTGGCATCTCTTGTACTTTTCTACGTAGTCTGGATGATGCTACCAGCTTTTTCTCCTAGAAAAAAATATTGTTTGAACAATCTGACCTTTGGTGTGCACTGTAAACACTTCACTTCCAGAAGCATTGTTAATGGTGACCTTGTGCCGTTACAGTGCCTTGTGCCTTCTGCCATTAAACAAACTCTGTATTGTGCAATAAATGACCCTTTGCTTCTCTTAGGTTTGCAGTGCAGCGCGTGTGGTGCTGCAAAGGCGCACCTGCTCCAAGTGAATCGGGCAGTTTTATCTTTAGGCTTTAAATGTGGCTGCTACAAAACAGAGCAATGACGCACACCCGAGTGCTGAGCTGCCATCTCAAATCCTTACAGCCAGCCACTGCTGCCAGTGCATCTCACTGAATTTGTTTTTCTGTCAAATTGCTCAAGCAGATCTAAGTTGGTGGTGGGAGAGAAGGGTGGCATCTGTACCCTGCAGTCAATAGTGCTACCTTTCCGTCTTTGGCTTTTGTACAAGTTTAATTGACATCCGGTGTCTTGCTTGGATTATTTCCTTTTTGTTTGAGTGCCTAATATAGTGATAAACCAATAAACATGTAGCCTTTAAAATTTAATAAATACTTTGAACAAACTGTGTGTTGTTTTGCACAATTTGTAAATGCAAACAGTTGATAACTCACTTGTTTCTTTTTGTTTCATTGCAGCAGACGCAATTAATAATGCCGCTGGGTTTGGTTTTAGAGGCTATGACAAAAATGGAGTTACACGTTGGGATTTAATATCAAATCTGAGAATCCAGCAAATAGAGGTTTGTTCATGGCTCTTTCAAATAAAATACATGCTTATGTAAATAGGTGCTGGTAATTTCAGTAATTTTTCCTATGTGTTTTGTTCCCTGAGACAGTGAATATATTCTAAGTCAGAAATGACGTGTCTGCATCTTTAGGAAAGGATGGAAAATAAATGTTTTTAATATCATCTACTTGTCAGCTGACTTCCAACATATTTTGTGGTTATAAGTAGTTCTATAAATATGTTATTCTACTCATCACAAAGTAGGGGCTTTTTAAATAGCTTGTATGTCAGAATTCGGAAATACTTTGTAACATTTTACAACTGTGGTAATAATTAGTTCATTTTTACTTTACAGTTTTCCACAAGTTTCAAGATGTTTCTTGATAACTGGAATATCCAAACAGCTCTTTGGCTTAAAAGGTATTTATTTCTTAAAGGAAAGCTTTTCTCCAATGAAGTTTCTTAGAGAAATATGGCTTTGACAACAATTTAACATTTAAAGCTAAACCCCTCTAAAGAGTACGGTTGTTTAGCAATGCACCGGACATTCTTCTTGTAATACTTGAATTAAAGCTGCTGAGTGTAACACTTCTCTCGGTAAGGTATCAGGTAATCATAAAAGGTGTTTTTCTTCGCTGGTCATAGGGAACCTAAAAGTACCAGTCTGCAGAGGTGTCTCTTTCCCTCTCGGCATTCGAAGCAGTATGTGTTGCTGAAAGCAGTAGGCAAAATGCACATCTTTGGTGGCTACCCTGTGGAAAAGGCTGGGTTTTAAACTATTTTTTAAAAAATTCCTTTTTAGCCCCATAGTGATACACAAACTTCCATGTGTTCTGTGAGAGGACTTTCTGCACTCCTGTGATGAGTGTGTGGCAAATACCAAAGCCTACAAGTTTGTAGCTAAAAAAAACCCCTTACAAATGAGTAGCCCTCAGATGCACTTATTCCTTGTCTGGGCAATGGGTGTAGCACCCAGGGAACTAAATCACTCTGCTTTTAATTACTACTAGAAAGTAAGATTATTCTGGAGTAGTAGCATGGCTGTTGTTGCCCTTCTCCTGTCTCCTTATAGATGATCTTTTATGAATAGGGGCGAGTTTAACGGAGACTCTCAACTTGGGATCACTCAGAACTTTATACCTTATTCTAGAGTGGCATCAGGATGTTGCTTCCATCAAATTCCTGTATAGTGTATTCTTCCATGATTTCTTCCCTAAAGGTTTTTTCTGACCCAATTTGAAACAGACATTAACATGATTATTCTGGTTGGCTCAACAGACAATAGAATCTACTGCTAGGATGGTTGTTGCAGAATGCTTTCAGGTATTGAAATGTATCACTTAATAAGGCAAATAAGCTGTTTTAAAATGCAGTTTAATGTAGTTTGAGAACAGAAGTTTATCAGTATTAAAACTTCATAGGAAAAGATTGTGTTCCAACAAACTTTCAAAGCTCCTAAATTGAATGATGTTAAACTAAAACTCCTTTTAGTGGAGGAGTATAATTTCTGCTAGGAATTGAAAAACAAGGAAAATCACTTGTTCAGATGGGAAGAATAAATAAAGCATCTCCTTTAATAAATATTCTAAACAAAAATTAAGTCCAATGTTGGAATGACTAATTGCTCTTAATTTTATAAAAACAAGCGTAGAAGAATCTGAGGCTAGTCTAAATAAGTGTTGATTTTGCCACAGTGAAAGGGAGGAGGGTAGATCTTTTCTTAAAGATCTGTTGTGAGCTAGAGATTGTTTTAATGATTATATATGGGGCATAAATATTAGCCCAGGTATATTTCACATAACCAGTAATTGGATTAGTTGCAGTGTTTAACTAGAGGACAAGATCTTGTATTGTTTTAAGCATCCCCTTTTAACATCTTACCTGTTTACTATCTATGGAAGCATCTAAAATCTTAGACATTTTTCTCATGTGAACTACAGAAGTACCAGATGTCAGCATTCATTCTGTTCTTTTCTGAAGCTCTTGAAAGAGGAATGGAACTTAAATCCTGATTGTGTGTAAAAACAAACCCTTTGTAAAAATGCAGTTAACCTCCACAGAAACATAGAATGGTTCGGGTTGGAAAGAACCTTAAGGATCATTGAGTTCCAACCCCCCTGCCATGGGCAGGGACACCTCCCACTACAGCAGGTTGCTCAAAGCCCCATCCAACCTGGCCTTGAACACTTCCACAGATGGGGCATCCAAATCTTCCCTGGGCAACCCCAGGAGACTGGCACTTCCCCAGCGCCTCGCTGTGCTCATAGTGAAACTTTTATTCTTAGTATCTAATCTACATTGGCTTTCTGGGCTGTCAATGCACATTGTTGCCTCATGTACAGCTTTTCATCCACCAACATCCCCAAGTCCTTCTCTTCAGAGCTGCTCTTAATCCTTCCAGTCTGTAATTCTGCATGGGATTTCATCAACCCTTGTGCAGGACCTTGCACTTGGCCTTGTTGACTGTCAGGGGGTTCATGTGGGCCCACCTCTCCACCTGACCCAGGTCCCTCTAGATGGCATCCCATCCCTCCAGTGTATCAACCAGACCACACAGCTTTGTGTCATCAGCAAACTTGCTGAGGGTGAACTCAATCCCACTGTCCTTGTCACCAACAAAGATGTTAAATTCCAGTCCCCATGCCAACCCCTAGAGATCATAAAGCAGTTTAATAAACACTTAATGTAGATCACAAAATACAGCAGTTCAAAGGCATTATCGTTGCAAGCATGCAAGTTAAAGTGGATATTTGCGTAGTGATACGTATCATGATAATGTTTCCTGACTGGGGAAGCTGTTATGTTCCTCCTCAGCCTGCTCATTGTTTATTCCAAAGAAAACATCCAACTCTCTTCTTTGGTCATGTTTGCAAAACTTCTGTGATTCCTGTGATTCTTGTTGCTCTCTTCTCGCTCCTTTCCAAACTTTCTGTCGTCTTACAGTGGATGTAATATTTCTGCTTATATCTCCAAGGTCTTCTCCAGGATTGTTACAGGCAGAGTCAAATGCTTTGAGTGGATTACACTTTTTTTTTTTCCCCCCCCAGTTAGCTCTTTCTAATACATCACCATATTACATCTGTCGGGTTTTTTTTGCAACAGCAATCTACTGTTGATTCATGCTCAGCTGATACTCAGTGTTTCATGATGCTGATTCATATTCATGCTCAGCTACTATTCTCCAGAATGTTAAATGGTTTGGAACTGGTTTGTATTTTGTGCTTTTCTTAGACATTTTAGACTTTGGACTTCATCTTGTTGATTTCAGAACATCATTTGAGTGTCAAGATCACTTTAGATTCTAGTGCTCTATCTCTTAAAAAAAAAATAAATAACACCAATCTCCATTTCCCCACCCTGCCGCCTCTCAAAGAAACAAAAAGGAAGGGAAGGCAGGATGGAAAAATACCCTTCCCAGTCTCCTATCCAAGCTAGTAATGAAAGTATAGAACCAGAGCAAGGGGAGTACCTTGCTCAACAGTTGGTGTGTCTTCATACTTCCAGTGCAAATTATAGATAACCTGAAACATGCATATTTGAATAGATTTTTCCCAGCCTGTTGTTATGACCATATTTTCTGGGTTTGCTTTTAGGAATGTTAAGTGAAGCATTTCAATGCGATTTATTATTGATGAATCCATAGAGGATTCTTTTAAACTTACCTATTACTCTTTGAAATTGAAGGCTGGTGACTTATTTTCTAGTATATATCTTATCTAACTTGCATTTATATGGCTTAAATTTGATTTGTTAATTTAGGTAATTTTGTTAACTCCTGAATGCTTTGCAGGGGAAATCTGCCCAGCTAAGCTAGTTTAAGTCAAAAAAAGACTTAATCCATTTATCAATTTATTAACAAAACATAATTAACTATCAGTCAGTGAAATGTACATTCAGAATTAATATCAGGACTAGAACAGATGACATTTTTGAAGTGCTTAGTGTTGTGACTTAATAAATTCCTAAATATTCTTCTGGAACTAATCCCAAGGAGTTCAAAAAAGCATGCATGCACACATGCTTAGATGCAAGCTGTGCCTCTGATGTGACATGTGGGTTACAAAAACACATCTCATAGAATCATAGAATGGTTAGAGTTGGAAGGGACCTTGAAGATTATCGAGTTCCAACCCCCCTGCCATGGGCAGGGACACCTCCCACTAGAGCAGGTTGCTCGAAGCCCCATCCAGCCTGGCCTTAAACACTTCCAGGGATGGGGCATCCACAGTTTCCCTGGGCAACCTGTTCCAGTGCCTCACCACCCTCACAGGAAAGAATTTTTTCCTAATATCCAATCCTTAGGGAAGTGAGCTCCCTGCCTGTATATATCACCTGCGGGAGGTGTGGGTGCTCCAGCGGTATGTGAACCCACTGACTGACATGCCAACTAAGAAAGCAGCTGGCAGGGCTAAGGTATTTCTCCCTGTGGATGGCACACTGCAGTGACAGTCCCTGGGCTGGATGCAGGCTACTCGGTGTCCACCAAGGAGGATCCTCCGTCTTGGCTGAGATGGAGGTCATGCTGCTGGTGGGGTGACTTCTGGCAGTGTCAGACCAGGTTGCAATGACTAGTATTATGCTCCCAGATGTCTCCACATCTCCAAAATGTCCCACATTTTCCTAGTGCCTCTGCTTTCTAGGCTGACACATTAATTTCAAAAGTCTCTTTGAAATTCCCTGGTTACTGTCTAATCTGGCCAGTTGTGCTTTCCTCTTCAAAGTGATCTGTTGTGGAAAAATGTCCTCGGAGAGTTTTGTGTGTTACGCATGGGTGCACCTGTGCCCTGCTTATGTCCATGTTTTCATTTTAATGGGCATTGCTAGTGAAGCCTGTTGGGAGGGGAGGGGGCTCCGCTGATACCCCACACTGGAGACCTCATAAGATAAAACTTGCGATATCTGACTGGAACAAACTGAATTAGTAAAATACATTTTTGATCTTTCTCTGTTCAGATCGTGCCTTTTTTCACCTTCTGCTCTTTCACATAGGCTATATCATTTGGCCACCACAATCTTCGGAATATATGGAAGTTGCAGTAAAGAAGTTGCATTAGTAGTAAATGTTTCATCCCTCTGTATCGTTAGCTTGTCTTCCTCTTTGAATAATAAATATGCATCATCTTCTCTGATACTTGCTCTGTGTTTATAGAACCTTTTTACATATTGGTGTCTATGGCCTTTTTTAGTTAAAACTCATTTTTTTATGTTACTTTTAGATCTGTGTTCACGCATGCTGTTTATTTTTGCTTTGTGTTAGTGTGCATCTCTTCCCATATTTCCTATTGCTTTCAGTTTTCAGATCATTAAAGAACTCTTGCTGAAGCCATATCAGGACCTTACCATGTTTCCTATCATTCTTCCACATCATGATGGTTTGTCACTGTGTCATTTAATGTTGTCTGCTAGAAATTACTTTTCTTGGATTCCAGTGTTCCCTTCTTTCTAGAATTCCTTACTGTAGGATCTTGCCTAATGATTTGGAGTCTCGATTTTCGAAGAGCAGAGTTCAGTGTTGTCCTTATTTGATGTTCTCACATCCCTAGAGTTATTAGTTACAATTTCACTATCATGCTCACCTAATTGCCATGCACCAGGCACATTTTCAACTGTAGTCTCTCTATCACTCAAGATCGAAGATAGTTGTTACTTTTTTACTTTCTCCTATAAGCAACTTTCACATCATGAAAAATATATACCTGTTTTACTGCAAGAGTTTGTGGGATAATATGTGCCTTCCAGTTTAACTTTTCAAACTCATTCTTGGATGGTTTGAAATCCCTTGTTAACACCAACACGTGTCTTCGGATGCTTCTGTATCATTTCACTGTAGAGAAGTACCATATGTGGTGGCACTGAACATAGGTGAGCACTGAGGGGTTAAATCAAGAGCTGAGAATAGCTTCAAGTGTTTCATGTAAGTCATAACATAGTGGCAATGTTATTAAATAATAGTAAACTGCAATTGCATTGCAAATGATGTGTTGGAAATGAAACTGATAAAAGTATAAATGATAAATGGGAAGGTTGTTGGTGTCTTTGTCTCATGATATTTATCTTGAATTGTCTTTGACTTGCTAGAGTGTGCTACGAGCGAGCCACCTTCAGCCCAACGATCCAAACCTTCATCCTCTCTGCCATTTGGCATGGAGTTTACCCAGGATATTATTTAACATTTCTAACAGGAGTACTAATGACACTAGCAGCAAGAGCTGTAAGTACCCCCTTAAGAAGTGTCATCTTAAACAATAAACAGTTCTGTAAATGAAAATTGATCGTGTTCTGTAGTCCAAAGATTGACACACAGACAGTCTGTCTGACTGTTTTTTGTTTACTTTTTTAGTTATGAGAGCAGTGGGAGTGATTATTGATAAGGAGAAGGTTGGTCAGTAGAAGCAAGACTGTACACGGCCTATAACATCTCTATGGCATATTCTTTGTGGGAGGCCTTCCTCTGTGTTAACGGACTGGGTGTTACTATGCTGTGCTAAACAACATGATGTTATTTAAGACCATTTTTAAAAAAATTGTGTCACTAATAGTCACTAGCTTAAAATGTGGTGGTGGGAGTCAGTACTATCTATTTCTTTTAAGTCTGTCCCCCTCCCTAACTTCTGTATTGTAAAGCTGGATACTAAAGAATGCTCCCCGTCAGCCAGCAGATAAACATCTCTCGTACTACTCAAAATTGGCCAGCCAGGAGTGCAGTCACATTAACAAGCTTTTACAGCTGCTGTTCAGAGCCGTATGGCAAATCTGCTGGGAAATCTCTCAGTCCTGCTTGAGAAAGCTGAGGAAGAACAGAGGCAGGCTTATGAGTTACTCAAGGGAAAGAGGAATAAAAAAACCGGAGCCATCAGCTCAGAGCAGTGTAACAGACTGCTTTTCTGTCAAAAGAACCAGGACAGTGACAAATGAAGCAGACTGCTCTGGGTTGCTCTAATAGGTAGGAGAAGGTGGTACTTCAGATTTAGATTGTTACTTACAGTAATAAAAGAGATGCTCCTCCTCTTTCTTCATAAAGATACAGGCATAGTCCTTGTTTGACAGAACTGACTCCTTTCTTTACAATAGGTATAGCTCCTTCTCCTTTCCAGACTGTGTCACAGTGAGCCTATGACATTTATCACATTTCTCAGCCAGGGACCGATGCAAAAGCCAAAGTTCAGGGACAGTTCACAGGTAAAAGTTGTTTTCGCTCAGTAAGGTGAGTCCCGTAAATCGGAGTGCTCACTGCACTTTAGGCTTTGCTAATAAACTGCATTGTATTCACATTTCATATGTATCAACCAAGGCTATGAAATAAAATTATTGTTAGTTTTCTGTATGAACAGTTACTTAACGTTAACTGATAAGATCCGTTAGAGGTGCTTTAGCATGTTTATTATTTAACCCTACTACTCTTCATTAAGACTGAAGTTTGGCAGCTCTGGCCCATATTTTCTTCTAAGCATGTATTCAACTAGTTTTATTCCCTTTAATCATTACACATTTCATAATCAGGTGTTTACTAGGGGCAAATAAAGGGCAGCTTCCAAGATAAATCTGTAAGTCCCAAACTGCTAGAAAAAAAACCCTCATTCAGTTTTCACAGAACTCAGAAATGAGTCATTGCATGTGACTGTAGGAGAAAACTGAAGGAAGATGGCAGACACTGGGATGAAGGGTAGATGGCTGGAATGACTTGTATTACATAGCTTGACTAAGCAAAGGCTGAGTGGGAATATGATACCTACAGGGCAATTTGGGTAAAGACAAGAAAGGTAAAAAGAGGCATTTTTTAATGTGAAGAATAAAATAGGCACAAGTTAGTCCTCTGTGTGTTGTGTAGAAGCAGGAGTTTTGAAGGAACTGAAGGATGAAGAAGCTGAACTGCCCTTGGGTGTGCAGCTTATCCGAGAGGGCTGCCTCAGTGTGGGTGACTGGAAGGTGGCAACTGCAATACCAAGCTACACAAAGGCTGAAATGAGCCTGTCACGGCTTGTCAGCAAATAAGACTGTGAGCAAGCATGACAGTTAAGTCAGAGGACCTGGGAGAGAACATCTACTGGTGTCCTTAATTATGGATTTATAAAACTGAACCCAAGCCTGTGTGGGGTTTGGATCTTTTTAAATACCTTTGGAATTCCATTGTTTGAACAGAATTTTATGAAAAGAAGACTCAGCTTAGAAAACAGAGTCCTTTGATAATATTCCCGCTTCATGGTAGTTGTTATTAAGGCTCCTGAAATGTCTTAGTGGAACTGATATTTTGTGTGTTCTGATTTATACGCTTCTTGTCTTAAAATACATCTTATTAGCAGGTGTATGAAAATGGCTTACTGTATAGAAGCTTTCAACAGAAGCATTCTGGGTTTTGTTTACTCTAAACTCTAACATTCTATATTTACAGAAGAGTTTATATGATAAACTAGAATGTTTACCTCAATCAGACAAGTAGTGTCCAAAGTCACATCGAGTTTAGAGGGGGGATTAGTTTACTTAAATTCTGCTTAAGTTTTTAAATGCTGTAATTCCTTTGCTGGATGAAGCACGCTATCCTAAAAAGCAGGGAACTTGAACTGACTCCTGTTGAAGTTGATGGCTATTTTGAATACTCCAAAGATACTTGACCAAACTTTAGCATTTAAATACATACTATGAATTTTGTGGAAGTGCAGCAAGCTCCATAGAGTAAGATGGCTCTCAAAGTTTATTTCTAAGTTAACTTACTGTCATCTGCTTTTTCAGATAAGAAACAACATCAGACACCATTTTGTTGAATCTCCTGGTGTTAAAATGTGTTATGATATTATAACATGGATGGCAACTCAAGTAGCAATAAGTTACACAGTTGTGCCATTTGTACTGCTCTCTGTAAAACCCTCTCTCACTTTTTACAGGTAAGCTCGTTCTACCTGTTCCCTTTTCCTTGTCTCTAACCTGAAAAAGAAGTATTTTTCTGTGGTGTAAGATTTCTGAGACTATTTTAGTGATTGTTATAAGAATTGTAAGATGAGCAAACTGTATTTCTGTTCTAGTGCTTGAACATAGTTTCTGGTTTGTATGAGAAACCATAAAGGGATCTTGTTTTCCTATTGTAATAAACTTATTTTTCCTGGGGTATGGGGGAAAAAAAACTCCAAAACCAAAACCAGAGGGCGTCTTTGAGATTACATTATGCACTTGAACTATTTTGTAGCAGGACTAGATAATGACTTCTCCAAAGTAACTTCTGTGAAAAATAGCTCAAAGCAGACTTCTCTTCACTTTACATCTCTGTTACAGCACTGGGTACGCTGAGGGAAGATTTCATTTCTAATTTCCCCTTTCTTACTTTTCTTGAGTCAGGAAGACATTAATTTCTCCTTTTAAAAAGTCTTATGTGCAAAGTACTGTATGTAAATAGGTTTTGACACTTTATTCCTTAAGCATCCTGTAAGAGAGGTGAGAGTTTCATTGAATTCTTATTTTTGTTTCTCTTTTAGCTCCTGCTATTTCTGTCTTCATATTGCCAGCATCCTGGTGTTGTTGGTATTTCCATTGAAAAGAACTCAAAAAGGAAGTAAAAACCATGAAAGCATCCAGCCCGTGTGGTCCAAAAAACTAGAAGAAGAAAGTCTTTTGCAAAAGAACACTTATTCCACAACAAATAATAGTTTCAGTCAGAAAGAAGAAGTAACCTGCAGATATCAAGCATTAAAACAGTGATTGAGAAAATACTATGATGAATATATTTTGTATGTTTTCAGAAACCCATTTTTAGCACCTTTTAAAGGGGTTTGTATTTGTTTGCAAAGATGTTTAGTAAGAAAAGAATGCATTACCTAGGAAAATCACATACAATAGCAAGACTGGAAACAAAACAAATTAACCCCTCCCATGCCATGTCCCTGTGGGTCACGCCTTATATGAAGATATTACCATTATTTCAATGGGCACTCAGGACTTGCAACGTATGTCCATAGGGTCATATGTGTGCCCTTTGCTGAATGTACGTTGTGTATCCCAAGGCACTGATGGGGTGGAATCAAATTGTCTCAATCTAGGATTAACAAATGGAAATTGATTTTTCCAAATGAATGACTTGCCTTAAACCCTCAATTTACTGAAATATTGTTTCTAAGTGGGTATTTTCAAGTTTGATTTTATGCGGAAAGCATATTTCAAACACATACTAGCATATGCTATGAAGAAGATAAAACTAGGAAATGCAAAGTCATTAGAAGGCTTTTGAATCTTTAAAAGGGAATTGCAATAAGCATCTCAGTATTTGGAGGGTTTTCTTAAAGTATCTCAAACTATTACAGTACATTATGGAACTGTAAACATTACTGATGCCAAATTGTAGTTAGGTTTCTTTAACGAAGAGTATAATTACACCTAGCCCTTCTGAATGGATTAAGAAACCCAACCATCACAAAACACAAACAACCAGAACGTTCATCTTTTTCAGGGCTTGATAGCTCTAATCTAGGTTTCTTTTACTTTAAAGTACCTAAAAACAATTAATAAAAACACTGCCAAGTGGGCTTTGCAGCTAGAGCAAGAAAGACAGCCGTAGGACACAGAAGACAACGTGAAAGCACTAGGATTTCAATGAAAGTATGTTTTTTACCCTTAAATACCAGAAAAACTTGTTCTAGAATAGAACCGTTTTATGAAAAAATTATTTTTAATGCTTAAAGTTGTTTTGAGTTTTCAGGCATACAGTAGTTAGTTGATGATTTCACTGTAAAATAGCAAAATTACCTTGAGCTGTAAGGCACAAGCAGTCAAATGTGCAATGACTATCATAACCAATTCCTGTATGCTTGAGGATTGGTGGCCCTTTATCCAAAGGAGTGTAGGAATTTGAAGGAAAGCTTTTTCTTTAAACTAGAATTGTAGATGTAAAATTCATGTCACGTTTGTGGGTAACGTAAGGAAAGAAAGAAATCCTTCTGACTGACTGAACTACGGAAGTGTGTCAAGGGAATAATGCAGTGATTCTATCTATTCCAGACCATTTATTGTGATGGTGGTCCCTGCTAGAGTACTACTGTTAAAGGGCTACATTTTAATTGCTTATATTCTGTATTTTCTTATATTTTTTTTTAAGTAAACACAAACTGTTTATCCACGTGGGGTTTTTTTAGCTTTAAAACTGACACAGAATACTACTGGAGAGAGAAAAATAATGCAGCTTGTTGATTAATAACCTACAAATGAATTAGAAAAACATTGTCATCATATTTTGAACCTAACCTTTTTCATCAAATATCCGGCACTAGGTGGGGTGAATATTTTTAGTACCAGAAGTGTGATGAAGGCCCTTAGTTTCGGGCATGCTACCATGCGAAACTATTCACAGTACTGCTGGCTTCCTCTTAAAGAGCCAGACCCTAAGTCAGGTCAGAGTTGTTTCCTTGCTCTGATAGTTCTGTGTCTGGTCTTTGGCTCTTTGCTGAAAACTCTGAGGATAACGTACCTTTTCCAGATACGTAGGATAGCATCGATTAAACTACAGTTAAAAGGGGGGAACTAACTATGGAATGAGAATGGATGAATCTGTTCAGATGAGTTGTTTCAGTGAAGGCTGTTTTGTCTTTTAAAGAAAATAATCTGACTTTTAAATCCTTACTTTGATTACCTGAGTAGATCTCCATTTACATGGGTTTGTGGTTGTCGTATGTCTCTTAGAAATTGCATTGTTTTTTTCTGTTGCTTATAAGTAAGGGCACGCTAGTTTCTTCATGTTTGATTATCCTAATTAGATACAGAATCAGAAAAGACATTTTTCCACTTTTTGTTCTTGAAGGGAAGTTTGCATAAAATAACAAAGAGAATTGCACATTTCTGAGTGGGTGAGTAGAGTTAGGGTTGATTCTTTCTGTTTTTCTTCCTGTTGAACTTAGGTTCATCTCATTGGTGCCATCTATGTATCTACCCAAGCAAGCACTTTTGGATGCCAGTGCAACATCTAATGTGCCATTTTTCCTCTTAATGTTTTGCTACTCTTGTTTTCTTGTTTTGCGCACGTGCCTGTGCGTGCAATGGACACTTACTGATCCTTCATTCTGGAATACAAAAACTTAAGCACTCCCTTAGGATAGCAAAGGCCAGAACTTCAGTGTGAGTGAATTCCCAAGTACAGTTTGGTTCAGAACTTCTGTATATGGGGAAGTTAAAACAGCTAAGAAAATGTGTATGTGCTTCAGTTGGGCACAAGTGGCAAATACAGGTTTCAAAATTGGATGTGACTGCTGTCTGTGTGCAATACTACTACTTTTTTTTCTTCATGATCTGGACCCCTTAAATAATTACAATACAGGAAAATCATGACAATTAATTAGTTCTGCACAGAATTTATTTTTAAGTGTAGTGTCTTAGAATTTGCCCTTTAAATATCACTGCTGAATATAAAAGTACTTTAAACCGAAATCTGCTCTTTATGCAAATGGATTATGGAAAGAGGTTTTATGTTTTAATTGCAGCACTCGAAACTTCTAGTCAAAAAAAACCTCAAGTTTTTAGTCAGACTGGGGTTTTGCTTTTGTGGTTTTCCCTCTGCTTTACTAATTGCCTACCTTACTCTCACACTGGATCCTGTTTATCCATTCAGTCAAAGTCAGGAGCAGCCAGTCCCGATGCTTTAGATAATTCTCAGGTTTTACACACATCATTTTATAATACTGAATTTGACAGGATGGTGGTGATTTACTATTGCTCTTGCTGAGAAAAACAGTAGAAAGCATTTTGGGCATGAAGGAAGCATGGTTTTAAGTATCCTTTCACTTATTAACTAATGCGTATCCAAAAGGTAATTCTGTTTTCTGTACTGCAGATCAGCACATGATGAAAAGTAAATACAACATATCATTCATGATTTTATGGTGCTTTGCAGATATTTGCCTATTGTGAACAATTCATTCAGGCACTTAATGAATTAATGATAATTAGTAAATGTAGTCACCCTGATGGTAACTATTTGCTTGCTTAACTTTCTTTTTTTTTTTTAAAGCTTCGTGATTCTGTATTAATGAAAGAGTTATATTTAAAGAATATTTTCAGTGGTGCCTACTACTGTTGTAATCGGGAAGGCTTTGTTAGTTATACAGTTACAGATATGCCCTTCTTATTCAGGAAGCTTATTCTTCCATGGCCATACCTTAAGTGGACATGCAGACAAGATTTCAGTAACAAGTGGTGTTTTATAATACACTACCATGTAAAAATATTTATATGTGTTTCAATATGCCCTTGATAACAAATCACACATTAGTGAGAAAACTTTGAGGAGATCTTTGTATATTCCCTGCTCTACGTTGACTTGTGATCTGAGTTTTACCAGTATAGTATATTATTGTTTGGAAAAACTTTACACTTAACTTGTTCTATTTCCCTTGTGGGAAGCAGCAGTGTGAATACAGATGCTATGCTTGCATGCCAGGAAGCACACTGGGGCTTGTGCCTCTATGGATGGTGTTGATTTGATTAGTGGTAAAGTGTCTTCAGATGCAAAGGAGATCTTTGAGATCCTCACCTCCTGTCAAATTCATATCAAAAGTGATTTTAACAGAGCCTGGATCTTTCTCTCAGAAGCTTTGCAAAGAAATTGTTGACAATTTGTTTAAATACAGGGTCAAATGTGTCCTCACATTTGCCTACAAATGTCTCATTGTTGCTTACGTGTAAACTTTTACGTGCTCAACTTTATAAGTTGCCTTGAATGATGAAGAAATTTAAAAGCAGGAGCTACAAGAATTTAGGCTTTCATTTCCTTTATTCTTAAGGCTTTCACTCCCTAATTCTCATTTAATTCTGAGATCAGGTTGGAGAGGTTTTTTTGTTTCCAATGAGAATTTGGAAATATTGCCATTGATGTTGAAAAGTGATCAGTATGAGGAAAACAGATTAAATAAATTTAAGAATTTATACATGATGCAGATCCTGCATATGCAAAATATACATCAGTTCTGTGCTGATTCATCACAAGATTTCATTGCGTGATTAACTGTTACTAACCGTATTTAGGTCCAATAATACTCAGAAGAGTCCTTGGGAGTATTTTTTAATTGCTGTTTAAAAAATCATTTGGTTGTAAATACTTAAACAAGTATTTAAATACAATGCTGGACAAGTATCTTAAGTAGATACTCCAGTGAATTGAACCTACTTGTTAGATTAGCAGATCTGTTTGGATCTAAGCTATTTGGCACAGTCAGTCTTGATCCTTGTCACAGTCATGGTGGAAAAGCTGGCAGCAAAGCAATTCCTGGTAAGAACATGTCCCATCAGTGGCCAAGAAGGTTTGCCACAGAGTTTCTGAGAGGATCTAACCCTACATCCAGAGCTTGACAGAGGGCCTACTTGCTTGTGATCCAGGCTATGCTCACTCTGCCTGGATTTTTGATATGATTGCCATCTTAACCTAGACGTTTTGCAAATACCATGAAGTCTAGGCTTCCACAAAGTCACCCTGCAAGCTTACAACTGCAAATACTACAATAGTTGTTTATTATGGTCAAAACTAAATGAAAAAAAAAAATTACTTAATTCCTTAAAAACTTGTTTTGAGGTGAGCTGCTTGTAATTTTTTTTTTTTTTACAAAACCTAACCATTGATTGTAACAATTTTCATCCCATTAAATATTTAAAAACATAATTTTGCTCACTTTAGGTATATAAATGTGCAAAAGTAGATTTTGCCACTTCATTTTCTTCTGTGCATTAGCTGTGTGTCCAGTGACATAGGCCTGGTTTTGGTTTTAGACATTTTTAGATTGTCTAAATCCATGTACATATCCATGTAAACTTTATGAACTGACAAACTGTAGTTACATCTAGTGTGCATAAATATACTTACAATAGGCCATATCAATATTGACATGAGAATAACGTTGAGCCCTCCAGTTGTACGCAGCCTCGGCTGAAGGCTTGTCGGGCTCCATTCTCAAGAGTACTAAGGTTTCTGCTTCCTTAAAGTGAAAATAGAATCTGTTGGTTACACTTCAAGTGGAAAGTAAAGGGCTTCTTTTGCTCTGTTGCAAAACCAACCCTTACAGGATATTTTCTGCTGCAGGCTTTGGATACCAAACTTGACTTCTGGTAGATGACTGGAATCTGTGTTAAGGGCGCTTTTGGAGGAAAGTTTTTTTATATTAAGAGTGACTCAGTCCAACACCTTATTCCAAACAAACCTCTTGGCAAGAGACCTCTGCACAATCCTCCTCCTTCTTTCTGTCCTCTGAGGGAGGAGTACCCCAAGCTGGATTTTTCATTTAGGTTTCTCTACAGTATGTCATTCAAATGGGTAGCTGTGGTCCATGGTCTAGCCGGATTAGGCTTCCGAACTGGGAAGATGTTACCTGAAACAAAATAAGAGAGGAACAGGGTGCCTAGAGATAGGTAATCAGAATAGTGCAACACTATGTATTAAAGGAGCAACAATCTTTTGTCACAATAAGTTAAGCAGTATTTGCCTACGAATATTTTGCCTTTCTATGTGTTTATCAGTTCTCTTTACATCTTCTCTTTGTGCTTTCTTTTGTCCAGTGCTGTTGACTATTTCTCTGAAGAATCTGCTGATGTGTCTTACTGTGACAAAGGTGTCAAAACGATACAATAATAATTAGGTAGTTACTCTTAAATCCCAGACCTCAGATGTGTTCTAGATCAATTAGAAGAGAACATTTGAAATGTATTGAATGAAAAATAGTGTAAGATGGGTAAATATAGCATTATTCCAAGATGTTGTAATAAGTTACTCAATTTAACGTTTAAAAATACGGAACTTTGTTCTTTCCTGCCTTGGTTACACATTCAAGGGAATAGTTTTACCTCAATGCAGAAGTAGTTATGCCTCTGACTACCCGTTTGTTTAAGGTGAGAAGACACCCCTAAAAGTGGATAGCTACAGTATTCCTAAATTTGCCTTTCCTGGTTCAGAATATAATGCATTGTCAGTGAATTTCATTTTTATTATTCCAAAATATATATTTTTTAAAAAGTGTTATTTTTCAACAGATCCATAAACTGAGTGTTGGTGTATGGTAAAATTCAAATACCACTGTTAGTTACACTGTGATTGTGATATTTTAATAATTACTTATTTCTAATTTGTCTCAGCAGTGCTGCAGAAGCAGCATGCTGTTATGTTTTAAAGGTGTTTTTAACTTGCCTATAAATGTTTTTTTCTAATTTGTGTCTTTAAATCTGATTAAACTGTAGTTTAAAAAAAGTGAGCTTGTTTTTGTAAATTCTTTGGTGTCTGTCTGTCTTTAATTTTGTTCTTCAGTGGTCATTATGTCAATGCAGTTTCTCCTTTACTGTATACATTACTAAATATTGCAACGCGTTACAGTGCTTACACTGTGTTGTTTGGAATATTCTATTTCAAAATTGCTGTTATCCTATTTGTTGTCTACAGTTTTTATAAAAATAAATGTATATTATTATTTTTCAGTAGAGCTGGTAAATAGAATTTTAAGCGTAGCCTCATATTATTTGGAAAGGGTCCTTTAGCAACTTTAAAATATCCATCTTAAAGCATATTGTTACCTTGTGCACTATTTCTCAGTATGACAACTTGGGTGCTTTTAGCTTGATACATGGAAACAACATAACAAATCAAAATTGATGTTTTGAACAAGCTGCTTACTGAATTGATGATTCCATAGAAGCTGGACTACACGTGCACCCCATATATGCTTCATTTTTGTTTTGTTTTGTTTTTTGTCTGCCATGAATGTTTCTGTTGGCTGGTGATAGTAAAGCAGGCTGAGACTCCTTGACCTACAGGTTTGGTGCCATGTGCATTGAAATACTTGTAGAAAAGAAGGGATGTGTCACTACTAAACGGGCTGTTTCCATCCACAGATGCCATTTTAGAAGCCCTGATGTCTGTAATTTCAGCCAGAAGTCAGAGACTGCAATGGAAATTGCCTTCTCAGATATGCATTCATAATGGGGTCAATCAGGAATCTTAATGTACTAAACACTTGTTACTGCATTTACTGAAAAACTTATTTGAACAGATCAAGGTAGCGGTTTTTTTGTTGCTACTCCAGGATGCTAAGAATTTGTTGGTGAATCTAATTATTCTTACGACAAAAATGTTCAACTCTGCTCTTTTAAGGTACTGCACAGAAAGAGTCCTGATTAAGAACATCCTGGAGACAGCAGATATTTTCCTGTGCCTATAATTAACTGAATTCCAGCTGAGTAACTTCCTGATAAGATGCAGGATGTTTTGGTGTAGAATCCAGAAGTAGTTTGGGGGGGAAGGATGTTCAAATGGTTTACTAGGTTAGAGTTGGAGACCTGTATCCTCAGCAAGGTTTGCCGGTTCATCCTGCAGATCTTCCCAGGATCTTACACAGGAGAGTAAGAGTTATTTCTCTGTGGGAGTTACCCATTGTATTTCCAAACTTAGTAAACTGTAGCTGTAAAAAGGATTCTCCACACTTCTCGTCTACCTACTCTGCTGCTATAAGAAAGCCATTAAAATGTAAACCAGGCATGGGATAAAAACCAAAACACTCTTGTATTAGACATGCTTGAAGCAGTGCTTTTCCAGTGATTTCCTGATAGGATACCTAAATTACTTGCTTGATAATTAATATTTTGGAAAAAATTGAAAATCCATAAATCTCAGGAGGCTAATATAAACAGTCTTGTTGTCAGACTAGTTTCTGTTATGTACATAGGATTATATGGATGCTGGAAACATCAGGACCACTCCTCCTTGAGTAGTGTCCCATATGCATTCATTCAGGTAGCACAGTGCAAGCACTTTTCAGCTCAGCAGCAACTGCACGGATTCATTCATTCTCCATCTGTTCACGTTGCATTTCTACTGCAAAAATAGCAATGTGCTTTATGCCATTAATTTTTCCCGGTCATTCAGCTGAGTCAGTGTTTTGGTGCAGGATCTGAGTGGATTTAGCTTTTGATTTTCATAGCTTGCTCTTTTGCAAACAAATATCAACAAATATTTATTTTTCTTTAATGTAAAGAAGATGTTTCTTTTATCTGTGTAAAGAATTTCTTAAGGTAATAGGAGAAATCATGCTTGAAAAAGTGAGGAAAAGCAATTGCAGCACACTTGTTTCTGTAAGGAGCTCATGGTGATGGCCCTTTAGACAGAGCGGAGATTTCGGTGTTGCAAAGATTTTTAAATCGATGTTTTGACCCTTGGGAAAGAGTAAGCTTGGTACTGAGCAGGAGCAGGGATGCTGTACTCTGTTCCCTTGCTGGAGCCCAGGTCTGACCGAGGTTCCACAATCTCTTGGGGAGATGCTATTACTGCAGTCATTAGAGATCATCTCTCATCCAGCCATCCAAATGAACTAAATAAAGCAGCATCCCTTGTCATGGATTTGGACTACGCTGAAGAGGGAAGTGACCTTTTACTGGTAAATGCTTCAGAAATGGCCTAAGAAGCCTACAGCCACGTGTTTCCAAGTAAATTTTGTTCAAAATACCTGCGCTGGTGTGTGGGTAGATCTCTGGGAGAAGCTGGTGACCAATGTGAGTGGTGAGGTAAGAGTTATTATTATCTTTTAATATTTCCAGGTGGCCGTCCTCGCTGTCGGGCCGCAACCCACCCTCTGGTTGGCTGTATCCCTCAGCTGGCAGCTGCTGAGGAAAGCAAAGCCTTTTCTTCCAGAAGCCAGGCGGGGGCTGAGGGCCAGGCGCTGACGGCCCCGCTCAGGCCCCGCGGCGCTGCGGGCTGCCCGCCCCGGGGGC